>JAJQQW010000001.1:37919940-38257440 GCA_025583905.1 Ia io | reverse complement strand
TTATCATCCACTCCCAATACTTCATTTACCATATATAGGCTGATGATGCCCACATTTTCATTATTACCAACAATTTCATATGTTCAATTACCTGCTTTACAACTCCACTTGAATTACTTACAGGCATCTCAATCTCAACATATTTCAAATTGAATTCATTATCTTCCCCCACTAAGATGAGTTAAATCAATCCTTCTGTAGTGTAAATGACATTGATTGAGCCTAATTTTAGCCTTTTTATGTCCTAAAATATTATTTCCAGTGGCAGATGATATATCCATAACAAACTCCCTTTACTTACCTTATATATACCACTTCACCAGAATTAGAGATAAATGGAAACAAAACCAACTTTCAATCTCTATTTATTCCTCCTGGTTAAAATCCTAGAACATTCATTGTTTAAGATCTGAGCTAATTTGATTTCGAGTTTGAGATTTAGTCAAGTTTTGAGAAGTAGAATAAGGGGTTGAGAAGAAATAGCAGGGTTAGGGACATGATATAGTCTCTGTATAAATGATAGGTGCTTAAGGGAATAGGTCAACTTAGCTTTGAATGACTCAAGGAAATATTAGGGTTAAATGTCAGGGTCAGGACAGGATTTTTCAATATCAGCATCAGCACTATTGACGTTTTGGACCAAATAATTCTGTGTGTGCATTGGGGTGAGAGGGCTGCCCTGTGCATTGTGTTATGTTTAGCAGTATCCCTAGGTTTTGCCCACTAAATACCAGTAGCACACTTCCCCCAAAGTTTTGACAACCAAAATGTCTTCAGGTGTTGAGAAATAACCCAAATAGCAAACATTTCCCCAGTTTTATAGCCATTGATCTAAGAAGATTGCTTTTCAGAGGTTAATAACCTGAGAAATCATAATAAAGAACTATAAACTAGTGGTATTATTACCAATTCATTCTGTACATACACCTTTTTTTTAATATATTTTTTGATTTTTTACAGAGAGGAAGAGAGAGGGATAGAGAGTCAGAAACATCGATGAGAGAGAAACATCGATCAGCTGCCTCCTGCACACCCCCTACTGGGGATGTGCCCGCAACCAAGGTACATGCCCTTGACCGGAATCGAACCCAGGACCCTTGAGTCCGCAGGCCGACGCTCTATCCACTGAGCCAAACCGGTTTCGGCAGTACATACACCTTACCTGTTGTGGTAATGAGACAAAATCTGAACATTTTTGAATGGGCATGATTAGCATATTCACAGGCAATATGACCAGATACAAGATGTATAGCATGGCTTAATAGGAAGCTAATAAAATTACTCAATTATATTAGTATGAAAGATAAAATTTTAATAATTGATGCAGGGAAAATATATCTTTACTAGAGGCCCGATGCATGAATATTCATGCAAAAATGGGAATTCCTTCCCCTGGCTGCTGGCACCTCCTTCGCTCCAGCCGGAGCCGCCTTTTCGCTCCGGCCCGGAGCCGCCTTTCCTCCTTCCCACGTTGCCTAGAGCTGCCTCTGGCCACTCAGCACCTATGTATGCAATTAACCTGCCATCTTTGTTGGGTTAATTTGCATACTCACTCCTGATTGGCTGGTGGGCATAGCGAAGGAATGGTCAATTTGCATCTTACTCTTTTATTAGTGTAGATCAGTTTAAGAGGCTACTTTAGAGAAAAACAATAGTTTTTGCCACCTCACAACACCAAATCGAAAGATAATGGATTACATAAACTATCTAGAAGTATTGGGAGATCTAAATGACAGCATTGCCATTAGCAGGACACTAAAAGGACATGGATATCGGCTATTTAACGTCCCAAGCCCCCCAACTACAGCTAATTTGAATAGACCTCTAGAAAATACTTCTGTCAAGATCCTATTAAAGAGAGAATCACACAAAGAACCTCAGATAAGTCTAAGCAAAGGCTCATACATTTTTGGCCTCAGCCAACCAGTTGCATGAGCGACAAGATCCCAATAATCATTTCTGTATTACTGCTGGAACAAATTCCTAGGATGCCATATTATGCCTTGGTCTCCATTATCCCTGACATCTTGCTTGTATTGCAGAAGGTATTGAATAACACTTTCAAATTAGATGTTACAAGGCATATGTGAGTGGTGGATTTTCCAGCTTAAAATTTAAAGGCTTTAACCTACGCTACAGGGATAGGATTAGCAGAAAAGATGTGCCATTTTAGGTACTCAACCTATAGGAAATAGAAACTATTCCCAAGAAGGAAATTGGGTCTACTTGGAATTCCCAAAGTATATGGTACTCTGTTTTAGCAAACATGTCTGATAATTTATGTCTGCCTCCAGACAATATCTGTAGTAGCTGTCTCAATTTATGCGGTACAGGATAGATACAGAGCATTAAGAGCTAAGAGAAAAAAGCCTTCCAAACCAAGAGGACTGGT
The DNA here is from genome assembly GCA_025583905.1 of Ia io. Classification (NCBI taxonomy): domain Eukaryota; kingdom Metazoa; phylum Chordata; class Mammalia; order Chiroptera; family Vespertilionidae; genus Ia; species Ia io. Next base: position 38,255,048 of record JAJQQW010000001.1, on the reverse strand, counting down.
GATTAACTATGAAAATACATTTCAATTTTTTCCAACTACTATCCACAGTATTAAATTTTATGATTCTATCTATAAACATATATGCATACATTCACATAAATATTTAACAGAAATAAAAGTTTCACAAAATATTTTTTGAAATGCCATGCATTCTTATAGTTCTTACTCTGTCTTATTATAATTCACTTTATAAAAATGTTGTTAGCAACCCACTGACTTGACTTCACTACTTAATGGGCTATGATCTGCAGTTTGAAAAATATTTTTCTAGGGTGACTAATATTTGACTTTAAGAATTACATAATTTAGAAGTAGTCAATCAGGTAGTATACCAACTTTTGCACTGGTATGTGCAAGGGAAATAGAAACATTTGATTAATTTTACACATTTGGTTTTCCTCAAAGGATGTCAGCATATATTTATAATAGCATTATCAATTACTGTGCCTATTAAAAGAGAAAAGACCCTAAAACTGTTTGGAACTGAATTTTCATTTGTTTTGTTTGCCAAGAGTGACATAAGACATTAAGTACATACACTATGAAACTTCTGCACACAGCAAAATATGTCCAAATTTAGCAGCCTCTTTGGAAACAATCCATAATGACAAACTCATAGTGTTAATGAATAAAGATGTCTTGTTTTAAACCAGATAACAAAACTGTGGGAGCAGCAAACTCTTGGGAAAAAAATATATATTTTTATCCATCATGCCCAAAAAGAAAGGGATCTAATTATAGTTGCTTAGGTTTTGTGGAAGAAATGCTTTTCTCTCTCTAGTCCAGTGATGGCAAACCTATGACATGTGTGTCAGCACTGACACGCATAGCCATTTCTGATGACACGCGGCCGCTGAGGCAGCCGCATGCCGAGGATGAAACATTTGCTGCTCCTGCGGATGAAACATTTGTGACTAGAGTTTTGGAGCTAACTCCAAGACTAGTTGCAAATGTTTCATCCTCCCCTATTAGACACTCTGTGCCAGAGGTCTATAGGCCAAAACAACAGAAGTCCGGCACAGAGTGTCTAGTTCTGGGACTTCCGGTTAAGCTGGGATCCTTGCCCTCACTTCCGCCGGCAGAACAGGGAGCAACAGAACGCAGCGGGAGACGCATCTCTGGGGGCCCTGCCATTACCAGTAACCAAATAACAGTTAACCACAGCAACCATTATCTACTGTTCTGGGGTGTCATGGATTTCTAATCCATCATTACTGAGATAAGTGAGGGGGAGGATGGGAAAGGAGAGGGTTTGTGGCGTGCTATGGGTGCCTTTTCCCACCATTAGAAATAGCGGCAGCCATTTTAATTCACATAAAGAACACCATCTTGCTCCATAGTGCAGACTCCATTTCACGACTATTGCTGTTGTGCATCCTTATTAACCCCTATTTCTGCTTATTAACCCTGCCCTTTCCTAAAAGACAGTTATATGCACCATTTTGTGGTTAGTTAGGCTAGTTAACCCCTAATTGCCTGCAGGCCTAACAAGCTATCTATAATTCTATCTTCTGTCACTGCCCCCGTGATGGAGAACCCCAAAAATAAAAAAAAACTAAGGTTAAGTAAAGGAAGTGGTAGTAGCAGTGGCCGACCCTTTCAAGAGACATGGACCGAGATGTATGTCTTTATAGAAAAAAATGGCAAATCATTTTGCGTTCTATGTACTGAAACGATAGTAAGCAGAGCGTGGAATATAAATAGACATTTTGAAACTAAGCACTCCCAGCTCTTGGGAAAAAGTGAGGACGAAAGGAAGGAATACATTTCCAGGCAGCTACACCTTTATAAGAGCCAATCTAATTCCATCCTTAAATTCATGAAAGGCTCTACAAATTTAACATCTGCAAGTTTGAGCATTGCTCACTCTATAGCTCAGCATGGAAAAGCGCTCAGTAAGGGAGAATTTAATTAAAGAAACTCTCTTAAGATGTGCACTAGTTCTATTTCATGATGTGCAGAATAAAGATGCAATTATTAAGAGAATATCTGAGTTACCACTCAGTAGAAATATCATAAAAGACCGAATAATGAGACTGAACACAAACGTACAACATCAATTAAAGAGAGATATAAGGAAGTGTCAATATTTTTCGATCTCTCTTGATGAAACTACTGATGTCACATCACATGCTCAGTTGGCCATTATTGGTCGATATTCTGATGGTCTCACAATGAGAGAAGAGTTGATAAAGTTAGTATCAGTGTCAACAAGTAAATCAGGAAGCGAAATATGTAAGGTTGTTATACACACATTTCGTGACCTAAGCATTGATATCTCTAAAGTTGTGTCAGTGACGACAGATGGGGCACCAAATATGGTGGGGAAAAAGTCGGATTTGTCAAATTGTTTACAGAAGCTATTGGACATCCGGTTGTGCCTTTTCATTGTATTATCCATCAGGAGGCTTTATGTGCCAAGGCAGGATTCACAGACTTAAACGACTTAATGTCAGTTGTTACAAAAATAGTTAATTTAATAGCTGCTCACCCCCTTCACAAGCGAGAATTTTTGGCACTTTTACTGGAGGTTGATTCCACCTACAGTGGACTGCTGATGTACAATAATGTAAGATGGCTGAGCCGAGGCAAAGTTCTTGAGCTCTTTGTGGAGTGCTTTGAACAAATTAAGGTATTTCTTGACAATAAGGATCTGGGAAACTTTCCTCAGCTTAATGATGATAAGTGGGTCAACACCCTGATGTTTTTTTACAGATCTCTCTGTTCATATTAATGAACTGAACTTAACATTACAAGGTTTTGGCAAAAGTATTGATGTTATGTTTGGATACATAAAAGGTTTTGAAAGTAAAGTTAAAATTTTCAAGCAAGATGTAGAAACTAAAATTTATAAGTATTTTCCTCGAGTAACAAAGTATTTTGAGAAGGCCAGTGCAGCTGTACAAAATGAAATGGAACTCTTGCATATGAAGTACCAGCATGTTTTAGACTCGTTACTTGACCAGTTTAGTGATAGATTTAGTCAATTTGGAAGTCTAGAGCAGACCGTGAAAATAATTAAGTATCCTGATGTAGTAGTCTACAGTAGTTTGGAATTAAATGGTTTCCAATGGATGCAAATTGATGATTTGGAGATGCAACTTGCAGAATTTCAAGACAGTATCTGGGCTCAGGTGTTTGTCGACTTGAGGTCAAAGCTTGAGAATCTGGAAAGGTGCCGCTTGGAGAATCAAGAGGAGTGCCACTACGAACAGGAAATTTGGAGTGCCTGGAACCGACTACAAGACACTTTTAGCACCCTGAAAAGTATAGCAATGGCTTTACTCACAATTTTTCCCTCTACATACTTTTGTGAGGCCTTATTCTCAGCGTTAAATAGTATAAAAACCAACAAAAGAAACAAATTGGCCGAAACTGGTTTGGCTCAGTGGATAGAGCATCGGTCTGCGGACTGAAAGGTCCCAGGTTCGATTCCGGTCAAGGGCATGTACACTGGTTGCGGGCACATCCCCGGTAGGGGGTGTGCAGGAGGCAGCTGGTCGATGTTTCTCTCTCATCAATGTTTCTAGCTCTCTATCCCCTCTCCCTTCCTCTCTGCAAAAAATCAATAAAATATATTTAAAAAAAAAAAAAAAAAAAAAAAGAAACAAATTGACAGATGAAGTTAGTAGCGCTTGCTTGGGCCTGAAGTGTACAAAATACCAACCTTCAATTGAAGATTTAGCCAATGAAATTCAGCAACAAAAAAGTCACTAATAGACAGGTTAGTTAAAGAATTCCCCCTCCCCCTCACTTATCTTAGTTCACGGCACCCCACACAAGCTAAATAATATCAAGTCCAACAAAAGAAACCGACTGACGGATGAACAAAGAAGTCACTAAGCAGGTAAGTTAAATATTTAGTTTTTGGTTTATTAAATACAATTATATATAACAATTATACATTTATGTTATTTAAACTATAAATATCGTGAAATAATGTTTTTTCCTCAAAGTGACACACTACCCGAGTTATGCTCAGTTTTTTGGTGAAGTTTGACACACCAAGCTCAAAAGGTTGCCCATCACTGCTCTAGGCTATTATGCAAAGTAGTCCATATGATGGGCACTTAAAAATCCAGAACCACACTATCATGATTCTCAAGGAAATTCACAAAATAAAATACTTGATTGGACTTTGTTGAACTTGCCAGGAAACGGGGAGAGTGGACAAAGCAAAAGGGTTGATATATGACATTCTTAGCTATTGACTATAAATACTCTTTAAAAAGCCATTTTCTTTGCCCTTCATTTTTTTAAATATTTATAGAGAATCCTGCCTGTTCCCAAACCCCTAACTTGTATTGGGTGTTCAGAATGGTAATTGAATAAGCCTGACCTATTATGTGGCTAGATAAAATGAAAAACAACTGGACATTCCCAGATGAAAAATCACTGTGGCTCATAGCAGTGGTGTTAATGCTCAATTTTGGTGCCAGAGATACCAAGTTAGGCAATGAGTACTGTTATAGACTTTGGGTACCCCTGTCCAGTATACATTGAATAACAGGTGAACATTATACCCAATCTAGTGGGATTAAATGTTGAGGCCTGTGTAAAAAGAGCTGGCATAAAATGGGGTGGATTTAATAAGGGGGATCTATAAACATTATAGATCACCTGAAGATGAATTAGGGAAATATACTTTTCGTACATCAGTATGCCCAGCACTTGGGAACCAAGGCAGGAAGATGAATCATCTGTCCTTGGCTTAAGAAAAGTTTATAGTTCACTGTGTTTGATTTCCATGAGAAAGAGAGGTAGAGAGTGAATGAGAAGTTGAGTCTTGAGTGGTTGTCATCATAAGCTCAAGAGTCTGCCTGTCCATACCCATAAACTTTCTAATGGATGGTGGTTTTTTTGTTTGTTTGGTTGCTTTTTAACATAAGGCTCCTTCAGAGAGGCCTCACGAAGTTACAGAAAACACTAAGGGCCTGGAGGCTTACTTCTCTAGGGGAAAAGGGATCAGAGTCAGAAAGGAAAATGCTCATCTTGTAAAAGAGTGCTAATTTACAGTGGAGGTAATTTGAAATCTGGATTATAGGCCAGCTTTATTCTATCACCCTAGTTGTGCCAAGGGAGGATGTTACAAAAAAAGCCCAAGGTTGTTTGGTATGTGAAAGCCTGGGGCTGTGAACCAATCTTAGTGTCAAAATAAAAGATTGCTTATTTTCCCATTTTTTTTGCAAGATTTGATAATTCTTGCATAAAGATTCACACTGTAGCTTGTACTACAAAGTTTTGACTAGGAAGAGGAAGTTGTAGGGCAAGCATGTCAAACTCGCATCCCGCAGGCCACATGCAGCCCACAACAAGTATTTTTGTGGCCCAGCCAATATAATGGCATATAAGAAACGTTTTAATAAAAATTTTGTAACTTAATTTTTACAATATCCTGTTATACATATTATTAATAATGAACTACAAAGTTCTCTAATGACTGATTACTATAATCACGTTGCATTCATTTCCCTTACGTGCCTTACGTGCAGGTGCACCATTTCTCTCCACTAATACTAGCAGTGAATATTTTAGCAGCTGATTGCCACGTCTGACTTGTTTGGTGTGTGCAATAGGAAATATTTTGCTTTCAGAGAACAAGAAAAATAGGTTTATTTGCATTACGCTTATTACTTTGTGCAATTATTCAGTGTCTGGTAAATTAATGTTCAAGAAAAATTATTAATTTTTATTAAAATGTTCTATTATTTTAGTTAACAATTACTCATTTATTTCAGCCCTTTGTATTCAGCATGTCTTTGTCGAAATAAACCTGCATTTCTATGAAAAGTGAAGCTTTTGTTTTTTTGCGGCTCACATAAACTTAAACCTTGTTTATTTGGTCGTGTTAGCCTTTGAGTTTGACATGCTTATTGTAGGGAGTCTCAGTATGCACCCAAGTTTTGTTCCATTTAGGTTTTTGACATGTCTATACATACTTGGAGAACTTGTGGAAAAGCAGTCCAAGAACCTAGTTACCTGAGGGCCCAAAGAACCTCTTGGAAAATAACTTATCCTCAGGGAACAAAAAGTGACATAATTCAAGATGAGTTCAATGTGCCAGCCCTATTAGAAACATTGATTTTAATTACAGCACAGGTATATGTCACTCAGTTGGATTAGTCACTGACCTAGCTCACTCACAGGCATTCATATTTCAGTTCTAGAGCGGTACCCAAATAGAAAAAGAATGAAAAATGTCACAAGCTGTTTTGCCTATTATACAGAATTACACAACTGTTTTACTATAGCTATGCCATTTTTCATTATACATTTTTTAATCCTTACATTGAGGTATCAGGAGCATTAATGTGAGCAACATTAGATGAGAGATGGCAATCTCAGTCCACATATCCCTCTCAGGCAAAGGCAGTAGGTATCAGCAACCTTAGTGCAAAAGTTTCCAAGAGTACCATCAGCAGCAAGTACCTTCAAAAGCCATTTGTAATGAGTGGTATCTTAAGAGGCAATGGATTCCATAGCTTTTTTGTTAATGGACAAGGATGAGGCATTACCACAGCAAAGAGTAAGAAAATGGGAGGCATTAAGTAGCAGCCAAAGGACTGACTGATTCACACAGCATCTGAGAGATGTACCCTAAGGACTCTCAAAACTATTTGTTTCACTAAGACCATGAGTAAGGTGAGGTAGAGAAGGCACTACATTTTTTAAAGTAAGTAAATCTAGAGTCGTAGAAACTATTTGTTGGAATAAATCTATTTTACATCCATGATAATGTGGCCTGAGAAATGAAAGTCATTTATGATTATATTACATTTCTAGTAAGAAAATAAATGTATAACAGAAAAACTGAGTACAGGGTGGGACAAAAGTAGTTTCACAGTTGTGATTATGTCAGAGTTTATTCTTGTATTATTATTTATTAACTATTGTATTATTTTTCACATGAACAATTATAAACCTACTTTTGCCCAACCCTGTACTAGCATATTAAGAAAATAAAGCAAAATTAGGTAAAATCAGTTTAGTAATGTTAATGGCTTAATTTATACATGGATGCACTACAGGCATAAATAATGAATTAAATAATATTTCAAAAATTAATAAGAAGTGATTATCAATGAGATATCAATGATGAAATGCATTAGTTATGAATGAGAGACTATCAGCTGATAATATATACTAAGAAAAGCTAATAAAACTCAAATAGCCAAAATTTATCATTAAGAGTGTATTAAATTTTTTTTTTTCTTGTTTCCCTTGTCCTAAGAGATATATCAGCAAGCACATTGCTACGAGAGATGTCTAAAATTTTGTAGCCTATGGTTTCTTCTAGGCTTTTTATAGTGTCACTAGAGGCCTGGTGCATGAAAATTCATGCACTGGGTCGGGGGGGATCCCTCAGCCCAACCTGCACCCTCTTGCAGTCCGGGACCCCTTGGGGGATGTCCAACTGATGACTTAGGCCCGCTCCCTGGGTTTGGGCCTGAGCTGGCAGTCAGACATCCCTCTGGCAGCCTGGGAGCCCTCAGGGGATGTCCGACTAACGGGAGCAGGCCTAAGCCATTTGTCGGACATCCTTAGCACTGTCATGGAGGCGGGAGAGGCTCCCGCCACCGCCACTGCGCTGGCCAGCCATGAGCCAGCTTCTGGCTGAGTGGTGCTCCCCCTGTGGAAGCACCCTGACCACCAGGGGGCAGCTCCTGCATTGAGCGTCTGCCCCCTGGTGATCAGTGCACATCATAGCAACCGGTTGTTCTGCCATTAGGGTCAATTTGCATATTACCCTTTTATTTTATAGGATGGCTTACATTTAAGTCTTTTATCCATTTTGAGTTTATGCTTATGTATCGTGTAAGTTGGTGATCTAGTTTCATTTTTTTTGCAAGTACCTGTCCAAATTTCCCAACACCATTTATTGAAGAGACTGTCTTGACTCCATTGTATGTTCTTGCCTCCTTTATCAAATATTAATTGAGTGTAATGGCTTGGGGCAATTTCTGAATTCTCCGTTCTATTCCATTGGTCTATATGCTTGTTCTTGTGACAATACGAGGCTGTTTTGATTACAGTGACTTTGTAGTATAACTTCATACCCGGTATTGTGATCCCTCCAACTTTGTTCTTCTTTCTCAAGATTGCTGCAGCTATTCAGGGTATTTTTGGTTCCATATAAGTTTTTGGAATATTTGTTTTAGATCTGTGAAATATGCTGTTAGTATTTCAATAGAGATTGCATTATATCTATAGATTGCTTTGGGCAGTATGGACATTTTAATGATGTTAAAAAATAAAATAAACAAATGGGACTATATAAAAATGAAAAGCTTTTGCACAACAAAAGAAACCATCACCAGGGGAAGTAAATGGCAGCCAAATAGGCAGACCTGTTGTGCACCTCATCTCAGGGCCAGATTGGAAATAAAATAAATTGAAGAATATTCACCTGGAATTAACAACTGAAGTCCAGATGAGGAGGAAACTTATATAAAGGAAAGAGAAAACACCTGGATATTTGTCAGAAGGGGGAGGTCTCGAGAGGAGCTGACCCAACTTCTAGGGCCGAGGGGCAGCAGGCTGGCAGGCTGAGAAATGAGGGCCTGTTCCATCAGAAGATAGAGGCCCAGAACCCAGGCTGGTACCCGGAGCCTGGAGCACCAGAGCCAAGACCAGTGGCCTATGTAACATCCAGCAGTGAAAGGAGGCAGGGCTGTTGGCTGCAGTAGAGGCTGGATCCTATAGACCAGAGCTGATTGGAAACAAATTGGCAGTTTTCTTTTTATTTTTTTTTTAACTCTAAAACCAGAATGCAAGAGTTTTCATTTGCAGCTATTCACTTGAGGCTTTGGGGCAGGGAGGCCTGGACTTGAGGTGCTTAAGGAGAAGCTGGGGTGGGAAACATTGCAGGGAGACATGGAAAAGCAACAGCCAGGTGTATTTGGTTTTTAATAAGTGCCCAAACCAAAAGGGCTATTTTTCTTGAAAGGAGCTAGCTGCTCACAGTAGCCATAGGACAGGTAAGTTTACCGATGTTTCTCCTAGGACAGTGATGGGCAACCTTTTGAGCTTGGTGTGTCAAACTTCACCAAAAAACTGAGCATAACTCGGGTAGTATATCACTTTGAGGAAAAAACATTATTTCACGATATTTATAGTTTAAATAACATAAATGTATAATTGTTATATATAATTGTATTTAATAAACCAAAAACTAAATATTTAACTTACCTGCTTAGTGACTTCTTTGTTCATCCGTCAGTCGGTTTCTTTTGTTGGTCTTGATATTATTTAGCTTGTGTGGGGTGCCGTGAACTAAGATAAGTGAGGGGGAGGGGGAATTCTTTAACTAACCTGCCTATTAGTGACTTTTTTGTTGCTGAATTTCATTGGCTAAATCTTCAATTGAAGGTTGGTATTTTGTACACTTCAGGCCCAAGCAAGCGCTACTAACTTCATCTGTCAATTTGTTTCTTTTGTTGGTTTTGATATTATTTAACGCTGAGAATAAGGCCTCACAAAAGTATGTAGAGGGAAAAATTGTGAGTAAAGCCATTGCTATATTTTTCAGGGTGCTAAAAGTGTCTGGTAGTCGGTTCCAGGCACTCCAAATTTCCTGTTCGTAGTGGCACTCCTCTTGATTCTCCAAGCGGCACCTTTCCAGATTCTCAAGCTTTGACCTCAAGTCGACAAACACCTGAGCCCAGATACTGTCTTGAAATTCTGCAAGTTGCATCTCCAAATCATCAATTTGCATCCATTGGAAACCATTTAATTCCAAACTACTGTAGACTACTACATCAGGATACTTAATTATTTTCACGGTCTGCTCTAGACTTCCAAATTGACTAAATCTATCACTAAACTGGTCAAGTAACGAGTCTAAAACATGCTGGTACTTCATATGCAAGAGTTTCATTTCATTTTGTACAGCTGCACTGGCCTTCTCAAAATACTTTGTTACTCGAGGAAAATACTTATAAATTTTAGTTTCTACATCTTGCTTGAAAATTTTAACTTTACTTTCAAAACCTTTTATGTATCCAAACATAACATCAATACTTTTGCCAAAACCTTGTAATGTTAAGTTCAGTTCATTAATATGAACAGAGAGATCTGTAAAAAAACATCAGGGTGTTGACCCACTTATCATCATTAAGCTGAGGAAAGTTTCCCAGATCCTTATTGTCAAGAAATACCTTAATTTGTTCAAAGCACTCCACAAAGAGCTCAAGAACTTTGCCTCGGCTCAGCCATCTTACATTATTGTACATCAGCAGTCCACTGTAGGTGGAATCAACCTCCAGTAAAAGTGCCAAAAATTCTCGCTTGTGAAGGGGGTGAGCAGCTATTAAATTAACTATTTTTGTAACAACTGACATTAAGTCGTTTAAGTCTGTGAATCCTGCCTTGGCACATAAAGCTTCCTGATGGATAATACAATGAAAAGGCACAACCGGATGTCCAATAGCTTCTGTAAACAATTTGACAAATCCGACTTTTTCCCCACCATATTTGGTGCCCCATCTGTCGTCACTGACACAACTTTAGAGATATCAATGCTTAGGTCACGAAATGTGTGTATAACAACCTTACATATTTCGCTTCCTGATTTACTTGTTGACACTGATACTAACTTTATCAACTCTTCTCTCATTGTGAGACCATCAGAATATCGACCAATAATGGCCAACTGAGCATGTGATGTGACATCAGTAGTTTCATCAAGAGAGATTGAAAAATATTTACACTTCCTTTTGTCTCTCTTTAATTGATGTTGTACGTTTGTGTTCAGTCTCATTATTCGGTCTTTTATGATATTTCTACTGAGTGGTAACTCAGATAATCTCTTAATAATTGCATCTTTATTCTGCACATCGTGAAATAGAACTGGTGCACATCTTAGGAGAGTTTCTTTAATAAATTCTCCCTCACTGAGCGCTTTTCCATGCTGAGCTATAGAGTGAGCAATGCTCAAAATTGCAGATGTTAAATTTGTAGAGCCTTTCATGAATTTAAGGATGGAATTAGATTGGCTCTTATAAAGGTGTAGCTGCCTGGAAATGTATTCCTTCCTTTCATCCTCACTTTTTTCCAAGAGCTGGGAGTGCTTAGTTTCAAAATGTCTAATTATATTCCACGTTCTGCTTACTACTGTTTTAGTACATAGAATACAAAATGATCTGCCATTTTTTTCTATAAAGCCATACATCTCGGTCCATGCCTCTTGAAAGGGTCGGCCACTGCTACTACCACTTCCTTTACTTAACCTTAGTTTTTTTTTATTTTTGGGGTTCTCCATCACGGGGGCAGTGACAGAAGATAGAATTATAGATAGCTTGTTAGGCCTGCAGGCAATTAGGGGTTAACTAGCCTAACTAACCACAAAATGGTGCATATAACTGTCTTTTAGGAAAGGGCAGGGTTAATAAGCAGAAATAGGGGTTAATAAGGATGCACAACAGTAATAGTGGTGAAATGGAGTCTGCACTATGGAGCAAGATGGTGTTCCTTATGTGGATTAAAATGGCTGCCGCTATTTCTAATGGCGGGAAACGGCACCCATAGCACGCCACAAACCCTCTCCTCTCCCAGCCTCCCCCTCACTTATCTCAGTAATGATGGATTAGAAATCCATGACACCCCAGAACAGTAGATAATGGTTGCTGTGGTTAACTGTTATTTGGTTACTGGTAATGGCAGGGCCCCCAGAGATGCATTCCCCACTGCGTTCCGCTGCTCCCTGCTCTGCCGGCAGAAGTGAGGGCAAAGATCCCGACTTAACTGGAAATCCCAGAACTAGACACTCTGTGCTGGACTTCTGTTGTTTTGGCCTACAGACCTCTGGCACAGAGTGTCTAATAGGGGAGGATGAAACATTTGTGACTAGCGTCTAACTCCAAGACTCTAGTCGCAAATGTTTCTTCCTCAGGAGCAGCAAATGTTTCATCCTCGGCATGCGGCCGCCTCAGCAGCCGCGTGTCATTAGAAATGGCTATGCGTTTCAGTGCTGACACGCATGTCATAGGTTCGCCATCATTGTCCTAGGACAATGGAAACTAAGGAGAAAATAAACAAATGGGACTACATCAAGCTGAAAAGCTTCTGCACAGCAAAAGAAGCCATCAACAAAAAATGAAAAAGAAAGTAGGATTTTATATATGGCCAACCAATAGAGATGAAATTGCAGCTTTCATTACAGAGAAAAAAAACACCCACCCATACATTTAGGCAAATGGAAAGGAAAATCAATGGCAATAAAGTAATATGTGAAAAGGTAATTTTTTTTTACACAAATATTATTTGTTTTCTTTACAAGTATAAACTTTTGAACCTTACATTCTTATATGTCAGATACAAGGTCAGTTCTAGTTCTGCATAAACTTCAGGAGTTGGTGGAAATGTTAACTGAAACATAATGGCATGTTTCCAAGCTTGACAAAATAATTTACTCAGTTTTAACTTTCATGTTGGTAGATGAAAACCAAACAGCTTGCATTTCCTCATGTATTTTTATGAGATAATTAATCAACATAGAAGTATTCAGAACATTCCTGAGTTGAAGGTATAAAACTTTAAAACTTTTCAATGATTTTCTATTGTTCTCAGGATAAAAACCAAAATCCTTATGGCCCTAGAAAGCCCTGCATTGTTTGGCATCAGCCTATTTCTCTGCACCTCATCTCAAGTCACTCAAACCCTTGATCATTACAGTCTGGTCACACTGCTTCAAGGCCATTATACATTCTGTACCCAAATTATGATACATTTCTGAAATTATTTCAAATATTAGAATAAGTATATAAAATGAGAACTGATAAGTATGCTCACAGGAACTATTTGAAGAATCCTACATTAATTTAGTAAAGTTTGGATTTATCAAGAGCAAGTTATTTTTTATGAATCACATGTCTTGATAAAACTAAATATGCTGGGCAAAACTAAATGTTATTTGCTTAAATCCTATTTCTTTCTTGAAAAATTTGAGGAGTCTCTAAAGCTAGTTTTAAAGAGTGACACTGCACTCTTCTGGTTCTCCTCTGTCTACACATTAAATGCATATACATAATAGAAGGGAAACAGGCCCTAACCGGTTTGGCTTATTGAATAGAGCGTCGGCCTTCGGACTGAAGGGTCCCAGGTTCGATTCCGGTCAAGGGCATGTACCTTGGTTGCTGGCACATCCCCAGTAGGGGGTGTGCAGGAGGCAGCTGATCGATGTTTCTCTCTCATCGATGTTTCTAACTCTCTATCCCTCTCCCTTCCTCTCTGTAAAAAATCAATAAAATAAAATAAAATAAAATAAAAAAAAAAGAAGGGAAACAGAATGCTATAGAATAAAACAAACAGTCAAATGTAACACATAGATCTTATTTGTGTGGTGATAAGAGAAAAATAAATGGTTGTAAAATACACCTTGAAGGTAATCAGGAAGAAATTAATGTAGCCTGGGTATTGGATGGTGTTAAGGAATTACTGTTAATTTTGTTAGGTGTAATAGTGGCATGATAGTTAATATGGAGAAAATAAGCCCTATAAATTACATATGCACATTGAAGTGGTTAGGGAGGGAACAGATATGATGTCTGAAATTTGCTTTAAAATATGCCAGCAAAAATCAAAGGAAGAAATAGATGCAAAAAAAAAAAGTCATAATGTGCACTGAACATCCAAGTTAAACAAGAGAGTAAACTCCCAATGTTAAAGAAAAAAGATAAATTGATGAACAAAAATATTCCCAGAGACAGAGAAGCATTGAACAGACCTTTAAACTTCAGAGAGAAGGCAGGAGACTGGGGGAAAAAGAGATCAACCAAAGGACTTTCATGTGTGCCTATAAGCATAACCTATGGACACAGATACTAGGGGGGTGAGGGCGTGTGTTGGGGGGTGGGTGGTCGGGGAGAGGTCAATGGGGGGGAAAAGGAGACATATGTAATACTATATGTAATACTTTAAACTATAAATAATTTTTTAAAAGTACGTTTACAATTGTGAGTACATGAAACACAGAGTTTATTCTTGTATTATTATTTATTAACTAGAGGCCCAGTGCATGGATTCATGCGCCGGTGGGGTCCCTCGGCATGGCCTGTGGGGATCGAGCTGCAACCGGCATCTGACATCACCCGAGGGATGTAGAAGTGCACAAAGTGGAAGGTGGCTGGGGAGGAGCTGCTCCCACTCATCCTGGCCCCTGCTCATCCCAGTCAGCTGAGCATCTGCCCCCCGTCTTTCACTGCCACCCCTCACATCTCCTGGTCTGCCACACCTAGCTATGGAGAAGTGGGTCCCTAGGGCGGAGCTCCCATAGCCTCTTTAGGGGTGCAGACCAAGGCTCAGAGGAGTGGGGTGAGTGCCTGAGGGGCACTCAGGGCAGACTGGGGAGTCATGGTAGCTGCGTGGTGAGGCTTCCCACTTCAAGTGCCTTCTTGCAAGTCCTGGGATAGCTGCAGGCTGATAGAAGGAGGCAGGAGCTAGGGACGGATTTCATGGTCTCTTTTTTCCTCCCTCCCTCCATCCCTCAGTCCAGAGCAGTGCCTGGGGAGCAATGAAATTTGGCCCAGCTTCCCAATGCGAACTGCAGCTCAGCCCCACCTGCTTGCGATCTTTCATAAACTCAATTGCTTCTTTCTCTTTTTGTCTGTCCAAGTTCAGTGCACATCATAGCAACCGGTTAACTGGTCGTTTGGTTGTTCAGTTGCTTAGGCTTTTATATATATAGACTAGAGGCCTGGTGCATGAAATTTGTACACGGAGGGGGGGGGGAGGGGTCCCTCAGCCCAGCCTGCAACTTCTCGCAATCCAGGACCCCTGTGGGATCAGGCCTAAACTGGCAGTCCGACATCCCTCTTGCAATCTGGGACTGCTAGCTCCTAACCGCTGGCCTGCCTGCCTGCCTGATCTCCCCTAACCACTCTGCTGCCTGCCTGATCTACCCTAAATGCTCACCTGCCTGACTGATCGCCCCTAACCACTTGCCTGCCTGATATAGAATAAAACAAACAGTCAAATGTAACACATAGATCTTATTTGTGTGGTGATAAGAGAAAAATAAATGGTTGTAAAATACACCTTGAAGGTAATCAGGAAGAAATTAATGTAGCCTGGGTATTGGATGGTGTTAAGGAATTACTGTTAATTTTGTTAGGTGTAATAGTGGCATGATAGTTAATATGGAGAAAATAAGCCCTATAAATTACATATGCACATTGAAGTGGTTAGGGAGGGAACAGATATGATGTCTGAAATTTGCTTTAAAATATGCCAGCAAAAATCAAAGGAAGAAATAGATGCAAAAAAAAAAAGTCATAATGTGCACTGAACATCCAAGTTAAACAAGAGAGTAAACTCCCAATGTTAAAGAAAAAGATAAATTGATGAACAAAAATATTCCCAGAGACAGAGAAGCATTGAACAGACCTTTAAACTTCAGAGAGAAGGCAGGAGACTGGGGGAAAGAGATCAACCAAAGGACTTTCATGTGTGCCTATAAGCATAACCTATGGACACAGATACTAGGGGGGTGAGGGCGTGTGTTGGGGGGGTGGGTGGTCGGGGAGAGGTCAATGGGGGGGAAAAGGAGACATATGTAATACTATATGTAATACTTTAAACTATAAATAATTTTTTAAAAGTACGTTTACAATTGTGAGTACATGAAACACAGAGTTTATTCTTGTATTATTATTTATTAACTAGAGGCCCAGTGCATGGATTCATGCGCCGGTGGGGTCCCTCGGCATGGCCTGTGGGGATCGAGCTGCAACCGGCATCTGACATCACCCGAGGGATGTAGAAGTGCACAAAGTGGAAGGTGGCTGGGGAGGAGCTGCTCCCACTCATCCTGGCCCCTGCTCATCCCAGTCAGCTGAGCATCTGCCCCCCGTCTTTCACTGCCACCCCTCACATCTCCTGGTCTGCCACACCTAGCTATGGAGAAGTGGGTCCCTAGGGCGGAGCTCCCATAGCCTCTTTAGGGGTGCAGACCAAGGCTCAGAGGAGTGGGGTGAGTGCCTGAGGGGCACTCAGGGCAGACTGGGGAGTCATGGTAGCTGCGTGGTGAGGCTTCCCACTTCAAGTGCCTTCTTGCAAGTCCTGGGATAGCTGCAGGCTGATAGAAGGAGGCAGGAGCTAGGGACGGATTTCATGGTCTCTTTTTTCCCTCCCTCCATCCCTCAGTCCAGAGCAGTGCCTGGGGAGCAATGAAATTTGGCCCAGCTTCCCAATGCGAACTGCAGCTCAGCCCCACCTGCTTGCGATCTTTCATAAACTCAATTGCTTCTTTCTCTTTTTGTCTGTCCAAGTTCAGTGCACATCATAGCAACCGGTTAACTGGTCGTTTGGTTGTTCAGTTGCTTAGGCTTTTATATATATAGACTAGAGGCCTGGTGCATGAAATTTGTACACGGAGGGGGGGCGGGTCCCTCAGCCCAGCCTGCAACTTCTCGCAATCCAGGACCCCTGTGGGATCAGGCCTAAACTGGCAGTCCGACATCCCTCTTGCAATCTGGGACTGCTAGCTCCTAACCGCTGGCCTGCCTGCCTGCCTGATCTCCCCTAACCACTCTGCTGCCTGCCTGATCTACCCTAAATGCTCACCTGCCTGACTGATCGCCCCTAACCACTTGCCTGCCTGATGCCCTGCTTGCCTGCCTTCCTGATTGCCCCTAACCAATCTGCCTGCCTTCCTGATTGCCCCAACCACTCATCTGCCTGCCTGATCACCCCTAACTGCCTCTGCCTATCTGCCAGATAGCCCCTAACTGCCTCTGCCTGCTTGCCTGATGTGTTTCTCTCACATTGATGTTTCTCTCTGTCTTTCCCTCTCTCTTCCACTAGACTAGAGGCCCAGTGCACAAAATGTATGCACAGCAGGTGGGGGGGCGTTCCTCAGCTCAGCCTGCACCCTCTTGCAAAAATCAATGGAAAAATATTTTCAGGTGAGGATTAATAACAACAACAACAAAATAATAATAAAAAACAATGGGGATCCTTTCTGTATATACTGATATGGGAAGATCTCTGGGATATATAAATAAGTGAAAGAGAGTTAGAAAAAGAAGAATATCTATAGTGTAATAGTTTTTAATAAAGGATGGAAGTGATAATGGCATATATCATCATTTTCTTTATTTACATATAAAAACACTAGAAGTATCCACAAAAATTAATAAAAGCACTAGTTGCAGGATATAGGGGAGAGAGGTGCAGATGAGGAAGGGATATAAATGGAACTTCTGATTATAAGTTATTGCTTTAATTTGGAATCACTTGAATATATTATGTTATCTAAAACAATATAAATAAGAAGTATTTTAAAAGAAAAAAAGTAATTGCTCCACAAGTCTTGCACATTTCATCCAAGCAGATTTAGCTAGTTAGTTAGTTTTTTTTTTTTACTGTTCTCCCACACTATTTTAAATGCAGTTTTCTGTAATACTCCTTAGTCACTTCCATAATTTTTCTTTCTTGTCAGTCATTCCTACAAATCTATGAACTTCTTAAGTTTAGGAGTCTTGTGTTAATGCATTTCTGTCTCTTTCGTAATGTGCACCATGCCTCACATGTGGTATTTGCCCATTAAATCTTTTTAGCTCCACCTTGTCTTAATTAATATTTTCCTGTAGCATCTTACTTTTGTCCTCTGGTTGCATTTTGTCCCTATCTCACATTAGAATTATTTACTTAGTTTTGTTTGTTTTTATCAGATGGTGAATTCCTAGTGATTTATTAGGTATTCAATTAAAATAATGAACTGAGAGGCCTTGAAAATTTATAAATAATTGCTATGTAATTTATAAGTTAAATTATGCAAACACTATCACAATCCTACATAATAAAAAGGTGATATGTAAATTACCATCACTCCACTATGCCCAGGATTGGGCCAGCGGGAGGCGCAGGGGGCGGGACTCGGGGTGGCCAGGGTGGTGATTGGGCCGGCAGGATGCAGGCAGGTCTGCGCCATGGCTGTGCTGTGGCACAGAAGGGGCCTCTGGGGCAGCGAGCCGGGAGTTTGGAGGCCCTGGCTGATGAGGCGGCGCAGGTGGGCGGGCTGCGCGGCTCCCGGGGGAGGAGTCTGGCGGCAGTTGGGCCGCAGGAGCGCGCAGTGGTGTCTGCAGAGGACGCGGGTTTCTGCACAGCCTGGGCTGGCCGAAGGAGGGCTCATGAGGGAGCCGGAAGGCAGAGGAGGTGGCGGCAGCCCCAGCCTTCCTGGGCGAGAGGCGAAGGCATCCCCAGCCTGGGCTCCGGCTGCGGGAGGACCACGCCCCTGCCCCGCCTCGCCCTAGGGGCCCAGGGACTTTGGAGCTGCCGGCCACACCGGGTCCCAACCAGTGGACAGACAGCCTACACGTGCATGACTTAATCATGCACTGGGCCTCTAGTACTTAATAATATGTAAAATGATCACTCTCTAGTAAAATAATGGAGTCTCATTAGTGGAAAATAAGAAACAGACCTTTAAGAAATCTTTGTTCATTACACTGATGCACTTATTTATGAAGACCCCACACATAAGGGTATGCAAACATCTATTAAGCTGTTTTTAAAATCTCCTTTTGGCTTAGTTTCTATAATTTTAATAATTAATTTTTAAAGTCATTAATGATATTTAGACAGACTGCGATAGACCAGTGGGGTAGAACAACATTAATAAATGAGACTTGAAGTTCCAAGACTGATGGAAATATTTTCCTAGAGCAGGCAGATTCTTTGAATGCATGAAAGTTCCTAGCAGAAATTTATTTATTTATTTATTTATTTATTTATTCATTCATTCATTCATTCATTCAGCAAATATGTTTTGAGCAACTGCTATGCTAGGCATTCTGAAGTATTAAGATATAAGTGAAATAAGGTCTTTGTCCTCAGGGTGGCAGTATAGCATAGTGGTTAAGAATATAGTTAAATAAACCTACTTTTGAAATATTGCTTCTCTACATGACATGAGCAAATTACTTAAACACTGTGCCTTAATTTTGTCTTCTGACAAATAGGGCAATGAAAGCTATTTCACAGGCTTGTTATGAAGATTTAGATGAAATAATGTGCATATAGATTGTACACATGCTTGGCATATAATAACCACTCCAAAAGTATTTATTTGCATTCTTATTGTCTAAAAATAGAATTGTTCTTTTATGCAGTCTGCTTTTTTATAAGAGTAGCATTCATATGCTTTATTGTAGAAAGTGACCTCATTCTAAATACTTACTTGCTACCACACATGGTACTTTTATCCTAATTCTCAGGCTCTATGAGGCATGAGAGAACAACTTCTTAGAGTATTGAGGATATTATTAAATGGAATTGATAATTATTGGTACTCTTAATAAGAAGAATAAAAGAAAACTGATGATGGGAGAACACATGTTATTTATTTGAATGATACAAGGGAATTCTAAAGAAGATTCTAAATGTATTTAAAAGTATTTTGAAATGAAAATGGAGACTACTAAATGTCAGTATGGGTTCACTAATAATATACTACGCTAGACCAGTAGACTAGTGTTACCTAAACTGGTGTCCCTTAGAACAATGAATGTTAATAGGATACTGCTGCCAAAATTATATATATTTTCTATGACCAAATAAGTCTAAGACACAGGAGATTAAGCAAAGTTAAAAATATGTCTCCACATGTATTCACTTAAAGCCACTGTAGGACTTTTCAGAGTTTTAATACACTATATTGTATTACATATTTTCAATAGGTAAACATGGTATGTAGTCTTTCCAAATGTCAGCATAACTACAAGGTCAGGCAAAAGTATGTTTATGGTTGTTCATATGGAAAATACAATGATCAATAAATAATAACACAAGAATAAACTCTGTTTTGCATACGTGCAATTGCAAATCCACCCTATATTGTGGAGGTTGTGTATATTTGCATGTGTGCCCATGCATTACTTATCAACAGTACTCCAAACAAACCAATGTTTTATAAAATACTAGAGGCATGGTGCATGAAATTCGTGCATGGGGGTGTGTGTCCCTCAGCCCAGCCTGCACCCTCTCCAACCTGGGACCCCTCGAGGGATGTCCGACTGCCTGTTTAAGCCTGATCCTGGTAGGGCCTAAATGGGCAGCCGGACATCCCTCTCACAATCCAGGACTGCTGGCTCCCAACTGCTTGCCTGCCTGCCTGCCTGATTGCCCCTAACTGCTTCTACCTGCCAGCCTGATCACCCCCTAACCACTCCCCTGCCAGCCTGATTGATGCCTAACTTCTCTCCTGCCAGCCTGATTGCCCCTAACTGCCCATCCCTGCAGGCCTGGTCCCCCCCAACTGCTCTCTCCTGCAGGCCTGGGTCCCCCCCAACTGCCCTTCCTTGCAGGCCCAGTCACCCCCAACTTTTCTCCTCTGCCAGCCTGGTCACCCCTAACTGCCCTCCCCTGCAGGCTTGATCACCCCCAACTGCCCTCCCTTGCAGGTCTGGTGCCTCCCTACTTCCCTCCCCTGCTGGCCTGATTGCCTACAACTGTCCTCCCCTGCAGACCTGATTGCCTACAACTGTCCTCCCCTGCAGACCTGATTGCCTACAACTGCCCTCCCCTTCTGGCCATCTTGTGGTGGCCATCTTGTGTCCACATGGGGGCAGCCATCTTTGACCACATGGGGGCAGCCATCTTGAGTGTTGGAGTGATGGTCAATTTGCATAGTATTCTTTTATTAGATAGGATAGTTTTGAAAATATGGTTCTAGTTTAGGTTTCTTTTTTGTTTTGTTTATTTGAAGGATAATTTTTATTACTTTTATGTACAGAAAACTCAACAATGTACACTTAGCCCAGTTTGCTGGCCAGTTGTTTAGCCTTTGACTTTTCCAACTTGGCAATATGAGCCACTGACTTTGGATCCAGGACAGTGCCTCCCTAGTGGAAGCAGATCTCATCATATCTGTTGTTGTAATTGGTCCATATAGCTTCCACCAGCTTAGCCAGAGCTCTTTTGTCTTCCAAGTAGCCTGTGTGAAGGTGACAGTGGTGCAGGTCTTCCTGTGGACTAGATGTACCAAGCTGGCCTTCCCCTTGATAATGCAATAAGGAACCCCCATCTTATAGCACAGGGCAGGCAGGAGGACAGCCAGCTCAGTGGAATCCACATCACGTGCAATCATTATCAGATAGGCCTTTTTGTCCTCCACCAAGGTGGTTACAGTGTTAACACTTACTCAAAGGACTGGTGGCCTCTTGGTGGGTACATCACTCTTGCCAGCAGCTTTCTTCTCAGCCCAGGCCAACAATCTCTGCTTCTTTTCTTGCTCTGTCTCTGATCTGTACTTGTGTGCCAGCTTAACCAGTTGAGTAGCTGTTTGGTGGTCCAAGGACTGGGTGAACTGGTTAATGGAAGGAGACACTTGCAGATGTTTACATAGAATTGCTGCCAAATGTAGTAGGGTCATTTGACAAAGCAGGTGAGATACTTTTTGGGCTGAACATCCTGTTCAATGTCAAAATTCTTAGGCCTTTTCTCAAACAAGAGATTTACTATCTTCTTGACTTCCTGCTTCTTTATGACAGCAGGGCACCTCTTTCCCCTTAGTCTTCCTTCCTTTCAGATTATTGGGTGGCAGGAGGAGAGCTAGTTTAAGTTTCTTTATAGATTAATAGAGTAGCAGAAATGAGAACAAGCAGACATATTATATTTTAACTAGAAGCCCAGCATGCAAGGTCGCGTGGCCCTGCCCACCCATGTGTACAACCCCACCCACCTGTGTTGGTCTTTGGTCGTTATGGTGTTAGGGCCACTGGGTTTTTATAATATAGATTTTTATGTCATTTAAAACAATTCATTTTATTAATCTAAAGTGGAAAAAATGTTTTCTAGATCAGTCATCTTTAAAAATTTTGCTTGTATAACATATAAAAGAATTTTGTATACCCTCATACATTTTTAAGTGAACACCCAACATTTTTTCACCCTGATTTTTAAATTATTTTTAAAAATTTTTGGATCTCAGCAGCACACAATTGGCTTCATCATAAACATTTTCTATGCCCTATTTTTTTTCATTGGTCTCATACATGGACTACTTTGAGCCATTTATTTAGTAAATCATCCTAAATAATAAAAGCCTAATATTCTAAGTGTCTGGTCATCCTGTCGGCTGTTCAACCAATCAAAGCATAATATGCTAATGATATGCTAAGGTTGCTCAACTGCTCGCTATGATGTGCACTGACCACCAGGGAACAGACACTCTGACCAGTAGGTTAACTTGCTGCTGGGGTCTGGCCAATTGGGACTGAGTGAGACAGGTTGGACATGCCCTGGAGCCCTCCCATAGTCCCTCCCTGGCAGGCCAACCTCCTGCATCCCTCCCTGGCCCCAATTGTGTACCAGTGGGGTCCCTCAGCCTGGCCTGCACCCTCTTGCAATCCAGGACCCCTTGGGAGATGTTGGAGAGCTGGTTTCAGCCCGATGGCGGAACGACCGGTTGCTATGATGTGCACTGACCACCAGGGAGAGATGCTCAACACAGAAGTTGCCCCCTGGTAGTCAGTGCGCTCCCACAGGGGAAGCATAGCTCAGCCAGAAGCTGGGATCATGGCTGGTAAGTGCAGCGGTGGTGGCGGGAGCCTCTCCCATCTCCACAGCAGTGCTAAGATGTCTGACTGACGACTTGGCAGGGGGGAGTGGGCCTAAGCCATCAGTCGGACATTCCCCAAGGGCTCCCAGACTGTGAGAGGGCACAGACCAGGCTGAGGGACCTCCCTTGAGTGTATGAATTTCGTGCACCGGGCCTCTAGTTTAATATAATGTAATAAGTATGCACAAACCCAACACACAAAAATAAAAGGTAGATCTTAAAATTAACTTGATATTTAACCATATACTTTTCTCCCACCATTCCATTACCCAGATTCAGCTACTTTTAATCCTGCGATCATTGTTTCCTGAATTTCTATTTTATTTAGCTTTATTGAATTTATTTATTTTTTTTCCAATTTTTTTATTAAGGTATTATATGTGTACATATCTTACCATTGCCCCCCAACCCCACTCCCATATATGCCCTCATCCCCCAGAATTTTTTGTCCATTGGTTATGCTTATATGCATGCATACAAGTGCTTTGATTGATCTCTTATCTTCCCCACCTCTCCCTAACCTTCCTGCTCTAATTTGACAGACTGTTTGATGCTTTACTGCCTCTGTATCTATCTTTTTGTTCAAGTTTTTAATGTTCTTTATTATCCATAAATGAGTGAGATCATGTGGTATTTTTCTTTCATTGACCGGCTTATTTCATTTAACATAATGTTCTCCAATTCCATCCAGGTTGCTGCAAATGGTAAGAATTCCTTCTTTTTTATGGCAGCATAATATTCCATTGTGTAGATGTACCATAGTTTTCTGATACAGTCATCTGCTGATGGGCACCTAGGCTGTTTCCAAATCTTAGCTATTGTAAATTGTGCTGCTATGAACATAGGGGTACATATATCCTTTCTTATTGGTGTTCCCAGTTTCTTCGGATATATTCCTAGGAGTGGGATTACTGGGTCAAATGGGAGTTCCATTTTCAGTTTTTTGAGGAAACTCCATACTGTTCTCCACAGTGGCTGCACCAGTCTGCATTCCCACCAGCAGTGAACATGGTATGTTCTTCCATCTGTTTACGTCTTCCTCTATCTCTTTTTTCAGGGTCCTGTAGTTTTCCGTGTATAGGTCTTTTACCTCCTTAGTTAAGTTTATTCCTAGGTATCCTTTTTCTCCGCATCCTCGCCAACACTTGTCGTTTGTTGATTTGTTGATGATAGCCATTCTGACAGGTGTGAGATGATACCGCATTGTTGTTTTGATTTGCATCTCTCGGATAATTAGTGACATTGAGCATGTTTTCATGTGTGTCTTGGCCTTCCTTATGTCTTCTTTGGAAAAGATTCTATTTAGGTCCGTTGCCCATTTTTTTTATTGGATCATTTATCTTCCTTTTATTAAGTTGTATAAGCTGCCTGTAGATGTTGGAGATTAAACCTTTATCAGTGATGCCATTTGCAAATATGTTCTCCCATGCAGTGGGCTTTCTTGTTGTTTTGTTGATAGTTTCTTTTGCTGTAAAAAAGCTTTTTATTTTGATGTAGTCCCATTTGTTTATTTTCTCTTTAGCTTCCATTGCCCTAGGGGCAGTATCGGTGAAGAAGTTCTTTTGACATATGTCTGCGATTTTGCTGCCTGTGGATTCCTCTAGTATTTTTATGGTTTCCTGTCTTATGTTTAAGTCCTGTATCCATTTTGAGTTTATTTTTGTGTATGGCGTAAGTTGGTGATGTAGGTTCATTTTTTTGCATGTGTCTGTCCAATTTTCACAACACCATTTATTGAAGAGACTGTCTTTATTCCATTGTATGTTCATGCCTCCTTTGTCAAATATTAATTGAGCATAGTGGTTTGGATCAATATCTGGATTCTCTATTCTGTTCCATTGATCTATATGTCTGTTCTTGTGCCAGTACCAGGCTGTTTTGAGAATAGTGGCTTTGTAATACAGCTTGAAATCTGGTATTGAGATCCCTCCTACTTTATTCCTCTTTCTATTCGGGGTCTTTTTTTATTCCAGATGCATTTTTGGAGAGTTCTTTCAAGGTCGGTGAAATATGCCATTGGTATTTTAATGGGGAGTGAAATTATAGATTGCTTTGGGTAGTATGGACATTTTAATGATGTTGATTCTACCAATCCATGAACATGGTATGTTCTTCCATCTGTTTACGTCTTCCTCTTTCTCTTTTTTCAGGGTCCTGTAGTTTTCCGTGTATAGGTCTTTTACCTCCTTAGTTAAGTTTATTCCTAGGTATCTTAATTTTTTTGGTGTGATGGTAAATGGGATTGCCTTTTTAGTCTCTCTGTCTGTAAGTTCACTATTGGTGTATAGAACGGCCATAGATTTATTGGCGTTAATTTAGTATCCTGCTACATTGCCGAATTCATTTATTAAGTCTACTAGTTTTTTGACGGAGTCTTTCGGATTTTTTATGTACAATATCATGTCGTCTGCAAATAAAGACATCTTTACTTGTTCTTTTCCAATTTGGATGCCTTTTATTTCTTCTTTTTGTCTAATTGCAATAGCCAATAATTCCAGTACTATGTCAAACAGGAGTGGTGAGAGTGGGCATCCCTGTCTTGTTCCTGTTCTTAGGGGAAATGTTTTTAGCTTTTGTCCATTGAGTATGATGTTTGCTGTGGGTTTATCATATATAGCTTTTATTATGTTGAGGTATGAGCCTTCTATTCCCACCTTGTTGAGAGTTTTTATCAAGAAAGGGTGTTGGATTTTGTCAAATGCTTTTTCTGCATCAGTTGATATGACTATGTGATTTTTATCTCTCAATTTGTTTATCTGATGTATCACGTTTATTGATTTGTGGAAATATCCTTGCATTCCTGGGATAAATCCTACTTGGTCATGGTGTATGATCTTTCTCATGTACTGCTGGAGCCGATTTGCTAGAATTTTCTTGAGGATTTTGGCATCTATGTTCATGAGGGATATTGGTCTGTAATTCTCTTTCATTGTGTTGTCTTTATCTGGTTTTGGTATTAGGGTGATGCTGGCTTCATAGAAGGAGCTTGGAAGTGTTCCTTCCTCTTGAATTTTTTGGCATAGTCTGAGGAGGATAGGTTTTAGTTCTTCCTTGAATGTTTGGTAAAACTCTCCTGTGAAGCCGTCAGGCCCCGGGCTTTTGTTTGCCGGAAGCTTTTTGATGACTGCTTCAATTTCGTCCATAGTTATTGGCCTATTGAGCTGTTGGGATTCTTTTTGATTGATTTTTGGAAGGTTGTATTTTTCTAGGAATATGTCCATTTCCTCCAGGTTGTCCAGTTTGTTGGAATAGAGCTGTTCGTAGTATTTTGTAACAATCCTTTCTATCTCTGTGGGGTCTGTTGTTATTTCACCTCTTTCATTTCTGATTTTGTTTATTTGGGTCCTCTCTCATTGCTTCTTGGTGAGCCTGGCTATAGGTCCATCAATCTTGTTTATCCTTTCAAAGAACCAGCTCTTGGTTTTGTTGATCTTTTGTATTGTTTCTTTGGTCTCTATGTCATTTATCTCCGCTCTGATCTTTGTTATTTCCTTCCTTCTGGTTACACTGGGCTTTTCTTGCTGCTCTGTTTCTAGCTCTTTGAGTTGTAGGGTTAGGTAATTTATTACCATTGTTTCTTGTTTTTTGCAATAGGCTTGTAGAGCTATGAATTTCCCTCTCAAGACTGCTTTCGCTGTGTCCCATAGATTTTGGATTGTTGTGTTTTCATTGTCATTTGTTGCCATGATGTTTTTTATTTCTTCTTTGATCTCTCTGGTGACCCAGTCCTTGTTTAATAGCATGCTGTTTAGTCTCCATGTGTTTGATTTCTTTGGATTGTATTTATTGTAGTTGATTTCCAGTTTTATGCCACTGTGATCTGAGAAGATGCTTGATATAATTTCTATCTTCTTGAATTTGAAGTGACTTTGCCTCTGACCCAGCATATGGTCTATCTTTGAAAATGACCCATGTGCACTTGAGAAGAATGTATATTCTGTGGCTTTGGGGTGAAATGTTTGAAAATGTCAATTAATTCCATCTGGTCTAGTGAGTCATTTAGGATTGCTGTTTCTTTGCTGATTTTTTGTTTAGAGGATTTGTCCAATGGTGATAGTGGGGTATTAAAGTCTCCTGCTATGATTGTATTGCTATTAATCTCTCCCTTGATATCTTCTAGGGGTTTTTTTTATGTATTTGGGTGCTCCTATATTGGGATCGTATATGTTTACCAGAATTATTTCTTCTTGTTGGATTTCTCCCTTTAGTATTATGACCTGGCCTTCCTTATCTCTTGTTATGGCATTGACTTTGAGGTCTAATTTGTCAGATATAAGTATTGCTACCCCAGCTTTTTTTTCATTTCCATTTGCCTGGAAGATATTTTTCCATCCCTTCACTTTCAATCTGTGTGAGTCTCTTGTTCTGAGGTGGGTCTCTTGTAGACAGCATATATATGGGTCATGTTTTTTTATCCATTCAGCCACTCGATGTCTTTTGATTGGAGCATTTAGTCCGTTTACATTTAAAGTTATTACTGAAAGGTATTTGTTTGTAGTCATATCTATTTTTGTGTCTGTATTCCTTCTTACCTGTTTATTTCTTCTTTTTACAGTATTCTCTTTAACAATTCTTGCATTGATGGTTTGGTGGTTATAAACTCCCTGAGTCTTTTTTTGTCTGCGAAGCTCCTGATTTCCCCTTCAATTTTGATTGATAGTCTTGCTGGATATAGTATTCTTGGATTCAGTCCTTTGCTTTGCAACACTTTGTATACCTCCTTCCATTCACTTCTAGCTTGTTGTGTTTCTGTTGAGTAATCATTTGACAATCTGATGGGTGTTCCTTTGTAGGTAACTCTCTGTCTCTCTCTTGCCGCCTTTAAGATTCTCTCTTTATCATTTATATTTGCCATTGAAATTATGACATGTCTTGGTGTGGGTCTTTTGGGGTTGATCCTGCCTGGGACTCTCTGTACTTGCGTAACTTTTATCTTTCCCGTATCTGGGAAGTTTTCTGTCATTATTTCTTCAAATAGATTTTCTAATCCCTGCTGCTCTTCTTGTCCTTCTGGCAGCCCTATTATACGCATGTTACTTCGTTTCATGTTGTCCCGAAGCTCCCTTAGGCTTTCCTCCTGCTTTTTAATTTTTTTCTCCAATTGCTGTTCAGATTGAGCTTGTGTCTGTACCTGATCTTCTAACTCACTAATTCGGTCCTCTGCTTCTTGTAGTCTACTGTTGAAACTTTCCATGGTGTTTTTGATTGTAGCTATATCACTTTTCATTTCTTCCTGATTCTTGCATAAGTTGTTGATTTTCTCCTCCATCTGATGTATAAATTCCACAACCATTACTCTGAACTCCTTTTCGGTCATGTTGCAAGCTTCGGTTTCACTAATTTCCTTTCTTGGTGACTCCATATTTTCTTTCCTCTGTGAGTTGTTTCGTTTCCCCATTCTGGCTATCACCAGAAAGCTCAGGCTTCCGTTTGCGTGGACCTGGGCCGTGTGCTGTGGGGACTTTGCTCCACCTGAGTTTCACTGAAGTGCTCTGACACTAGGACGTGTGGCTGCCTTTGGTTGGTGGGAACCAGACTTGCCCAGGGTCAGTGTCCCCAGGGTTCCGTGTGGTCTCGTGTGCACACTTAGAATCAGGGGCCCTGTCTGCATCACACTGTTGGTATGTGCCGAAAATGAGATCCTTAGCATGTGCCAGGAGTCAGAGTTTTCCTGTGTCTGCACCAAGAAACGAGTGTCAGAGTCTCTGTTGCCTTGTGAGGTTTCTCGTTGAGAATCAGGGTCCCTGTGTGTGCATGCACCAACAATTGGGGTCCTTGGCTCTTAGTGTGAATGCGCTGTGAGTCAGGGATCCCAGGCAGCTGTGTCCAGCGTGCCAAATTCCCTGAAGTGGAGCTGCGTCCTGTGTGTGCTCTTACTACTGAGCCAAACCGGCTAGGGCGTACACTCTCAAATCCCTGAAGGTGAGCTGCCTCCGTGCACTCTCCCAGAATCCCCGAAGAGGGGCGGAGTCCATCCTGCTCGCCAAATTCCCCAAAGGGAAGCCCCTCTGTGCACGCTCTAAGATTCCTGGAAGGGGAGCTGTGACCCGCAAGCCAAATTCCCCCCAATTCCCCGAACTGGAGCCCTCTGTGTGCACTGACAGATTTCCCTGAAGGTGAGCTGCTTCTGTCCCGTGTGCCAAATTCCCTAAGGGGGAGCGCGTCCCTGCGCAAAGCTCTGCAGCTTGGGCGAGGGGCGTGTCTATCAGTTACTATGGCGCTATCCACGTGCGCCTGCAGGGAGGGGGATAGGCTCTTTGACTCACGGGAATCTGCCGGGAAGTCTGGATTCTTGTTGTTTCTTCCACTGCAGCTGTGATAGCAGTTCTCTGTCCCCAGTGGCTGCAGGGTCCTGGTTTGTGTCAGAAGCCAGGATCCGAGTCTCAGGCAGCTCTGTTTCTCAAGATGGCATGGTCTCCGCGTCCGCACCAGCCTCCGAGAAGTGTCCGCTTTGTGCATGGGGCTCCGCCATCTAGGACTGCCCGGTTAGGCAGCCCCTTGGAAGACCTGCAGAATCTAACTGAACCTAGCTCATACACACGCACACACCACACACATCTACACATCTACACTCTCCTCTATGGGTTCCTCACTCACACTCTCTCTCTCCCTACCTTCTTGCCGGTCGCCATCTTTCCTCGGAACTATCCAGCTTTATTGAATTTAAATGCATTCATACACATATGAAAAGATGTTTGACATAAATAATCATCAGATAAATGCAAATAAAAACAACAATGAGATATCACCTCACACATGTCATAATGGTTATCATCAATAAATCCATATATCGTAAGTTCTGGTAAGGATGTGGAGAAAAAGGAACCCTCATGCACTGTTGGTGGGAATGCACATTGGTGCAGCCACTGTGGAAAGCAGTATGGAGTTAATCTCAAAAAATTAAAAATGGAACTGCCTTATGACCTAACTATTTCATTTCTTGGAATATATCCCAAGAAGCCTGAAACTCCATTTTGAAAGAATATATGTACCCATATGTTCATTGCAGCATAATTTACTATAGTCAAGATTTGGAAGCAGCCCATGTGCCCATCAGTAGATGAGTGGATAAAAAAAATGGTGGTACATTTACTAAATGAAATACTACTCCATCAGAAAAAAAGAAGGAAATATCTTTTGCAACATCATGGATGGACCTCAGAGAATTATGCTAAGTAAAATAAGCCAGTTGGAAAAAGACAAATATCATGTGATTTCACTCATATTTGGAATCTAATGAACAAAAGAAACTAACAGACAAAATAGAAACAGACTCATAAATAGAGAACAGACTGACTGCTATCAGAGGGGAGGAGTTTGGAGGGAAAGGAGAAAAGGGGGAAGGGATTAAGCAAAAAAAAATAAATCCCTTATAGACACAAACAACATTATGGTAATTACCAGAGGGAAAGGAGTGTGGGGGGATGTGGAAGAGAGCAAAGGGGGATAAATGATGGCATAAAGAGACTCTACTTTGGGTGGTGCACACACGATGCAGTATGCAGAGGATGTATTATACAGTTGCACACTGGAGACCTGTATGGTTTTATTAACCAATGTCACCCCAATAAATTCAATTAAAAAAAGAAAAGAATGTATGGATGGACATGTATAGATGAAAAAAGATAGCAGAAACAAACACCCATGCATGTATGATCACTTGATCTTTGACAATAGTGCATTGTAAAGCAGTGGAAAAAGATTGTTCCACCCCCCCTCCAGTTTCTAGTACTAGAATACTTGAATGTCTACTTAAAAATGTAAATGTCATCCATATCTAAAACCTTACATACAATTAAATTCCTGGTATATTGTAGCTTTAAAAATAAAAAACACCACAGAGATTTTCCTAAATCTCTTAAACAAGCAGTATCTCGCCTCAATGTGTCCCATATCTCTTTCTAAGTGAATCCAGCCCTGACACTGACAGCAGCTGGCCTTGGTTCGAAGCTTGGACTCACCTGGGCACTTCCAAGTCCAGCCATCTGCAGATGGCTTTCTAGCTCATGCCAGGTGGCCCCAGGCAGAACACAGGTGGCAGCTGACCTTTACCTATACCTCCTGGGAGACCCCAGAGCCAGTGAACAGCTTAATACCACATTGAAGCATCACCACTCAACCACCTCCACAAGTGACACACTCAAGGGCCAGACTCAGCAGGTACCAGATACTCATTGAAGTAAGTCCTGCTCTGTGGGGTGGGTCCCTATTCAGCTGATCCTCCCTGGTGGTTGGAGGTTGGTGGTCACAGTCATTCCTTGTAGGTAGTCAGCCTGGGGTTAAATCCCTCCATTGATGTGCCAACAGCAATCAAAGTTAAACTATAAAAGGAAGGTATATAAGGGACACACCTTAAGTAATTGATGAGGTTGTACCACTGGGACCTACAGAACACTTACTATACAAGGCCTCTCTACCAAGTCTAGGAGACATAGCAGCTCTACTTAGTACATAGAAACAAATAGAGGGAGGGTGCCAAAATGAGGAGACAAAGAAACATGTCACAAATGAAAGAACAGAGCAAAACTTCAGAAAAAGAACTAAACAAAATGGAAACAGCAATCTAGTAGATGCAGAGTTCAAAACATTGGTTATAAGAATGCTCAATGAACTTAGTGAGAACTTCAATAGCATAAAAATGAAGGATATACTAACCGAAATGAAGAATAATTTACAGAGAATCAACAGTAGAGTAGGTGAAGCTGAGAATCAAATCAATGATTTGGAATATAAGAAGGAAAAAACAAATTAGAACAGCAAAGGAAAAATGAGTATAGTGTAAGGAGTCTCTGGAACAACTTTAAGTGTACCAACATTTGCATCATGGGGTTCTGGAAAGAGAAGAGAGAGAGAAAGAAATTGAAAACCGATTTGAAAAATAATTACAGAAAGCTTTCCTAACCTGGCAAAGGAAATAAACATACAAGTCCAGGAAGCACAGAAACTCCCAGACAAGAAGAACCCAAAGAGACCCACATCAAGACACATCATACTTAAAATGCAAAAGTTTGAAGACAGAGAGAGAATCTTAAAAGCAACAAGAGAAAAGCAGTTAGTTACCTACCAGGGAACTCCCATTACACTGTCAGCTGATTTCTCAACAGAAACATTGCAGGGCAGGGGGGATTTCTCAACAGAAACATTGCAGGGCAGATAGAAATAAAGTGATGAAAAGCAAAGATGTACAACTACTATTACTTTAACCAGTAATGCTATACTTTGGAATCAAAGGACAGATAGCTTCCTGGACAAGAAAAAGCTAAAGCATTTCATCATGACCAAACCAGTGTTATATGAAATGTTAAAGAATATTCTTTAAGATGAAAAATAAAAGGATAAAAATATAAACAATAAAATGGCAACAAATAAGGGCTTAATCTCCAAAATTTACAGTAATCTCATTTCTATTAACAATCCTATATAATAAAAGGCTAATATGCAAATTGTCCCCTTGGGAGTTCGACTGCTCTCTATGACATGTGCTGACTACTAGGGGATGGTGCAGAACGAAGGCCCCAGCCAGCAGCCAGCAGCTGGGGGAAGGAAGGCCTCAGCTGGCAGCCAGCAGCCGGGGGAAGGAAGGCCCCAGTCGGCCCTGATTGTTGGCCAGGCCTTGGGACCCTACCTGTGCATGAATTTCGTGCACTGGTCCTCTAGTTGAGTTTGTAAAATAAGATAAACAAACAAGCAGAACAGAAACAGACTCATAGACACAGAGAACATTTTGACAGTTGCCAGTTGGGAGGGAGTTTTGGGCGATGGCTGAAAAAGGTGAAGGTATTAAGAAATACAAATTGGGAGGAGAAACCAAGATGGTGGCATAGGTAAACCCCTAAACTGCTGCCTCACACAACAATTTCAAAACTACAACTAAAAGACAAAACTGACATCATCCAGAACCACAGGAAGGCTGTCTGAGTGGAAATTCTACAACTAGAAGGAAAGAGAAAAGCACACTGAGACTCAGAAGAGCTGCAGGAGGCAGAGGTACCAAGGCGCGCGTGCAGAGAGGGCAGGCAACTGAGTACGCAGCTGGCTTTCTCAAGCGGGAGGAAGACAAAAGCTCCCACCTGCACTGAACTCCAGTTCTGGGCGAGACTCTGGGAACCCAGACTCATTCGGGGAGAAACTGGACTGTCTGGCAGTGGGTGGAACTCGAGGGCAGGTTTCTTTCAGAGATGCTTGCAGCAATTACCACAGGACCCTGAGACACAGGGGCCTATTAAGGCAGGGCTGATGGGAAACTAATGCTGTCTGCTCCACCTTGAGACTCTGCCCCATCCAAGCTGAGCACAGAGGCTTTTGCAAGCCTTGTCTCATAACGGTGTCTCCAGCACAGAAGTTCTCCCAGCGTAGACACAGCTGATCCTCACAGACAATTGGCCTGGAGGTCAATTCCTCCCAGTGATACCAACATCAATCAAGGCTTAACTACAACAAGACTGTGCACACAGCCCACAAAGGGGTGCACCAAGAGTGTCCACCTCAGGTAACTGGGGAGGCTGAGCCACTGGGACCTATAGTACACATAGCACACAAAGCCACTCTATCAACTCAAGGAAGCAGCCAAAATGCGGAGACAAAGAAACAGGTCACAAATGAAAGAAATGGAGGAAAGCAAATGACTGGATATAGAGTTCAAAACCACGGTTATAAGGTTTTTCAAGAATTTTCTAGAAAAGGCCGATAAATTTAGCGAGAACCTTGAGGATATGAAAAGGGACCAACTAGAAATTAAGCATACACTGACTGAAATAAAAAATATTATACAGAGATCTAACAGCAGACTAGAGGATCGCAAGAATCAAGTCAAAGATTTGAAATACAAAGAAGCAAAAAGCACTCATCCGGAAAAGCAAAAAGAAAAAAGAATCCAAAAATATGAAGATAGTGTAAGGAGCCTCTGGGACAACCTCAAGCGTACCAACATCAGAATTATGGGGGTGCCAGAAGAAGAGAGAGAGCAAGATACTGAAAACTTATTTGAAGAAATAATGACTGAAAACTTCCCCCACTGGTGAAAGAAATAGACTTACAAGTCCAGGAAGTGCAGAGAACCCCAAACAAAAGGAATCCAAAGAGGACCACACCAAGATGCATCATAATTAAAATGCCAAGAGCAAAAAACAAAGAGAGAACATTAAAAGCAGCAAGAGAAAAACAGTTACCTACAAGGGAGCACCCATAAGACTGTCAGCTTATTTCTCAACAGAAACTATGCAGGCCAGACGGGAGTGGCAAGAAATATTCAAAGTGATGAATAGCAAGAACCTACAACCAAGATTACTCTACCCAGCAAAGCTATCATTCAAAATTGAAGGGCAGATAAAGAGCTTCACAGATAAGAAAAAGCTAAAGGAGTTCATCACCACCAAACCAGTATTATACGAAATGCTGTAAGGTATTCTTTAAGAAGAGGAAGAAGAAGAAAAAGGTAAAGATAAAAAATTATGAACAACAAATACATATCTATCAACAAGTGAATCTAAAAAGCAAGTGAATTTAAAAAATCTGATGAACAGAATAAACTGGTGAATATAATAGAATCAGGGGCATAGAAAGGGAGTGGACTGACAATCCTTGGGGGGAAAGGGGTGTGGGGGTGAAGGAAGAGACTGGACTAAAATCGTACACCTATGGATGAGGACAGTGTGTATGGGGGTGTAAGGGCAGAGGGTGGGGTGGGAAGCAGGTGGAGGGGAGCTATGGGGGGAAAAAAGAGGAACAATTGTAATAATCTGAACAATAAAGCTGTATTTAAAAAAAGTAAAACAAATTGGTAGTTATAGGATAGTCATGGGGATTTAACCTTTTGCACTCGGATGTCGAGTGTGACTCAACATGGTTAGCATTAGAATAAAGGAATCGAGAAAAAAGCAAGCGAGTGCAAAGGGTTAAAGTATAGCATTGGGGCAGAGCATGGGGAGGGGGTGCGGGGAGGTTGGCAATGCGGCTGCACTCCCGGCTCTGTGAGGTGTTTGGGCACCAGCGGCAAATCGCACCTGGGATGTAGAGCTGGTGCTGCCCTCGGGGTCTAATGCACAGCTGCGTGGGGTGGTGAGTGGGGGCTGTCGTCCTGGTGGTGGGAGAAGGAGGAGGAGGCGGCAGAGGCGGTGAATCCCTATAAATGGAGCCGAAGTAAGACAGACCCCAAGCCTAAATTCCAGGAGGGTGAGCGAGTACTGTGCTTTCACGGGACTCTTCTCTATGAAGCAAAGTGTGTAAAGGTTGCCATAAAGGACAAACAAGTGAAATACTTTATACATTACAGCGGTTGGAATAAAAATTGGGATGAATGGGTCCCGGAGAGCAGAGTGCTCAAATATATGGACACCAATATGCAGAAACAGCGCAAACTTCAGAAAGCCAATCAGGAGCAGTATGCAGAGGGGAAGATGAGAGGGGCAGCTCCAGGGAAGAAGACGTCGGGACTGCAGCAGAAGTGCTTGGAAGTGAAAACAAAAAAGAACAAACAGAAAACACCTGGGAATGGAGACGGTGGCAGCACCAGCTAGACCCCTCAGCCTCCTTGCAAGAAGAGAGCGCGAGTGGATCCGTCTGTGGAAAACGAGGACACATTCATAAACAGAGTTGAAGTCAAAGCAAAGATTCCTGCCTGAAGAGCTAAAACCATGGCTTGTTGATGACTGGGACTTAATTACCCGCCAGAAACAACTCTTTTATCTTCCTGCCAAGAAGACTGTGGATTCCATCCTGGAGGATTATGAAAATTACAAGAAGTCTCCTGGGAACACGGATAATAAGGAGTATGCTGTGAATGAATTGGTGGCCGGGATCAAGGAGTACTTCAACGTCATGTTGGGCACTCAGCTGCTCTACAAGTTTGAGAGGCCGCAATACGAGGAAATCCTTGCAGATCACCCTGACGTGCCCATGTCCCAGGTGTACAGAGCAACGCATCTACTGAGACTATTTGTATGCATCGGCGCCATGCTGGCCTATACGCCTCTGGACGAGAAGAGCCTGGCCTTGTTACTGAATTACCTGCACCATTTCCTCAAGTACCTGGCAAAGAACTCCGCGACTTTGTTCAGCGCCAGCTACTACCAAGTGGCCCTCCCGAGTACCACTGGAAAGCTGTGTGAGGCTCGCGCTTCCTTTGTGTTGGGATCTCGGCAACGCTTTCTGTTCTTAGTCCTCTTGTACAAATGCTGTACTTTGGAAATGTTAGTGTATAACAGAATCGATGTTTGTTTCCTGTTGGATTTTAAACAGAGAAAATAAAAGGGGTTCCAGCTCCTTTTTTCTTTTCCTTTTCTCTTTTTCATTTTGAAGTTGCTACCAGTGTATGGATGGACAACAGAGAGACATACTCTAGAGTCTTATATGCCTAACTTGACAAAGGTGCTTTTAATTCTGGTGGTTCTCCTCCTTTGACACTAAGCACTTTTATAATATGTGTTGATGCTCTATGACAAAATGCTGACTCCTAGTGCCAAAAGTTCACTCCGTGTATATAACCGACCCCATCCATCCGTTTGTACTCCTTTTTTTTTTTTTTTTATTGGTGCTGACAGTAAACAGCTTCTTTGCAAGTCCACATGGTTCCTTGGGCCTGTATCTTTGCTCAGATTGCTGAGGATGGTGGCTTGTTTATAGTTTTTGTATTTGTGTCTCATGCACGTTTTCACACAATAGACACAACGCATTGTGTAGCTGCAGTTTTCTGGAAAAGCCAATCTTCTAGGAATTGTTTTTCAGATCTTCAATAAATTTTTTCTTTACATTTCAAAAAAAATAAAGTACAGCATTGGGAATACAGTCAATAATCTATATATACACATATACTGTATATAAGCCTAAGTGACCCAACAACCAAACGACTGAACGACCAGTCCCTATGATGCTCAGCAACCACCAAGGGGCGGACGTTTAACACAGGAGCTTCCCCCTGGTGGTCAGTGCGCTCCTACAGCAGAAGCACTGCTCAGCTGACAAACAGGCCCCAGAAGCCAGGCTCACAGCTGGCGAGCCTGGCTGTGGCAGTGCAAGGCTCTCCAGCTTCCATGGCAGTACTACCAAGTGGCGGTGGCTGCAGGCGCAGTGGAGCCAGAATGAGCAGGAGCAGCAAGGCACCCAGCCTGGGCTTGGGCTCCTCCCTGGCGCACTACTACACTTTTGAAACTAGACCACCAACTTACACCACACACAAAAATAAACTCAAAATGGATAAAGGACTTAAACATAAGATGGGAAAACATAAAAATCTTACAAGACTCCAGAGGCAGCAAAATAGCGGACATTTGTCAAAGCAATATCTTTAGCGATACAACTTCTAGGACAATGGAACTAAGGAGAAAATAAACCAATGGGACTACATCAAAATAAAAAGCTTCTGCACAGCAAAAGAAACCATCAACAAAACAACAAGACAGCCCACTGCATGGGAGAACATATTTGCCAATGTTATCTCCGATAAGGGCTTAATCTCCAACATTTGCAGTGATCTCATGCAACTTAACAAAAGGAAGATAAACAATCCAATAAAAAAAATGGGCAAAGGACCTAAATAGACACTTCTCAACAGAGGACATACAGAAGGCCAAGAGACATATGAAAACATGCTCAAAGTAAATAATAATCTGAGAGATGCAAATCAAAACAACAATGAGGTACCATCTCACACCTGTCAGAATAGCTATCACCAACAAGTCAACAAACAACAAGTGTTGGCAAGGATGCAGAGAAAAAGGAACCCTCATGCACTGCTGGTGGGAATGCAGACTGGTGCAGCCACTGTGGAGAACAGTATGGAGTTTCCTCAAATAATTAAAAATGGAACTCCCATTTGACCCAGTAATCCCACTTCTAAGACTATATCCCAAGAAACCAGAAATACCAATCAGAAAGGATATATGCACCCCTATGTTCATTGCAGCACAATTTACAATAGCTAAGATTTGGCAACAGTCTAAGTGCCCATCAGCAGATGAGTAGATTGGAAAACTGGTACATCTACACAATGGAATACTATGCTGTTGTGAAAACAAAGGAATTCTTACCATTTGCAACAGCATGGATGGAACTGGAGAGCATTATGCTAATCGAAATAAGCCAGTCGGAGAAAGATAAATATCACATGTCTCACTCCTTTGTGGAATATAAAGAACATCATAAACTGATGAACATAAATAGATACAGAGACAAAGAAGCATTGAACAGATTGTCAAACTATAGCAGGAAGGCAGGGGGGGGTGGTTTGGAGGCAGGTAAAAGATCAACCAAACATCTTGCATGCATGCATATAAGCATAACCAATGGACACCGACACTGGGGCGGAGGGGTGAGGGCATGTGCTCGGGGTTAGGGGAGGCAGGGGGGAGGTCAATGGGAAAAAAGGAGACATATGCACTACTATTTGTAATACTTTAAACAAAAAATAAATTTAAAAAATTCCGTAAATCATGGAGGGGGTGTGTGAGAGATCTGAAAGTTGGCCTCTCTTTGGAAGAAATAATACTTGCACCCTAACCCCCATTACATCTCTTTCTGATTATAACTGAGTTATCTTCACAGGTTGACTCACTACTCTTCTGGAATCAGTGATACCCAATCTATAATAATAAAAGTGTAATATGCTAATTAGGCCAGATGTCCTTCCAGATAAAGCTGGGGCTGCGAGGGAAGCTCAGGTCCTGTGTGACGGAGAGAAGCTGGTGCCAGCAGCCTGGGGTAGGAAGGCCTACTCTTGCACGAATTTCATGCATCGGGCCTCTAGTGAAAGACTAAAAGGCCAGTTGCTCTTACTTCAAGTATTCAAAGATTTTAGAGATAGTTATTGCTCTTACCTGAAGTCCTATTGTTCCCTGAGAACTCTTCTTGTTACTGCTCAGGGACAGCAGATAAAATGACATTCTACTCATGTCTCTGCTGGAATTCTGTACACAGCTGATAAAAATTTTATATTTATTTTATTCAGTGGATCTTTTTGTTGTTTACTGATATTGTGAAGATTTAAAAATTTTTTGTTGTTGAAAGTATTACATAATGTCCCCTTTTTTCTTCCATTGACCTCTTACAGACCCTCCTTATCCCTCATCCTAGGCCTCCACCACCCTTCGGTTTTTGTCCATGGGTAATACATATATGCATAGAAGTTCTTTAGTTAATCTCTTCTCTACGCTTCCCAACTTCCCTCTGAGATTTGACAGTCTGTTACATGTTTCTATGTCTCTGGATCAATTTTGTTCAACAATTTATTTTATTCATTAGATTCCACATATGAGTGAAATCATGTGATACTTGTATTTCTCTGATTGGCTTATTTCACTTAAAATAATACTCTCTAGGTCCCTCCATGCTGTTTCAAAGTGTAAGAGATCCTTCTTTTTTATTGCTGCATAGTATTTCATGGTGTAAATGTACCACAGCTTTGTTATCCACTCATCTACTGATGGGCACTTGAGCTGTTTCCAGATCTGAGCTATTGTAAATTGTGCTGCTATGGACATAGGGGAGCATAGATTCTTTCTGATTCGTGTTCCAGGTTTCTTAGGATATATTCCTAGAAGTGGAATCACTAGGTCAAATGGGAATTCCATTTTTAATTTTTTGAGGAAACTCCATATTGTTTTCCACAGTGGCTATACCAGTCTGCATTCCTACCAGCAGTATACTAGGGTCCCCTTTTCTCCACATCCTTGCCAGCACTTGTCATTTGTTGAATATAGCCATACTGACAGGTTTGAGGTGATACCTCATTGTCGTTTTAATTTGCATCTCTCTGATGAGCATTTTTTCATATGTCTCTGGGCCTTCTGTATGCCCACTTTGGAGAAGTGTCTAATTAAGTCCATTGCCCATTTTTAATTGGATTGTCTTCCTTTTGTTAAGTTGTATGAGTTCCTTATATATTTTGGATATTATCTCTTTATCAGATACATCATTGCCAAATATGTTCTCCAGTCCAGTGGGCTCCCTTTTGATATTGTTGATGGTTTCTTTTGCTGTGCACATCCTTTTTATGTTTATGTATTCCCATTTGTTTGTTTTCTCCTTGGTTTCCTTTGACCCAAGTGATGTATCTGTAAAAATTGCTATGAGAGATGTCTGAGATTTTGCTGCCTATGGTTTCTTCTAGAATTGTTAGTTTCACAACTTACATAAGTCTTTTATCCATTTTGAGCTTATTCCTGTGTTTGGTGTAAGTTGGTGGTCTTGTTTCATTTTTTGCATGTATCTGTCCAATTTTCCCAGCACCATTTATTGAAGTGACTGTCTGGACTCCTTTTTAGGTTCCATCCTCCTTTGTCAAATATTAATTGAACATAATGGCGTGGGTCAATTTTTGGGGTCTATTCTGTTCCATTGATCTATAAGTCTATTTTTGTGCCAGTACCAGGCTGTTTTGAGTACAATAGATTTGTAGTATAATTTGATATCTGGAATTGTGATCCCTACAACTATGTCCTTCTTTCTCAAAATTGCTGTAGCTATTCAGATTTTTTGTTTGTTTGTTTGTTTGTTCCATACAAATTTTGGGGGTATTTGTTCTAGATCTTTGAAATTTGCCCTTGGTGATTTAATTGGGATTGCACTGAATCTATAGATTGGTTTGGCTAGTACGGACATTTTAATGATATTAATTCTACCAATCATTGAACACATTATATTCTTCAACTTGTTTATATCTTTTCTATCTTTTTTTTCAATGTCCTGTAGTTTTCCACATAAAAGTCTTTTTCCGCCTTGGTTTAGTTTATTCCTAGGTATCTTAATTTTCTGGTTGCTATGGTAAATGGAATTGTTAGTTTAGTTTCTCTTTCTGAGAATTCATTATTGGTGTATAAAAATGCCATCGATTTATGGGTGTTAATTTTGTATCCTGCTACATTGCCAAATTCCTTTATTAAATCTAGCAGAATTTGGGGGATTCTTTAGGGTTTTCTATGTATAATATCATGTCATCTGTGAATAATGAGAGTTTCACTTCCTCCTTTCCAATTTGGATGCCTTTTATGTTTTTTTTTGTCATATCACTATGGCTAGGACTTCCAGTACTATGTTGAGTAAGAGTGGTGAAAATGGACTTCCCTGTCTTGTTTCCTGTTCTTAGGGGAAATTATTTCAGTTTTTACCCATTGAGTATGATGTTGGCTATAGGTTTGTCATATATGGTCTTTATTATGTTGAGCTATGACACCTCTTTTCTCACTTTGCTGAAAGTATTTTTATCAAAAATAGATGTTGGGCCCTAGCTGATTTGGCTCAGTGAATAAATATTTGGCCCTCAGAATGAAGAGTCCCAGGTTTGATTCCAGTTAAGGGCACATGTCCAGGTTGCAGGATTGATCCCCAGTAAGGGGAGTGCAGGAGGCAGCTCATCAATGATTCTCTCTCATCTTTGTTGTTTCCATTTCTCTTATTCCCTCTCCTTTCTTCTCTGAAATAAATAAATATATGTTAAAAAATAGGTATTGGGTTTTTCGAATGCCTTTTTTGTGTCTATTGATATGATCATGTGATTTTTCTCTTTCAATTTGTTTATGTATATGATGTATCAGACTTATCGATTTCTGAATATTGTGCCAGTCTTGCATCCCTGAAATAAATCCCACTTGGTCATGGTATATGATCTTTTTAACATATTACTGGATCTGATTTGCTAATCTTTTGTTGGGTATTTTTCCTCTATGTTCATCAGGGATGTTGGCCAGTGATTCTCTTTCTTTGTAGTTTCTTTATTTGATTTTAGAATTAGGATAATGCTGGCCTCATAAAAGGAGCTTGGAAGTGTTTCTTGCTCTTGGATTTTTTGGGATAGTTTTAGGAGGATAAGTGTTAGTTCTCAGTTGAATGTTTGAAAACTCCTCTCTGAAGCCATCTGGACCAGGGCTTTTGTTTGCTGGGATTTTTTTAAATTAATGCTTCAATTTCATCAATTGTTATTTGTCAATTCAGGTTTTCTGATTCTTCCTAATTTGGTTTTTGGAAACTGTATTTTTCTAGGAATTTGTCTATTTCATCCACATTTTCCACCTTGTTGGCATATAGTTGTTCATAGTATTTCTTACAATCCTTTGTATTTCTGTGATGTCAGTGGTTACTTCTCTGCTTTCATTTTTTTATTTTAATTTTTTAAGAGAGAGGGGTCTTCTTCCATTATTTCTTTTTTTTGTATTTCCAGATTGTTTAACAAGTTTCTTTCATTTTTTTCTTTTTTTCTCTTTCTTTATTGATTAAGGTATTACATATGTGTCCTTATCCCCCCATTGCCCCACCACCCTCCTCTGACTCATACCTTCACCCCTCTGGTGTCTGTGTCCATTGGTTAGGCTTATATGCATGCATACAAGTCCTTTGGTTGATCTCTCCCCCTTACCTCCACCCTCCTTTACCTTCCCTCTGAGGTTAGATGGTCTGATCAATGCTTCTCTGTCTCTGGATCTGTTTTTGTTCATCAGTTTATGTTGTTCATTATAATCCACAAATGAGTGAGATCATGTTATATTTATCTTTCTCTGACTGACTTATTTTGCTTAGCATAATGCTCTCCAGGTCCATCCATGCTGTTGCAAATGGTAGGAGATCCTTCCTTTTTACAGCAGCATAGTATTCCATTGTTTAGATTTACCACTGTTTTTTAATCTACTCATCTGCTGATGGGCACTTAGGCTGTTGCCAAATCTTAGCTATTGTAAATTGTGCTGCTATGAACATAGGGGTGCATATATCCTTTCTGATTGGTGTTTCTAGTTTCTTGGGATATAATCCTGAAGTGGGATTACTGGGTCAAATGGGAGTTCCATTTTTAATTATTTGAGGAAACTCCATACTGTTCTCCACAGTGGCTGCACCAGTCTGCATTCCCACCAGCAGTGCATGAGGGTTCCTTTTTCTCCGCATCCTTGCCAACACTTGTTGTTTGTTGACTTGTTGGTGATAGCTATTCTGACAGGTGTGAGATGGTACCTCATTATCGTTTTGATTTGCATCTCTCAGGTGATTAGTGACTGTGAGCATGGTTTCATATGTTTCTTGGTCTTCCTTATGTCCTCTTTTGAAAAGTACCTACTTAGGTCCGTTGACCATTTTTTTTATTGGGCTGTTTATCTTCCTTTTGTTAAGTTGTATGAGTTCCCTGTAAATGTTGGAGATTAAACTGTTACAGAAGACTGGAGAATAACCAAGCAACGCTTAGAGAAATGGAGTTACACTTTATTATTATTACACTGGTGGGCTCAGAGAAAAATATCTTTCAAATTCTGGGCAAAAACATGGAGGAAGCTTTCCCTATTTATACTATTTCCAGTTCTTTGTCTCCCAAATAAGGGTTTTTTTGTTTGTTTGTTTGTTTGTTTTTTGGTCCCAATTGCACGTTCTTAAAGAGCCCCATGTGCTGTGGCTTTGAGACCACAACTAAAGGCCTGGCCCGGAACTAGCACTAATAACTCCGTCTGGGGATAGTTT
The DNA here is from genome assembly GCA_025583905.1 of Ia io. Classification (NCBI taxonomy): domain Eukaryota; kingdom Metazoa; phylum Chordata; class Mammalia; order Chiroptera; family Vespertilionidae; genus Ia; species Ia io. The sequence continues at coordinate 38,212,060 of JAJQQW010000001.1, read as the reverse complement.
ATGGCCTTTATAAAATGGGAGTAAACAGGTCCTGCAGGACCAGACAATTAAAGGGACAGAGACTAGACCATAGGCTAATAAGAATGTGCATTAGGTTAATGGCACAGGTTCAGATTGCTAGACCCCAAAAATGTATAATTTTCCCCATCAAAACCCTTATTGGAGATAACATTGGCAAATATATTCTCCCACGCAGTGGGCTTTCTTGTTGTTTTGTTGATGGTTTCTTTTGCTGTGCAGAAGCTTTTTATTTTGATGTAGTCCCATTTGTTTATTTTCTCTTTAGTTTCCATTGCCCTAGGAGCTGAATCAGTGAAGATATTGCTTTGGCATATGTCTGAGATTTTGCTGCCTGTGGAATCCTCTAATATTTTTAAAGCTTCCTGTCTTATGTTCAAGTCCTTTATCCATTTTGAGTTTATTTTTTGTGCATGGTGTAAGTTGGTGGTCTAGTTTCATTTTTTTGCATGTATCTGTCCAATTTTCCCAACACCATTTATTTAAGAGCCTGTCTTGATTCCATTATATACTCTTGCCTCCTTTGTCAAATAGAGAACCCATTCCTGGGTTCTCTATTCTATTCAATTGGTCTATATGTCTGTTCTTATGCCAGTACCAGGCTGTTTTGAGAACAGTGGCTTTGTAATACAGCTTGATATCAGGTATTGAGATTCCTCCTACTTTGTTCTTCTTTCTCAGGATTGCTGCAGCAATTCTGGGTCTTTTTTTATTCCAGATGAATTTTTGGAGAGGTCGTTTTAGGTCTGTGAAATATCCCATTGGTATTTTAATAGGGAGTGCATTGATTCTGTAAATTGCTTTGGGTAGTATGGGCATTTTAATAATGTTAATTCTATGAATCCATGAACACGGTACGTTTGTCCATCTGTTTATGTCTTCCTCTATCTCATTTTTCAGTGTCCTGTAGTTTTCTGAGTACAGGTTTTTACCTCCTTAGTTAAGTTTATTCCTTGGTATCTTAATTTTTTTGTTGCAATGGTAAATAGGATGTTTTTTTTAAAATCTCTATTTCTGTAAGTTCACTATTGATGTATAAAAATGCCATAGATTTATTGGCATTAATTTTGTATCCTGCTACATCTCCAAATTAATTTATTAAGTCTAATAATTTTTTGATGGAGTTCTTTTTTTCTTTTTTAAATATTTTTTTAGTGTTTAAAGTATTACATGTATTGGTACATATATCTCCTTTTTTTCCCCCTTGACCTTCCTCAAGCCTCCCCTACCCCCTGTTGCATGCCCTCATCCCGCTCCACCAGTGTCTTGTGTCCATTTGTTATGCTTATATGCATGCATACAAGTCCTTTGGTTGATCTATTTACCTCCCCTCCCCAACACTCCCCTGCTTTCCCACTGTAATTTGACAGTCTGTTCAGTGCTTTACTGCCTCTGTATATATATTTTTGTTTATCAGGTTATAATGTTCTTTATTTTCCATAAATGAGTGAGATCATGTGGTATTTTTCTTTCATTCCCTGGCTTATTTCACTTAACATAATGCTCTCCAGGTCCATCCAAGCTGCTGCAAATGGTAAGAATTCCTACTTTTTTATAGCAGCGTAGTATTCCATTGTGTAGATGTACCATAGTTTTCTGATCCAGTCATCTGCTGACGGGCACCTAAGCTGTTTCCAAATCTTAGCTATTGTAAATTGTGATGCTATGAACATAGGGGTGCATATATCCTTTCTTATTGGTGTTTCCAGTTTCTAAGGATATATTCCTAGGAGTAGGATTACTGGGTCAAATGGGAGTTCCATTTTTAGTTTTTTTGAGGAAACTCCATACTGTTCTCCACAGTGGCTGCACCAGTCTGCATTCCCACCAGCAGTGCACGAGGGTTCCTTTTTCTCCACATCCTCGCCAGCACTTGTCGTTTGTTGATTTGTTGATGATTGTCATTCTGACAGGTGTGAGATGGTACGGAATTGTCATTTTGATTTTCATCTCTCAGATAATTAGTGATTTAGAGCACGTTTTTATATGTCTCTTGGCCTTCTTTCTGTCTTCTTTTGAAAAGATTCTATTTAGGTCCATTCCCCACTTTTTTATTGGATCATTTATCTTCCTTTTATTAAGTTGTATAAGTTCCCTGTAGATGTTGGAGATTAAACCTTTATCAGTGATAACATTTGCAAATATGTTCTCCCATACAGTGGGCTGTCTTGTTGTTTTGTTGATGGTTTCTTTTGCTGTACAAAAGCTTTTTATTTTGATGTAGTCCCATTTGTTTATTTTCTCTTTAGTTTCCATTGCCCTAGGAGTGGTATCAGTGAAGAAATTGCTTCAGCATATGTCTGAGATTTCTCTGCCTGTGGATTCCTCTAGTATTTTTATGGTTTCCTGTCTTATGTTTAAGTCCTTGATCCATTTTGAGTTATTTTTGTGTATGGTGTAAGTTGGTGATATAGTTTCATTTTTTTTGCATGTATCTGTCCAATTTTCCCAGCACAACTTATTGAAGAGAGTGTCCTGACTCCATTGTATGTTCACGCCTCCTTTGTCAAATATTAATTGGGCACAGTGGTTTGGGTCAATATCTGGGCTCTAGATTCTATTCCATAGGTCTATATGTCTGTTCTTGTGCCAATACCAGGCTGTTTTGAGAACAGTGGTTTTGTAATACAGCTTGAAATCTGGTATTGAGATCCCACCTACTTTGTTCTTCTTTCTCAGGATTGCTGTGGCTATTTGGGGTCTTTTTTTTATTCCAGATGAATTTTTTGGAGAGTTCTTTCTAGGACTGTGAAATATGCCATTGGTATTTTTAATGGGGAGTGCATTGAATCTATAGATTGCTTTGGGTAGTATGGACATTTTGATGATGTTGATTCTACCAATCCATGAACATGGTATGTTCTTCCATCTGTTTACATCTTCCTCTGTCTCTTTTTTCAGTGTCCTGTAGTTTTCCGTGTATAGGTCTTTTACGTCCTTAGTTAAGCTTATTCCTAGGTATCTTAATTTTTTTGGTGCAATGGTAAATGGGATTGCTTTTTTTAGTCTCTCTTTCTGTAAGTTCACTATTGGTGTATAGAAATGCCATAGATTTCTTGGTGTTAATTTTGTATCCTGCTACATTGCCAAATTCATTTATTAAGTCTAATAGATTTTTGATGGAGTCTTTCAGTTTTTAATGTACAATATCATGTCACCTGCAAATAAGGACAACTTTACTCTTTCTTTTCCAATTTGGATGCCTTTTATTTCTTCTTCTTGCCTAATTGCAAGTGGCTAATACTTCCAGTACTATGTTGAAAAGGAGTGGTGAGAGTGGGCATCCTTGTCTTTTTCCTGTTCTATAGGGAAAATAATTTTAGTTTTTGCTCATAGAGTATGATGTTGGCTGTGGGTTTATCATATATGGCTTTTATTATGTTGAGGTATGAATCTTCTATTCCCACCTTGTTGAGTGTTTTTATCAAGAAAGCGTGTTGGATTTTGTCAAATGCTTTTTTCTGCATCAACTGATATGACTATGTGATATTTATCTCTCAATTTGTTTATCTGATGTATCACGTTTATTGATTTGTGGATATTGTACCATCCTTGCATCCCAGGGATAAATCCTACTTGGTCATGGTGTATGACCTTTCTGATGTACTGCTGGACCCAGTTTGCTAGAATTTTGTTGAGGATTTTGGCATCTCTGTTCATGAGGGATATTGGCCTGTAATTCTCTTTCATTCTGTTGTCTTTATCTGGTTTTGGTATTTGGTTGATGATGGCTTCATAGAAGGAGCTTGGAAGTGTTCTTTTCTCTTGAATTTTTTGGAATAGTCTGAGGAGGATACGTTTAATTCTTCCTTGAATGTTTGGTAAAAACTCCCCTGTGAAGGCGTCTGGCCCCGGGCTTTTGTGTGCTGGAAACTTTTTTCATGACTGTTTCAATTTCTTCCATAGTTATTTTCCTATTGATGTGTTTAGATTCTTCCTGATTGAGTATTGGAATGTTGTTATTTTTCTAGGAATACGCAAATTTACTCCAGGTTGGTTAGTTTGTTGAAATAGAGTTGTTCATAGTATTTTTTAACAGTCCTTTGTATTTTGGTGGGGTCTGTTGTTATTTCGCCTCTTTCAATTCTGACTTTGTTTATTTGGGTCCTCTCTCTTTGCTTCTTGGTGAGCCTGGCTAGAGGTTCATCAATCTTGTTTAACCTTTCGAAGAATCAGCTCTTGGTTTTATTTCTTTTGATCTTTTGTGTTTCCTTTTATTTTTGGTCTCTAAGTCATTTATCTCTCCTCTGATCTTTATTATTTCCTTCCTTCTGCTTACACTGGGCTTTTCTTGTTGCTCTCTTTCTAACTCTTTGAGTTGTAGGGCTAGGAAATTTATTACCGTTGTTTCTTGTTTTTTTGCAGTAGGCTTGTAGAGCTATGAACTTCCCTCTCAAGACTTCTTTCACTGTGTCCCATAGATTTTGGATTGTTGTGTTTTCATTCTTGTTTGTTGCCATGATGTTTTTTTATTTGTTCTTTGATCTCTCTGGTAACCCAGTCATTGTTTTATAGTATGCTGTTTAACCAGTGTTTGATTTTTGTTATTAAGTTATTATATGTGTACATATCTTACCATTGCCCCCCCACCCCACACCCATACATGCCCTCACCCCACAGAGTTTTGTGTCCATTGGTTATGCTTATATGCATGCATACAAGTCCTTCGGTTGATCTCTTATCTCCCCCACCTCTCCCTAACCTTCCTCCTGTAATTTGATAGTCTGTTTGATGCTTTACTATCTCTGTATCTATATTTTTGTTCATCAGTTTATAATGTTCTTTATTATCCATAAATGAGTGAGATCATGTGGTATTTTTTCTTTCATTGACTGGCTTATTTCACTTAGCATAATGTTCTCCAATTCCATCCAGGTTGCTGCAAATGGTAAGAATTTCCTTCTTTTTTATGGCAGCATAATATATACCATTGTGTAGATGTACCATAGTTTTCTGATCCAGTCATCTGCTGATGGGCACCTAGGCTGTTTCCCAAATCTTAGCTATTGTAAATTGTGATGCTATGAACATAGGGGTGCATATATCCTTTCTTATTGGTGTTTCCAGTTTCTAAGGATATATTCCTAGGAGTAGGATTACTGGGTCAAATGGGAGTTCCATTTTTAGTTTTTTTGAGGAAACTCCATACTGTTCTCCACAGTGGCTGCACCAGTCTGCATTCCCACCAGCAGTGCACGAGGGTTCCTTTTTCTCCACATCCTCGCCAGCACTTGTCGTTTGTTGATTTGTTGATGATTGTCATTCTGACAGGTGTGAGATGGTACGGAATTGTCATTTTGATTTTCATCTCTCAGATAATTAGTGATTTTGAGCACGTTTTTATATGTCTCTTGGCCTTCTTTCTGTCTTCTTTTGAAAAGATTCTATTTAGGTCCATTCCCCACTTTTTTTATTGGATCATTTATCTTCCTTTTATTAAGTTTTATATAAGTTCCCTGTAGATGTTGGAGATTAAACCTTTATCAGTGATAACATTTGCAAATATGTTCTCCCATACAGTGGGCTTTCTTGTTGTTTTGTTGATGGTTTCTTTTGCTGTACAAAAGCTTTTTATTTTGATGTAGTCCCATTTGTTTATTTTCTCTTTAGTTTTCCATTGCCCTAGGAGTGGTATCAGTGAAGAAATTGCTTCAGCATATGTCTGAGATTTCTCTGCCTGTGGATTCCTCTAGTATTTTTATGGTTTCCTGTCTTATGTTTAAGTCCTTGATCCATTTTGAGTTTATTTTTGTGTATGGTGTAAGTTGGTGATATAGTTTCATTTTTTTGCATGTATCTGTCCAATTTTCCCAGCACAACTTATTGAAGAGAGTGTCCTGACTCCATTGTATGTTCACGCCTCCTTTGTCAAATATTAATTGGGCACAGTGGTTTGGGTCAATATCTGGGCTCTAGATTCTATTCCATAGGTCTATATGTCTGTTCTTGTGCCAATACCAGGCTGTTTTGAGAACAGTGGTTTTGTAATACAGCTTGAAATCTGGTATTGAGATCCCACCTACTTTGTTCTTCTTTCTCAGGATTGCTGTGGCTATTTGGGGTCTTTTTTTATTCCAGATGAATTTTTGGAGAGTTCTTTCTAGGACTGTGAAATATGCCATTGGTATTTTAATGGGGAGTGCATTGAATCTATAGATTGCTTTGGGTAGTATGGACATTTTGATGATGTTGATTCTACCAATCCATGAACATGGTATGTTCTTCCATCTGTTTACATCTTCCTCTGTCTCTTTTTTCAGTGTCCTGTAGTTTTCCGTGTATAGGTCTTTTACGTCCTTAGTTAAGCTTATTCCTAGGTATCTTAATTTTTTTGGTGCAATGGTAAATGGGATTGCTTTTTTAGTCTCTCTTTCTGTAAGTTCACTATTGGTGTATAGAAATGCCATAGATTTCTTGGTGTTAATTTTGTATCCTGCTACATTGCCAAATTCATTTATTAAGTCTAATAGATTTTTGATGGAGTCTTTCAGTTTTTAATGTACAATATCATGTCACCTGCAAATAAGGACAACTTTACTCTTTCTTTTCCAATTTGGATGCCTTTTATTTCTTCTTCTTGCCTAATTGCAAGTGGCTAATACTTCCAGTACTATGTTGAAAAGGAGTGGTGAGAGTGGGCATCCTTGTCTTTTTCCTGTTCTATAGGGAAAATAATTTTAGTTTTTGCTCATAGAGTATGATGTTGGCTGTGGGTTTATCATATATGGCTTTTATTATGTTGAGGTATGAATCTTCTATTCCCACCTTGTTGAGTGTTTTTATCAAGAAAGCGTGTTGGATTTTGTCAAATGCTTTTTCTGCATCAACTGATATGACTATGTGATATTTATCTCTCAATTTGTTTATCTGATGTATCACGTTTATTGATTTGTGGATATTGTACCATCCTTGCATCCCAGGGATAAATCCTACTTGGTCATGGTGTATGACCTTTCTGATGTACTGCTGGACCCAGTTTGCTAGAATTTTGTTGAGGATTTTGGCATCTCTGTTCATGAGGGATATTGGCCTGTAATTCTCTTTCATTCTGTTGTCTTTATCTGGTTTTGGTATTTGGTTGATGATGGCTTCATAGAAGGAGCTTGGAAGTGTTCTTTTCTCTTGAATTTTTTGGAATAGTCTGAGGAGGATACGTTTAATTCTTCCTTGAATGTTTGGTAAAACTCCCCTGTGAAGGCGTCTGGCCCCGGGCTTTTGTGTGCTGGAAACTTTTTCATGACTGTTTCAATTTCTTCCATAGTTATTTTCCTATTGATGTGTTTAGATTCTTCCTGATTGAGTATTGGAATGTTGTATTTTTCTAGGAATACGCAAATTTACTCCAGGTTGGTTAGTTTGTTGAAATAGAGTTGTTCATAGTATTTTTTAACAGTCCTTTGTATTTTGGTGGGGTCTGTTGTTATTTCGCCTCTTTCAATTCTGACTTTGTTTATTTGGGTCCTCTCTCTTTGCTTCTTGGTGAGCCTGGCTAGAGGTTCATCAATCTTGTTTAACCTTTCGAAGAATCAGCTCTTGGTTTTGTTGATCTTTTGTGTTGTTTTATTTCTCTCTAAGTCATTTATCTCTCCTCTGATCTTTATTATTTCCTTCCTTCTGCTTACACTGGGCTTTTCTTGTTGCTCTCTTTCTAACTCTTTGAGTTGTAGGGCTAGGAAATTTATTACCGTTGTTTCTTGTTTTTTTGCAGTAGGCTTGTAGAGCTATGAACTTCCCTCTCAAGACTTCTTTCACTGTGTCCCATAGATTTTGGATTGTTGTGTTTTCATTCTTGTTTGTTGCCATGATGTTTTTTTATTTGTTCTTTGATCTCTCTGGTAACCCAGTCATTGTTTTATAGTATGCTGTTTAGTCTCCATGTGTTTGATTTTTGTTATTAAGTTATTATATGTGTACATATCTTACCATTGCCCCCCCACCCCACACCCATACATGCCCTCACCCCACAGAGTTTTGTGTCCATTGGTTATGCTTATATGCATGCATACAAGTCCTTCGGTTGATCTCTTATCTCCCCCACCTCTCCCTAACCTTCCTCCTGTAATTTGATAGTCTGTTTGATGCTTTACTATCTCTGTATCTATATTTTTGTTCATCAGTTTATAATGTTCTTTATTATCCATAAATGAGTGAGATCATGTGGTATTTTTCTTTCATTGACTGGCTTATTTCACTTAGCATAATGTTCTCCAATTCCATCCAGGTTGCTGCAAATGGTAAGAATTCCTTCTTTTTTATGGCAGCATAATATTACATTGTGTAGATGTACCATAGTTTTCTGATCCAGTCATCTGCTGATGGGCACCTAGGCTGTTTCCAAATCTTAGCTATTGTAAATTGTGATGCTATGAACATAGGGGTGCATATATCCTTTCTTATTGGTGTTTCCAGTTTCTTAGGATATATTCCTAGGAGTGGGATTACTGGGTCAAATGGGAGTTTCATTTTCAGTTTTTTGAGGAAACTCCATACTGTTCTCCACAGTGGCTGCACCAGTCTGCATTCCCACCAGCAGTGCATGAGGATTCCTTTTTCTCTGCATCCTCACCAACACTTGTCGTTTGTTGATTTGTTGATAGCCATTCTGACCGGTGTGAGATGGTACTGCATTGTCATTTTGATTTGCATCTCTCGGATAATTAGTGACTTTGAGCATGTTTTCATGTGTCTCTTGGCCTTCCTTCTGTCTTCTTTTGAAAAGATTCTATTTAGGTCCATTGCCCATTTTTTTATTGGATCATTTATCTTCCTTTATTAAGTTTTATTAGCTGCCTGTAGATGTTGGAGATTAAACCTTTATCAGTGATAACATTGCAAATATGTTCTCCCATACAGTGGGCTTTCTTGTTGTTTTGTTGATAGTTTCTTTTGCTGTAAAAAAGCTTTTTATTTTGATGTAGTCCCATTTGTTTATATCCTCTTTAGCTTCCATTGCCCTAGGAGTGGTTTCAGTGAAGAAATTGCTTCAGCATATGTCTGAGATTTCTCTGCCTGTGGATTCCTCTAGTATTTTTATGGTTTCCCATCTTATGTTTAAGTCTTTGATCCATTTTGAGTTTATTTTTGTGTATGGTGTAAGTTGGTGATATAGTTTCATTTTTTGCATGTATCTGTCCAATTTTCCCAACACCATTTATGAGACTGTCTTGACTCCATTGTATGTTCATGCCTCCTTTATCAAATATTAATTGAGCATAGTGGTTTGGGTTGATATCTGGATTCTCTATTCTATTCCATTGATCTATATGTCTGTTCTTGTGCCAGTACCATGCTGTTTTGAGAACCATGGCTTTGTAATACAGCTTGAAATCTGGTACTGAGATCCCACCTACTTTATTCTTCTTTCTCAGGATTGCTGTGGCTATTTGGGGTCTTTTTTTATTCCAGATGAATTTTTGGAGAGTTCTTTCTAGGACTGTGAAATATGCCATTGGTATTTTAATGGGGAGTGTATTGAATCTATAGATTGCTTTGGGTAGTATGGACATTTTAATGATGTTGATTCTACCAATCCATGAACATGGTATGTTCTTCCATCTTTTATGTGTTTCTCTATCTCTTTCTTCAGTGTCCTGTAGTTTTCCACATATAGGTCTTTTACCTCCTTAGTTAAGTTTATTCCTAGGTATCTTATTTTTTTTGGTGCGATGGTAAATGGAATTTTTTTTTAATCTCTTTTTCTGTAAGTTCACTATTGGTGTATAGAAAGGTCATAGATTTCTTTGTGCTAATTTTGTATCCTGCTACATTGCCAAATTCATTTATTACGTCTATTAGTTTTTTGATGGAGTCTTTCAGGTTTTTTATGTACAATATCATGTCACCTTCAAATAAGGAGAGCTTTACTTCTTCTTTTCAAATTTGGATGCCTTTTATTTCTCTTGTCTAATTGCAAGTGGCTAATACTTCCAGTACTATGTTGAAAAGGAGTGGTGCGAGTTGGCATCCTTGTCTTGTTCCTGTTCTTATGGGAAATTGTTTTAGTTTTTGCTCATTGAGTATGATGTTGGCTGTGGGTTTATCATATATAGCTTTTATTATGTTGAGGTATGATCCTTCTTTTCCCACCTTGTTGAGAGTTTTTATCAAGAAAGGGTGTTGGATTTTGTCAAATGCTTTTTCTGCATCAACTGATATGACTATGTGATTTTTTATCTCTCAGTTAATTTATGTGATGTATCACATTTATTGATTTGCAGATATTGGACCATCCTTGTATTCCTGGGATAATTCCTACTAGGTCATTGTGTATGACCTTTCTGATGTACTGCTGGATCCGATTTGCTAGAATTTTGTTGAGTATTTTGACATCTATGTTCATGAAGGATATTGACCTGTAATTTTCTTTCATTGTGTTGTCTTTATCTGGTTTTGGTATTAGGGTGATGCTGGCTTCATAGAAGGAGCATGGAAGTGTCCCTTCCTCTTGAATTTTTTGGAATAGTCTGAGGAGGAAAGGTTTCAATTCTTCCTTGAATGTTTGGTAAATCTGTCCTATGAAGCCGTCTGGCCCCGGGCTTCTGTTTGCTGGAAGCTTTTTGATGACTGCTTCAATTTCTCCCGTAGTTACTGGCCTATTGAGCTGTTTAGATTCTCCCTCATTGAGTTTTGGAAGGTTACATTTTTCTAGGAATATGTCCATTTACTCCAGGTTGTCCAGTTTGTTGGACTAGAGTATTCATAGTATTTTGAAACAATCCTTTGTATTTCTGTTGGGCCTGTTGTTATTTCGCCTCTTTCATTTCTGATTTTTTTTATTTGGGTCCTTTCTCTTTGCTTCTTGGTGAGCCTGGCTAGAGGTTCATCAATCTTGTTTATCCTTTCAAAGAACCAGCTCTTGGTTTTGTTGATCTTTTATATTTTTTCTTTGGTCTCTATGTAGTTTATCTCCGCTTTGATCTTTATTATTTCCTTCCTTCTGCTTACACTGGGCTTTTCTTGTTGCTCCCTTTCTAACTCTTTGAGTTGTAGGGCTAGGTAATTTATTGCCATTGTTTCCTGTTTTTTTGCAGTAGGCTTGTAGAGCTATGAACTTCCCTCTCAAGACTGCTTTCGCTGTGTCCCATAGATTTTGGATTGTTGTGTTTTCATTGTCATTTGTTGCCATGATGTTTTTTATTTCTTCCTTGATCTCTCTGGTGACCCAGTCATTGTTTAATAGCATACTGTTTAGTCTCCATGTGTTTGATTTCTTTGGATTGTATTTATTATAGTTGATTTCCAGTTTTATGCCACTCTGATCTGATAAGATGCTTGATATCATTTCTATCTTCTTGAATTTGAAGAGACTTTGCCTCTGACCCAGCATATGGTCTATCTTTGAAAATGACCCATGTGCACTTGAGAAGAATGTATATTCTATGGCTTTGGGGTGAAATGTTCTGAATAGGTCAATTAATTCCATCTGGTCTAGTGAGTCATTGAGGATTGATGTTTCTTTGCTGATTTTTTGTTTAGAGGATTTGTCCAATGGTGATAGTAGGGTGTTAAAGTCTCCTACTATGATTGTATTGCTGTTAATCTCTCCCTTGATATACTCCAGGAGTTTTTTAAATGTATTTGGGTGCTCCTGTATTGGGTGTGTATATGTTTACAAGAGTTATTTCTTCCCTTTGGATTGTTCCCTTTAGTATTAATAAGTGGCCTTCCTTGTCTCTTGTTATGTCCTTCACTTTGAGGTCTAATTTGTCAGATGTAAGTATTGCTACTCCAGTGGTTTTTTTTTTTTTTTATTCCATTTACCTGGAAAACCTTTTTTCATCCATTCACCCTCAGTCTATGTGCGTCTTTTTTCTGAGGTGGGTTTCTTGTAGACAATAGATATATGGGTTGTTTTCTCTTATCTAGTCTGTTACCCTATGTCTTTTGATTGAGGCATTTAATCCATTTACATTTAAAGTTATTATTGATAGGTCCTTATTTGTCACCATTTTTATTCTTTACCACTGTGTTCTTTCTTCGCTTCCTATTTCTTGAGAGCTTGTTTGGAGGTTCTAGCAGGGGAGCGCAGCTACTCGTATACCCTTGACTGAAGACCGGTCCTCTCCTCTGGGGGGAAGGTCGTCCTCTTCGACCGAGTGCGCAGCTTCGGGTGGGACGCACATGGATCGGTGAGGGAGGAGGGACACCCACCTAGCCAGCCAGATCAGCCGAATCAACCCTGGCGATCAATGGGGTGACAGATGTCACAGCCAGATCGCCCTCACATCCTTCGCTTCCTATTTCTATTTTCTTTTCTTTTCTTTCTTTTTTTTTTTTTTTTTTTTACAGCAGTCCCTTTAGCATTTCTTGCATTGCTGGTTTGGTGGTAATAAATTTCCTTAGTCCTTTTTTTTTTCTATGAAGCTCCCGATTTCACCTTCAATTTTGATTGATAGCCATGCTGGGTATAGTATTCTTGGATTCAGACCCTTCCTTTGCATGACTTTCTATATTTCATTCCATTCCCTTCTGGACTGATGAGTTTCTCTTGAGAAATCAGTTGCTGGTATGATGGGGGTTCTTTGTATGTAACTTTCTGTCTCTCTCAGGCCACTTTTAAGATTCTTACTTTGTTGTTGGTGTTTGCCCATTTAATTATAATGTGCCTTGGTGTCGGTCTTTTGGGGTTCATTTTGCTTGGGACTCTGAGCTTCTTGGATTTGTGTGGGTTTTTTCTTCCCTATATCAGGGAAGTTTTTTGTCATTATTTCTTCAAATAGGTTTTCTATTCCTTGCTCAGTTTCCTCTCCTTCTGGAACCCCTATTATGCAGATGTTGTTTTGTTTCATGTTGTCCCAAAGTTCCCTTAGGCTCTCCTCCTGCTTTTGAATTTTTTTTTCTAGAAGCTGCTCTACTTGGTATTTTTTCCTACCTTGTCTTATAGCTCACTGATGTGGTCCTCTGCTTCTTCTAGTCTACTTGATGCTTTCTATTGAGTTCTTTACAGCAGCGATGCCATTTTTCAATTCTTCTTGGTTCTTCTTCATTTCCTCTTGGTTCTTACACATATTGTTGAATTTGTCTTCCATTCTTTTCATCCACCTTATGATCATCTCTCTGAATTCTTTCTGTGACAGGTTGCTTGCCTTCATTTCTTTTACTTCCTTTTCTGGTGATGCCTGCTTTTTTTTCATATGCAGACTGTTTCTTTGTCTCCCCATGGTCTCTCTTCTCTGGGTGTCTGGTTATGTTGTTATCTCTCCCCTGCGTTGATTTAAAGGCACAAAATACAACACAAGGAAGTACAACACACCAGGGACTGAGCAGAAATGTATTCACGATATTAATAACCACAAATAATGGTGACCACCAGAGAAAGGCAAATTAGAGGATAGTAGAGAAAGAAGAAAATAAAAAAAAATAAAGGAGTGCAAAAATGAAATTGGGAAAAGGAAAAAAAAAGTAAGAGAGAAAAGAAAGAGATGAAGAAAGAAGAGGGGAACAAACTATATATATGGGGAGAAAACTCCAATAGAACAGCCATTAATCCAAAAAAATGCCAGCAACATGTACCTGGAGATGAATGCAAACTACAAACAACAACTAATATCAAGCGAGACAAGGGAAAACAGAAGCAAATACAAAACAAAAACAAAACAAAACAAAAAAAAGTATAAGCAAAACAATCTCACAAACCAGCATAAAAAATTGATATAATCAACAATCAAGCAAACAACAACAAAAGGACAGAGAGAAAAAAACATCTTTTTGGTTAGTGAAGACAGAGAAGAGTGAGGTGCGTATGGACTTGGAGCAGGGGATTGGAAATTAGATATATACATAGGCTAAAATTTTAACAGGGGGTAAAAAGAAGGAATAGGGAAAATCTAAAGCAGGAAAAGGGTAAGCAAAACAGGACAACAAAAGGGGAAAAGTTAGGAAGAGAGTGATGGCATAAAGGTAGAGTTAAGTTAGAGTAAAATGATGCTAAAGGAAAGATGAAAATAGAATGTAGAACACTAATCCCAAAGTAAAATAAAGAGAAAATAAAACGTCACTTAAAAAAAAAAGTAAAATGTAGTAGTAATAATACTGGTTGAAAATAAAAATGTAATAATTAAAAAGGTAAAAAGAAAAAAGAAAATAAAAGTTAGTTTCTTAAGTAAAAGATGAAAAAAATAAAAAAATAAAAATAAAAATGTTCAGTAGTGAAGGTCATTCACTTCCTCTACTCTTCTGTTTGGCACGCCTGTTTCCTAGTCAGGACAGTATTGCAGTTCCCTGAATTCCACTGCTCCTCAGTGTTGTAAGCCAGTCCTGATTTTTAAGCAGGCAGTTTATTTATGTTTACACCAGAGTCAATTTGTGATTCAACCCCTGGGTGGCAGTGTTTCTGGATTGACCTCCGTGTCTATAGGTCCTCTCTAGCCAGTGCTTAGATCCTGCTTTTCCTGTGGCACTCAATACCAGTTTGTGGGAGTGGTTTGCCCCAGAGCTGGTTCTCTGATAGTTATTCCCTGCTCTGATCCCCAGGTTCCAGGAAAACAACTTTCCCCTGCAGTCTCTTAGGGTGTCCCCAATTGGGTGATTCTATGTATTGGGCTTAGTAATCAGAAGCAAGGATTTAAAGTGGAAAAAGAAAAAAGAAAAAAAAGAGCCAGCATAAGTGTGTGAACTCCAGGGCTGCCCGCAAGTCTGTGCAGTCTTTTCTTCCCCCTTAGGTCTAAGCAGTTGGCACACTTTTAAAATTTTTAGGCTGTCCTTTTGCGTCAGATCAAAATGGGTTGCTTTTTAGAGTTCCCTTCTGTTAGAAGCTCTGAGGACCCCCTTCCACATTCAGAGATCACGCCAGCCCCAACAGTCAGGGATTTTTCTAAGCGCAGACTTTCCCCAGTCCTCCAGCTCCCGCAGTGTGCACGTTTCTCTCTCCTGCCGGGACCAGAGACCTCACTTTATCCTAGGAGAAATCTGACCTTTCCGTGATGGAGTGTAGAGCTCCTCTGAATCCACGTGTTTGCTCCAATTTGGGACTGATGTTCTCAGGTTTGCAGCTGTTCGGTGGGTGCCGTATTTGTAGATTTTCAGGCTTCTGATAACATCCACTTTCCCCTTCAAGATGGCGAGGTCTCTGCAGGGGCCTGATGCGGCAGGGGCCAAACATGGCAGGGATCTCCCTTTTCCGCGTCCCGCATGGAAAGAGAGATGAATGAACTGGTCCTAAATGGAGGTGGCCAGGGATTGAGAAATAATAGAAATAAATAAAACAAGACACAGAAATAGATTCATGAAGCTGGGGCTTGGTGGGGCGCCATCTTTCCTCTCTCATGGAGAGGCAGCATGACGACGACCCTGAGCCACCCAGCAGGTTTATCTTATATCCCAAAAATCTAGGAAGTAACACCAAAACTTAGGATCAAAGGAGCTTATTTGCATTCTTAACTAGGCCCCAGCATTACTGGATTTACATATCTAGACCCACCCCTGCTGACACCTGGGCTGCTATGAAGTCCAAACTGATTAACATGTCCAGCCTTATTGGGGAAGCATGTTCCCTGGGCGTGACTTGGCCTAAGTCCTGAGTTCAGCTGATGATAATTAAGGAAATGCCCAGGTGCCTCCCAGGCGGCCCTCTACAGGTCTCCTCGTCCAATCCGGTCGCTCCAGGAGGGAACCCAGCAGCAGTGGGGGCTGCCTGGTCAGGGGAGCCCCATCCAGCAGTTCCCAGTCTCCTGGAGTATAGCTGTCCCTCAACTCACCAACAAACACTCCCTGTGTGACCACACACTCTCCCTTTGTTTTCTCACTCACACACTATCTTGCAGTCTGCCTTCCCGTCAGCAGCCATCTTCCTTTCCCCTTGATGGAGTCTTTAGGGTTTTCTACGTACAGTATCATGTCATCTGCGAATAATGAGAATTTTGCTTCTTCTTTTACAATTTGCATGCCTATTATTTCTTCTTCTTGTCCAATTGCTATGGCTAACACTGCCAGTACTATGTCAAACAGTAGTGGTGAAAGCTAGCATCCCTGTTTTGTTCCTGTTATTAGGGGAAGTGGTTTTAGTTTTTGCCCCTTGAGTATGAAGTTGGCTGTAGGCTTTTATTATATTGAGATATGATCCCTCTATTCCTACTTTGCTGAGAATTTTTATTAGGGAAGTGTGTTGAACTTTGTCAAATGCCTTTTTTTTGCATCAATTGATATGATTATTTGATTTTTGTCTCTCAGTTTGTTTATGTGATGTATTACATTTATTGATTTGCAGATATTGTACCAGCATTGCACTCCTGGAATAAATACCTCTTGGTCTTGGTGTATGATCTTTCTAATGTAATGCTGGATCTGGTTTGCTAGAATTTTGTTGAGGATTTTAGCATCTATGTTCATCAGGAATATTGGCTTGTAATTTTCTTTCTTTGTAGTGTCTTTATCTGGTTTTGTGATTAGGGTAATGCTGGCTTTATAGAAAGAGCTTGGAAGTGTCCTTTCCTCTTGATTTTTTTGGAATAGTCTGAGAAGGATTGGTTTTAGTTCTTCTTTGAATGTTTGATAAAACTCTCCTGTGAAGCTACCTGATCCAGGGCTTTTGTTTACTGGAAGCTTTTTGATTACTGTTTCAATTTCATCAGTAGTTATTAGCCCATTCAGGTTTTCTGATTCTTCCTAATTGAGTTATGGAAGCTTTTATTTTTCTAGGAGTATGTCCATTTCATCCATTTTTCTAGGAGTATGTCCATTTGTAGGATAGAGTTGTTCATAGCATTCTTTTACAATCCTTTTTATATCTGTGGGATCATTTGTTACTTCAATTCTTTCATTTCTGATTTTGTTTATTTGGGTCGTCCTCTCTCTTTGCTTCTTGGTATGCCTAGCTAGAGGTTCACTAATCCTGTTTATCTTTTCAAAGAAGCAGCTCTTGGTTTCATTGATATTTTGTATTTTTTTTTTGGTTGGTTTTTTGTTTTTTGTTTTTATCTCTGTGTCATTTATTTCTGCTCTGATATTTATTATTCCCTTCCTTCTGGTTACTGTGGGCTTTTCTAGTAGCTCTGTTTCTACTTCTTTAAGTTGCAAGGTTTGATAATTTATTACAATTTTTCTTGTTTTTTTGAGGTAGGCCTGTAGAGCTATCAACTTCCCTCTCAGGACTGATTTCATTGTGTCCCACAGATTTTGGAGTGCTGTGTTTTCATTGTCATTTGTTTCCCGAATGCTTTTCATTTCTTCTTTGATCTATTTGGTAACACAATCATTGTATAATAATATTCTATTTAGCCTCCAAGTGTTTGATTTTTTCATTGTTTTATTGTAGTTGATTTCTAATTTTATGCCATTGTCATCTGAGAAGATGTTTGTTAAGATTTATGTCTTTTTTTTCATTTTATTCTAGTATTTATTTATTTATTTTTTAAATTTCTTTATTGATTGAGGTATCACATATTTGTCCTCATCCCCCCATTCCCATCCCTCACCCCTCCCCACACATGCCCCCACCCCCCTGTTGTCCTTAACCGCTGGTTAGTCTCATATGCTTGCACACAAGTCCTTTGGTTGATCTCTCCCCTTTACCCCCACCCTTCCCTACCCTCCCCCTGAGGCCCGACAGTCTGATCCATGCCTCCTTGTTTCTGGGTCTGTTCTTGTTCATCAGTCTATGTTGTTCATCATTTCCCCTAGATGAGTGAGATCATGTGCTATTAGAAATACACTTATAAGAACCGAAAATGAGAAAAGCAATAATGGTTATGGTGACAGGCAAATGAATCAGTGTGTAGTGAGTTTCTTTCTGGGTGAACAGTTCTTTTGAGACCCAATTTCAATGTCCAACAGTTCCTTATGTGTACATGTCAGCAATGACATTTCAGTTCTGGATGGTGGACAAATGGTGGTAATGCAGGTCCGACTCTGTCTGGTTTGGTCCTGGGCAACCTGCAGTAATGCACAGCTGTTCACTGCTAGTTTGGGAAGGCTACATCAGCGTCTTCCGTCTCTGGACTGCTTCTCTTCTGTCTTCATGGCTGGAGTAGTCCTGTCGATTCCTCTCTGTTGCTGGAATCCACATGGTCTCAGAGTTGTTTTCTGAAAATATACAAACATATTCTCGACAAAAAGTTAATAAAGGAATACTTTCTATAAATTTGACTGGGGATCCTTTTTCATTTTTTGCCCAAATGATTTTCCTCTGGCTTGTTTTGACACATTGTGTGTTTTTCATGGGTGTCTTGCTTTTAGCCTTACAATTAATTTTCTAAATTATTAATTTTCTAGATGTAATTTACACACAGGATATTTTTCCTTACATGATATTCCTCTACTATCCCCTCTTTTTTTTTTATTTAAATGTTAGGAGGATTTTGAAAATTTTATAATGTAGTCTTGATGGCTTTTAAATTTTAATTTTTTGCACTATAATATTACTGTTTTAGGTTCATTACATGGTGCACAATTTTATCATGAGATGAAGTACCAATAAAAATTTTAGTTAACACTTTAGGAACACCTTTTTGTCCAGTACAATTAATTTTTCTAGAATATTCGCTTGTTTCAACTAGCCAATTTAAATTTGCCTGAAAACTTCACTACTGTTTGACTATCAAATTTATTACTCTAACAACAATCTTATTTTACCCTGTAAATATTGGTGGAAGGGATTATTTGCCTTCTTGAGTAGGCCCTGAGCATACCTGGTGGTAGGCTGGATTTAGAGATCGTAAACCCACTTCCCCACACCATGGGTACAAGACAACTCAAACAATTCTTGTTGGAGTGAGAGGGCAGCCGCTGTCGGCCAAGTCTCTGTCGGTCACCTGGGTCCTGATCTGAGCTGGGCATGGGAAGCACGAAGCAGCCATGGGGGCAGGAGACCTCCCTCATAAGGGGCTATGATTCAGGCCCCTGCAATGTTGGGGGGGTGAGGGTCTGTGCCCCACCTCTATTGATCCCCAATTTCTCTCCTGATGGCCCCTCTGCGACTGTGCCTGTCTTAGGTTGTTCCTTCCTTGAGGAATCTTACCTGTCTCTGGCTAACCAGCCATCCTCCGGGGCCAAGCAGGGTGACGTGAGGTTCAGTTTTGTCTCCTTGGTAGCCTATGCCCCCGTGGCCTCCATGCCCAGCACCTGCCATGGGATCCCTTCGCCTGCTGGCAGGGCCCCAGCACTGATCACATATCTTGTGGAACCCGGTTTTCTTCTACAGGGAGGGCTCAGTTTGCCCCACTGGGCGAGAGACAGATCCATGGCACCAGTCATCACGAGACTTCAACCTCGACATGAACAGAGAGCTCATGCAACAGCTGTGAGCAATTGAATTGTGAGAAGAGGGTCTCTCTTGGCCTAAAGGTTAAGAGGGACCAATATAGAATGCTCAGGTGCCTTCCCGGGAGGCCCTCTACACAATGAAAAGGATTAAATCCTTACATGTCTTTTTTAAATTGCTGCCAGACATTCAAAGAATTAGTTTGTACATTTGCTTGGGATAATTGTATATTATGCTGTAGTAATTCTAAACTATCAAGAGATGTGTTAAGTTTGTCTCCAAGCACCAAACAGATGACTTTTTTTTTTTTAATCCTCAAGGGTGCGAGGAACTATTACAAGTACTGGGGGTGATCCAAATCTGGGAAAAATTTTAATGATAGTGTAGAATAATATCATGCAAGGATATTCTTTGTTATAGTCCGTGGGAATTCCCTTTCAAACTGGCTGTCCATTTCTTTTTATATAGACAAGGTCTTAGTTACATTTTCTGCACCTCTACTGGGGGCACGTAGTGATAATAGTGACACCCTTTCTTTGGTGTCCACAAAAGCCAGAAACCTCTCTTTAATTGTACACACAAAGGGGCATTGTTTTGATTTCGTGTCATACAAAAGGGAAGATGGGTACAGACCCCTGTGTATTTATACTTTCTTGCCCCACCCATGGACCTCCTGGATGTCCAGGGTGTTTGGTATTATTGGTAACTACATTAGTCAGGGGATCAGCCCATGTAAGGGGTCTTACCCATGAAGGGTCAGGAACATAAGACCAAAATACTTACCCTCTTGTCCCAGGTAAAATTACCGTACATCTGATGATTGTTAGCGTGGCTAGAAAGGCGTTCTCAGGCATTCTTGGGTTTCTGGTTCCCTCACAGTTTCTTCCCTGAGGTTTGATGTTCTGATTGATGTTTCTCTGTTTCTGGATCTATTTTTCCCCCATCAGTTTATGTTGTTCATTATATTCCACAAATGAGTGAGATCATGTGATATTTATCTTTCTCTGTCTGGCTTATTTCACTAAGCATAATATTCTCCATCTCCATCCATATTATTGCAAATGGTAAGAGCTCCTTCTTTTTTACCGCAGCGTAGTATTCCATTGTGTAGATGTACCACAGTTTTTTAATCCACTCATCTGCTGATGGGCACTTAGGCTGTTTCCAAATCTTAGCTATGGTGAATTGTGCTGCAATGAACATAGGGGTGCATAAATCCTTTCTGATTGATGTTTCCAGTTTCTTGGGATATATTCCTAGTAGTGGGATAACTGGGTCAAATGGGAGTTCTATTTTTAGTTTTTTAAGGAAACTCCATACTGTTCTCCACAGTGGCTGCACGAGTCTGCATTCCCACCAGCAGTGCGCGAGGGTTCCTTTTTCTCCACATCCTCGCCAGCACTTGTCATTTGTTGACTTGTTGATAATGGCCATTGTGACAGGTGTGAGATGGCACCGCATTGTTGTTTTGATTTGCATCTCTCTAATGATTAGTGATTTAGAGCAGGTTTTCATATGTCTCTTGGCCTTCCTTCTGTCTTCTTTTGAAAAGTGTCTATTTAGATCAGTTGCCCATTTTTTGATTGGGTTGTTTATCTTCTTTTTGTTAAGCTGCATGAGTTCCCTGTAAATGTTGGAGATTAAACCCTTATCATTGACATCATTGGCAAATATGTTCTCCTATGTAGTGGGCTTTCTTGTTGTTTTATTGATGGTTTCCTTTGCTGTGCAAAAGCTTTTTATTTTGATGTAATCCCATTTGTTTATTTTCTCTTCAGCTTCCAATGCCCTAGGAGCAGTATCAGTGAAGAAGTTCTTTTGGCATATGTCAGAGATTTTTCTGCCTGTAGATTCCTCTAGTATTTTTATGGTTTCCTGTCTTATGTTTAAGTCCTGTATCCATTTTGAGTTTATTTTTGTGTATGGTGTAAGTTGGTGGGCTAGTTTCATTTTTTTGCATGTATCTGCCCAATTTTCCCAACACCGTTTATTGAAGAGACTGTCTTGACTCCATTGTATGTTCATGCCTTCTTTATCAAATATGAATTGAGCATAGTGATTTGGATCCATTTCTGGGTTCTCTATTCTATTCCATTGATCTATATGTCTGTTCTTGTGCCAGTACCATGCTGTTTTGAGAACCATGGCTTTGTAATACAGCTTGAAATCTGGTATTGAGATCCCACCTACTTTATTCTTGTTCTCAGGATTGCTGTGGCTATTCAGGGTCTTTTTTTATTCCAGATGAATTTTTGGAAAGTACGTTCTAGGTCTGTGAAATATGCCATTGGTATTTTAATGGGAAGTGCATTGAAATTATAGATTGCTTTGGGTAGTATGGACATTTTGATGATGTTGATTCTACCAATCCATGAACATGGTATGTTCTTCCATCTGTTTATGTCTTCCTCTATCTCTTTTTCAGTGTTGTGTAGTTTTCCGCGTATAAGTCTTTTACCTCCTTAGTTAAGTTTATTCCTAGGTATCTTAATTTTTTTGGTGTGATGGTAAATGGGATTGCTTTTTTAGTCTCTCTTTCTGTAAGTTCATTATTGGTGTATAGAAATGCCATATATTTCTTAGCATTTAGTTTGTATCTTGCTACTCTGCCGAATTCATTTATTAAGTCTAGTAATTTTTTGATGGAGTCTTTAGCGTTTTCTATGTACAGTATCATGTCATCTGCAAATAAGGACAGTTTTACTTCTTCTTTTCCAATTTGGGTGCCTTTAATTTCTTCTTCTTGTCTGATTGCAATCGCTAGTATTTCCAACACTATGTTGAACAAGAGTGGTGAGAGTGGGCATCCCTGTCTTGTTCCTGTTCTTAAGGGAAATGGTTTTAGTTTTTGCCCATTGAGTATGATGTTGGCTGTGGGTTTGTCATATATGGCTTTTATTATGTTGAGGTATGATCCTTCTATTCCCAGCTTGCTGAGAGTTTTTATCAAGAAAGGGTGTTGGATTTTGTCTAATGCTTTTTCTGCATCAATTGATATGACTATATGGTTTTTATGTCTCAATTTGTTTATGTGATGTATCACGTTTATTGATTTGCGAATATTATTCCATCCTTGCATCCCAGGGATAAATCCTACTTGGTCGCGGTGTATGTTCTTTCTGATGTATTGCTGGATTCGATTTGCTAGAATTTTGTTGAGGATTTTGGCATCTCTGTTCATGAGGGATATTGGCCTGTAATTCTGTTTCATTGTGTTATCTTTATCTGGTTTTGGTATTAGGGTGATGCTGGCTTCAAAGAAGGAGCTTGGAAGTGTTCCTTCTTCTTGAATTTTCTGGAATAGTCTGAGGAGGATAGGTTTTAGCTCTTCCTTGAATGTTTTATAAAACTCCCCTCTGAAGCCGTCTGGCCCCGGGCTTTTGTTTGCTGGAAGCTTTTTGATAACTGCTTCAATTTCTTCCATAGTTATCAGCCTATTGAGATTTTTAGTCTCTTCCTGAGTAAGTTTTGGAAGGTTGTGTTTTTCTAGGAATATATCCATTTCCTCCAGGTTGTCTAGTTTGTTTGAGTAGAGTTGTTCATAGTATTTTTTGAAGATTTATGTCTTCTTGAATTTGAAGAGACTTTGCCTGTGTCCTAATATGTGTTCTATCTTTGAAAATGTCCCGTGTGCACTTGAGAATATATATTCTGTATTTTGGGGTGAAATGTTCTGAAGTTGTCAATTAATTCCATCTGATCTAGTGAGTCATTTAGGATTGCTGTTTCTTTGCTGATTTTTCTTTAGAGGATTTATCCAGTGGCATCAGTGGGGGGTATTAAAGTCCCCTACTATGATTGTATTGCTGTCGCTATCTCCCTTGATATCTTCCAGAAGTTGTTTTATGTATTTGGGTGCTCCTGTATTGGGTGCATATATGTTTACCAGAGTTATATCTTCTTGTTTAATTGCTCCCTTTGGTACTATGAAGTGACCCTCCTTATTTTTTGTCATGGCCTTTACATTGAGGTCTATTGTGACAGATATAGAGCTAAATATTGGAAACCCAGCTTTTTTTCTCATTTCAATTTGCTTGAAAATTTTTTTTTCCATCCCTTCACTATCTGTCTGTGTGAATCCTTTGTTTTGAGGTGGGTCTCTTGCAGACAGCAAATATATGGGTCATGTTTTCTTATCCATTCACCTACCCTATGTCTTTTGATTGGAACACTCAATCCATTTATGTTTAATGTTATTATTGATAAGTACTTGTTGTTGCCATTTTTATTCTTTATGTTTGTGTTCCTTCTTGACTTCCTGTTTCTTCTTTTTACAGCAGTCCCTTTAGCATGTCTTGCATTGCTGGCTTGGTGGTAATAAACACTCTTAGCCCTTTTTTTCTGTGAAGCTCCTGATATGGCCTTTAATTTTGAGTGATAGCCTTTCTGGGTACAGTATTGTAGGATTCAGTCCCTTGTTTTGCATCACCTTGTATATTTCATTCCATTCCCTTCAGGCCTGGTGTGTTTCTGTTGATAAATCGTTGATATTCTAATGGGAGATCCTTTGTAGGTAACTTTCTGTTTCTCTCTGGCAGCCTTTACAATTCTTACTTTGTTGCAGATGTTTGATAATTTAATTATGATGTGTCTTGGTGTTGGTCTTTTTGGGTTCATCTTGTTTGGGACTCTATGTGCTTCTTGGACTTGTGTGGTTTTTTTTCTTGCAAACATCAGGGAAGTTTTCTTTCATTATTTCTTCAAACAGGTTTTCTATTCCTTGCTCTGCATCCTCTCCTTCTGGTTTCATTTCGTGTTGTCCCAAACCTCTTTAGGCTCCTGCTTTTTATGATTTCTTTCCAGTTGCTGCTATGTTTTGTGTGTTTTTTCCTACCTTGTCTTCTAATTTGCTGATGCAGTCCTCAGCCTCTTCTAGCCTACTGTTTAAGCCTTCCATTGTGTTCTCTATTGCAGCTATGTCGTTCTTCATTTCCTCTTGGTTCCTTTTCATGTTGGTGACATTCTCATTCAGCTCCTTTTAATTCTCATTGAGTTGTGTGTATTTGTCATCCAGCCATTTGAGCATCCTTATAACCATTGCTTTGAATTTCTTCTCTGACCTGTTACTTGCCTCCATTTAATTTCCTTTCTGGTGATTCCTCTTTTTCTTTCCTTTGGGGATTTTTTTTGTCTCCCCATTTTTTGTTGTAACCTTTTCATGGTTTCTGTGTCTTAGATCCAACTGCTTTGCTATCCAGGTTCTTTTGTGGCTTGTGCTACTGGTGTGGTCTTTCAGGTCTCCTAGGCTTGGTGATCTAGCAGAGCTCCCTACTTGTGCTATTTGGGTTTTCTTGATGTAGTTGGATCTTGATGTTAGTTTCTTATTTGTCGATGAAGTCTCTTCATGGATTTGCAATGTGACTCACCCCCGGCTTCGTTGTGCAAGCTGTTTTGGATGTGATCATGGTTCTGGCTCTTGTGGATCAGAGTGTCTGAGGTTTCACTGGTATGTGCTCACTGTGGGTTCCCAGAGTCCATGGCCTGAGTCTTAGGCCCTGAGGCTCAGGTACTGTGACTTTGGCCAGTGTGGTGTGACTCTTACTGGATTAGTGTCATTCTACAACTCACTATGAGGGTCCTGGGGCCTCTGACAGTGAGGGGCGGGTGTCTTGTTGTCTATGGTTGAGGCAGTGGGACTCTGACCAAAGTGATTTCCCTCAGTGAATCATGAGGGGATTCATGATCCAGCATCTAGGGATGTGGGACTCTCAGAGACTGTGGCTGAAACAATGTGACATTGTCTGGGGACACTAGTCCTCAGTAACTCTCCAAGCTTTCCAGAGGTAGTTAGATGGGAGGGGGATGTCATGGATCCTGCTGAGGGAACTGTGTGCCCTTGATTGGAGAGGCCCATGCCCAATGGCAGCTCACAGAGGGGCCCAGGAGCTGTCTGCAAGGGCTGTGTGCTCATGGGGCTCACACGCTGGATCAGAGCGATTGTGGTGTGCCACCGGCCCTGTGGAGGGAGAAGTCCCAGCTTCTGCTTCAGGGATAGGCTTCCTTGGTTGGATACATGCACCCAGTAGCTGCTTACAGAGCTGCACAGGAGCTACCACAGGGACTGGATGCTAGTGGCCAAGGTTGTGCCTTGCTGTGGCTCATAGAAGCACCCAGGGGCCTCCTGCCGGGGCAGCGGGCTCAGGGGGCTTTCATGCTGGATCAGTGCAACTGCAGTGACTGGAGGTCAGCAGCTGAGGATGGGGAAGTCCCAATTTTTGCTGCCTTGCACCTTTGGTTGAATTCGCATGTTCCCAGTGGGGGCTCACAGAGGCACCCAGGAGCTGCCTGTTGGGGTGATGGGGCTCAGGAGGCTTGCACACTGGAAAAGCGCTACTGCAGTGTATGGTGGTCATCAGCTTTGGAGGAGGAAGACTCAGTTTTTGCTTCATGGTTCTTGCGCCCTTGGTTGGATTTGCACATGCCCAGTGGCAGCTCACAGAGGCACCCGGGAGCTGTTTGTCAGGGTGGCACACTCAGAGGGGACTTGCACTGAAGCTGTGTGACCATGGTGTTTGTGCATAGGCAGGCAGGAAGCTGAAAGACCAAGTTTCTATTGCCGGTGGTGTGCACCCTTGTTTAGATATGAGTGCACCCAGTTGGGGGGTCACAGAGGCACCCAAGAGCCACATTTGTGGTGGTGAGTTCTGGAGGCCTGCGCACTGGAGAGGCATGATTGTGGTGTCTGGAGGTCGGTAGCTGTGGAGTGGGAAGACTCAGGTTTTGCTTTGGGGGCTTTGTGCCCTTGGTTGGATTTGCGCATGCCCAGCTGTGGCTCACAGAGGCACCCGGGGGCCATTTGCCAAGGCGGTGCACTCAGATGGGCCCTTGCATTGAAGCCATGTGACTGCAGTGTCTATGGGCAGACAGCCGGGAGGGGGAAAGTCCAAATTTCTATTGCTGGGGCTGTGCACCCTTTTTTTGGATACGAGCACACCGAACAAGGGATCACAAAGGCACCCAAGAGCCGCCTTTGGGGCAGTGGGCTCAGGAGGCCTGCGCGCTGGAAAAGCGCAACTGTGGTGTCTGAAGATCGGCAACTGTGGTGTGGGAAGACTCAGTTTTTGCTGCTGGGGCCTTGAATCATTGGTTGTACTCGTGTGTGCCCAGTGGTGGCTCACAGAGGCACCAGGGGCCCTTTGCCAGGGTGGTGCACTCAAGTACTGAGAGGGGCCCTCGCACTGAAGCTGCGTGACTGAGGTGTCCATGGGCAGGCAGCCGGGAAGGGTGAATTCAGAATTTCTACTGATAGGGCATTGTGCCCGTATTTGTATAAGAGTGTGCCCAGCGAGGGCTCACAGTGGTACCCAAGAGCGGCAGGCTCAGGAAGTCTGCATGCTGGGAAGGCTCAACTGAGGTGTCTGAAGGTCGGCAGCTGGGGAGGGGAAGTTTCACTTACTGCTGTGGGAGCTGTGCATTCTTGGAGGTGGAGGTCCTAGGGCCTGCAGGTCTGTGGGTCGGGCAGCAAGATTTTGGCAGGAGTGGCTGCAGGGTCATGGGCAGTGTCCAAGGCCAGTCTGGGTGGTGGTGCTGATGAGTTCCTAGAAGAGTCTGCTCTCCCCTTCAAGATAGCATGGGCTCCATGCCAGAGCCCCTCACCCTGGGGAGTGCCTGCACCAGTGGTAGGTGCTCCCTGTCCAGGAGAGTCTGGTCTGCCAGCCCCTGCCACTCCTGCTGGATTTAACTGTCCCTCCCTCCCTCACTCACACACCACACACTGTCCTTTCAGCCCCTCACACATTCACACCATCCCCCTCACCTCTGTTCTGCTAGCCACCATATTTCCCTTTGTTACTTGATGAGTCTGGCTAATAGTTCATCAATCTTGGTTATATTTTCTAAGAACCAGCTCTTGGTTCCAATGATTTTTTGTATTGTTATTTAGTCTCTGTGTCATTTATTACTGCTCTAATCTTTATTATTTTCTTCCTTCTATTTACTCTGGAATTTTCTTGTTATTCTCTTTCTAATTCTTTAAGTTGTATGGTTATACAGTTTATTATTAATTTTTCTTGATTTTTTAGGTGGGCTTGTAATGCTATTAACTTCCCTGCTGTTGTTGTGTCCCATATATTTTGGGTTGCTGTGTGTTCGTTTTCAGTTGTTTCTAGGACATTTATTTATTTATTTATTTCTTGATCTCATTGGTAACCCATTCATTGTTTAATAACATGCTATTTAATCTTCATGTGTTTGAATGTTTTTGAGTGTTTTTACTCTAGTGGATTTCTAATTTCATTCCTTTGTTATCTGAGAAGATCCTTGATATTATCTCCATCTTCTTGAACTTGTAAAGACTAAGCCTATGTCCTAACATGTGGTCAATCTTTGTGAATGGCCTATGTGCCCTTGAGAAGAATATATATTCTGTAGCTTTGGAGTGAAATATTCTATAAATGTCAATTAAATCCTTCTGATCCAGTGTGTCATTTAGAGTCACTATTTCCTTGTTAATTTTTTGTCTGGAATATCTATCCAGTGAAGTCAGCCAGGTGTTAAAGTTCTCTATAACGACTGTATTGCTATATAATCTATAGCATGGTATAGATCTCTCCTTTAAAGTCCTTTAGAAGTTTTGTTATATATACACACACACACACACACACACACACACACATATATACATACATATATATATATATATATACACACACACACACACATATACTTTTGGTGCATATATATTTACCAGGCTTATATCCCCTTGTTGGATCTATTCCTTTAGAATTATATGGTGACCTTTATTGTCTCTTATGACATATTTAATTTTGAAGTCTACTTTTTCAGATATGATTATTGCTCTCCCAAATTTTTTATTCCATTTGCATGGAAATTTTTTTCCCATCCCTTCACTCTCATTCTGTGTGAGTCTTTTGTTCTGAGGTGGTTCTGTGGTAGACAGCATATAATTGTTTCATGTTTCTTTTTAAATCTATACAGCTACCCTATGTCTTTTGATTATAGCATTTAATACATTGACATCTAAGGTTATTATTTATAGGTACTTATTTATTGCCATTTTAATTCTTTATGCCTCTCTCTCTCTCTCTCTCTCTTTCTCTTTCTCTCTCTCATTTCTTCCTCTCATTATAACAGTTCCTTTAGCATTTCTTGAAGTGCTGGTTTGGTGGTCATAAATTCCTTCAGCCTTTTTTTTTGTCTGGGAAGCTCTTTATTTCAGCATCTATCTTGAATGATAGCCTTACTGTATATAGAAATCTTGGTTTCAGATTCTTGTTTTCCATTACCTTGAATATGTCATGCCATTCCCTTTTGGTCTGTAGAGTTTCTGATGGGGAATCAGCTGACAGCTTTATGGGAGTTCCTTTCTAGGTAACAAATTGTTTTTCTCTTGCTGCCTTTAAGATTTTCTCTTTGTCCTTAATTATTGGCATTTAAATTATTATGTGTCTGGGTGTGGGCCTGTTTCGGTTCTTCTTGCTTGGAACTCCCTGTGCCTCTTGGACTTGTGTGACTTTTTCCTTCATCAGGTTAGGGAAGTTTTATGATAATATTTCTTCAAATACATTCTCTATCCCTTGCTCACTTTCTTCTCATTCTTGCAAAAATGTTATTTGAATATTATGTTTCATGTTGACCCACAGCTCTCTTAAGCTGTCCTCCTGTTTTTTAATTGTTTTTTTTTGTTGTTGTTGTTGTTCTCTGATTGAGTGATTTTTCGTACCGTCTTCTAATTCACTGTTCCGATCCTCAGCTTCCCTTAATCTGCTTTGTATTCCTTCCAATTTGTTCCTTATTAGTGCTCTATCATTCTTTATTCCTGACCATTCTTCTTACATAGTTCCTATATCTTTTCTCATACTGTTGATCATTTTTACCATCGTTATTCTGAACTCTATATCCGATAAGTTTATCTCCATTTCATTTATCTCTTCTTCTTCAGAATTCTCTTGTTCTTTCATCTGGTGGTTGTTTTTTTGTCTCCCCATTTTGGCTGCCTGTTTGGGTTTGTGACTGTGGATTATGTAGATCTGCTACACTTTCCAATCTCTAGTGCAGGAATGCATTAAATGCTATTTCTGAGTAATTAGATCAGGCAACGACTTAATGCCTCCAGAGACCCACCTCTGCCTACAGACTGATTGGATTCATTCTTGAGTAGCCCTCTGGCAATCATCCACAGGTGTGGTAAGAGGTTTTCCTACAGGGTGGGAGAAATTGCTTTTGCCTATGCTGGAAGCTAATTCCAGCATCCTACCTAATATAATGGTAATATATAAATTACCATCACTCCGCTATGCCCACGATTGGGCCAGAGAGAGGCGCAGGGGGCAGGACTGGGGGTGGCCGGGGTAGCCAATTGGGCCGGCAGGACGCTGAGCTTGCGTCTCCAGTAGCGGCGCAAGCTCAGCATCTGTGCCATGGCTGTGCTGCAAAACAGAAGGGGCCTCTGGGGCAGCGAGCTCACATCCCGCCACGGACCATCAAAAGCGGGGGAGCTGGGTGCCTGTCTGCTCCGGCACCAGGCCTTTTGGAAGCCTCTGCCGTGCCAGAGGCTTCTGAAAGGCCTGGTGCACCAGCGGACAGGCACCCAGCTCCACCGCGATCGAAAGTGAAAGCATGTAGGGGACCCTACACGTGCATGATTCAATCATGCACTGGGCCTCTAGTGTCATAATAAATGCAAGAAGTTCTCAAAAGGTTGATGGGTTTCTATATTCAGCAGGGCTGAATCATATTGCCTGCTGGAATAGCCAAAAGCATTTCCCCAAACCTGAAAATCTGCATATATTATTGCCTGTTACTGGAACAGCCAAGGACAGTTCCCCCAACCTGACAATGCCTACTGTATACCAAACCTTAACCTTTGATATGTATATCTGCTTTGCCTTAGGGCAATTTGTGTTAATACAATTCTAGGGGTCCAGAGATTCGAAGAACTTGGTTACTGAAGCTAGGTCTCCTCTGGCTCCCCAAAATGCCTTCCAACTTTATATTTAATGTCTAGTCTCTTTATTAATTTACTTGCAGCTCTTCTCCAGATTCCTGAACCCTTCTAGATGCTGAGAAACACCCCAGCATGCCTGGAGGTTAATTGTTATTTTAAGTCTCTTAATGGGACTCAGAAACTCCACAGGTGGGGCAAGGAGTTTTCAAATAGGGTGGGTCAACTGTCTTCCCCCCAGTCAAAAACCATCTGGTTAGCAAAGGTCTGCCTGAGAAAGATGACTTCTGGAGCGTGAGGGAATGACTCAGCACAGGAAACTGAGATTTCTGCCCTCTAAGCTCTCACCCCAGAGACCCCAACCCTGATTTCTGCTCACACAGCTCAAGGTGAGTGGATGCACACTAAATTTTGTGTGTTGGCACTTTCAGAGGATGCCTGAATTTCCAGCCATCTCTCCCTGGAAAACAGAAACCCTGCTACTTTTCACAGTCAGATGTTATGTGGGCACCTTTCTCAGTTCTGGTGCTCTCTACTGGGGGGCCAAGCTTGGGGATTAGACCCCAGAGTTCTCAGTGGCATCCCCCCACAGCTGAGATATCTCTCTGGAATTTGTGCCTCCGCCCTTCCTACCAGTCTCTATGCGGTCTCCACTTTCCATCCTTGGTTGGATTCTCTCCAATCAGGATGTGTTTTTTGTTTGTTTGTTTTTTAGTATTTTAGTTGTAATTCCAGCTTGGTCTTGGGAGCATGTCTGTGTAGCATCCACTTATTCCACCACAATTTTTAATCTACCACATTACAAAGTCTTAAAAACATGAAGGACTTAGACAAGAAAGTGAAGAATTACCAGGTTAAAAAAAAAAAAAAGGATAGATTTTAACTCCAAAGAGCTGAGTGATGACCTAAACCTGCTTTACTCCAGGGAGTGTTTGCTGAGCAAGAAAATGAAGCTTCTAGTCAGACCTTCTCTTTTGGCATGGGGAATGAAGATAACCCACCTGGAGACTCCTAACTTTGAGTGGGGCCTGAGAGCATAAGCAGTATCCACTTAAGAGGGGGAAGTGCTGCCCTAACGAAGCAATTATCAGCCTAGCCGGCATGGCTCAGTGGTTGAACATCAACCTATAAACCAGGAGATCATGGTTTAATTCCCAGTTATGGCACATGTCCTGGTTGTGGGCTCAATCTTCAGTGGGGGGGCATGCAGGAGGCAGCCAATCAATGATTCTCTCTCATCATTGATGTTTCTATCTCTCTCTCTCCCTCTCCATTCATCTCTGAAAAGTAGAATCTTAGTGAATACAGTGAAAGGTTTGGGAAGAGGGATGCATGGAGACTCAAGCCTGAGGTAGAGTTTTTGAATTGGAGATGTCTTTGTGTATTTATCCTATGCCATATGTATGACCCATATTATTAAAATCCTGTATGGAACCCTTCCATGTGAACAGCTATCCTCAATTCTGCATCTATCTTATTCTCTATGTTGACTTCTGCCCATGCCTTACAGCCAAATTCTACCTCTGTATGTACAGCTCACTATACCACCCACTAGCTAAGCAGTTGGCACAAAAATTTAGAACAGGCAACCAAAATGTGTATTTTGGGTAGTGCTGTAGTCTGACACTATTACCAGAAGGAGAACCTGATCCTTCAAAAGGAATAAGGGGCAGTGAAGTACTTACTTTTAAGTACTTACTTGTAAGAACTTACCTGCCACCTTAGGAAAGTTACAAATATTAGGGACTTTTATCAGGAAAACAATGAGAGAATTGTGATTGGAGTAACATAAGCTACTTCTTCCATTGAAATATTCATGGCAATACTGGGCACAAATTATAACATTGTAACAGTAAGCTGGAATGCTATTCAGTTTGCCAGAAATTCCACATCTAGGAATTTATTCTGAAGAAATCATTAAACAGGTGGGTAAAAATTTATTGATAACTATATACTTCAGCACTAACTACAATATAGAATAATTAAAAACAAGCAATCCTATCTAATAATAAAGTAATATGCAAATCATCACTCCGCTACACTCACAAGCCACGCCCACCAGCCACGCCCCAGCCACACCCACCATCCAATCAGAGTGAGTATGCAATTAAACTGAAAACATTGCGGCAGCCCCGCCCCCCAGCCTCTCCTGGTCTCTGGGAGTCGGAGAAGTCAAGCGCCAGCGCCTGAGGCTGGCTGCAGCCACAGAGACCAAGAAGCCCCCTGCCCCACGATCCCAGGCCTCAGCCAGCCTCAGAAGCCTCAGGTCTGCATGCCTCAGGTCAGCCTGCCCCACATCCTGGGGAGATGGAGAAACCGGGCCCCAGCACCTGAGGCTGGCTGCAGTCACGGAGACCAAGAAGCTGCCTGCCCCGTGATCCCAAGCCGCAGCCAGCTGGAGAAGCCGCCCTCCCCACGTCCTGGGGGAGACAAGAAACCGGGTGCCAGCACCTGAGGGTGGTTGCGATCTGGGAGACGAAGAAGCCGCCTGCCCTATGATCCCAGGCTACAGCCAGCTGGAGAAGCCGCCCACCCCATGTCCACCCGCCCCATGTCCTGGGGGAGATGGAGAAAACAGGCCCCAGTACCTGAGGCTGGCTGCAGCCCGGGAGATGGAGAAGCTGCCCACCCTGCAGTCCTGGGCACCAGTACCTGAGGCTGGCTGTGGCCTGGGAGACAGAGAAGCCACCCACCCTGCGGTCCAGGTGCCAGCACCTGCAGCTGGCTACAGCCTGGTAGATGGAGAAGCCACCCACCCTGCAGTCCCGGGCACCAGTAACTGCGGCTGGCTGTGGCCTGGGAGACAAAGAAGCCGCCCACCCTGCATTCCTGGGCGCCAGCACTTGCAGCTGCAGCACAGGCAAAGCCCCCTGACCACCATCCCCTGAGGCTGCAGCCAGCCTGGGCGCCTATGGCTGACCAGAGGGAGGGAAGCCCGGATCCTGGGTGCCTGTGGTCAGCTGGAGGAGGGAATCCTGGGTACCAGGTGCGGGCCGAGGCAGAGGTGGTTAGGGGCAATCAAGCCAGCAGGGGAGCAGTTAGGGACAATCAAGCTGGTAGGCAGAAGCAGTTAGGGGCAATCAGGCAGGCAGGTGAGCGGTTAGGAGCCAGCAGTTCTGAATTGTGAGAGGGATGTCCAACTGCTGGTTATCCCATGAGGGGTCCCAGATTGGAGAGGGTGCAGGCCAGGCTGAGGGACACCCACCCCGCTGCCCCCCGTGCATGAATTTCGTGAACTGGGCCTCTAGTATGTTTAATAATGCAGAATTGTTTACATAACCTTTATACATCTATAAAATTGAATAGTATAAAGCAATGAAAAATCACTTTGTAAAATTATATTTTCTGATATGGGATAGTTTATTTTATTTAATTTTCAATTACAGTGTACATTCAATATTATATTGTATGAGTTTCATCATAGTGGTTAGACAATCATATACTTTACAAAGTGTTCCCCCCAATATTTCCAGTATGCACTGGGCACCATATATTTTTTACAATATTATTGACTATTTTCCCTTTGCTGTACTTTACAAACCCATGATTATTTTGTAAGTACCAATTAGTATTTTTTAATCCATTCACCTCTTTCATCCAGTCCCCCCAACACCACTCTCTTCTGGCAACCACCAGTCTGTTTTCTATATCATTATTCTTATTATTATTTGCCCTTTACAATTTTCACCTTTGTATTGAATTTATTGGAATGATACTGGTTACTTAAATTATACAGGTTTCAAGTGCAAAATCCCACAACACATCATCTATACACTGTATTGTGTGTTTACCAGCTCAGATCAAGTCTCCTTCCATCACCGTTTATCCCCCTATACCCTCCTTTATCTCCCCCATCACCCTTCTCACATCAATCGCCACAATGTTGTACATGTACATTAGTTTTTCTTATTTTTTTTCTTTTTTGCTCAATCTCTCCACCCCTCAGGCCCCCAAAACTCCCCCCACAGCTGTCAGCCTGCTCTCCATCAATAAGTCTGTCTCTGTTCATTCATTAGATTACACATATGAGTGAGATCATATGGTATTTATCTTTCTCTGACTGAATATTTCTTTTAGCATAATGCTTTCCAGGTCCATTTATACCATTACAAAGGGTAAGATTTCCTACTTTTTTTTTATGGCCGAGTAGTATTCCATTTGTAAATGTACCTCAGATTTTTATCCACTCAACTACTGAAGGAGGCTTGGACTGCTTCCAAATCTTGTCTGTTGTAAATAAAGCTGTAATGAACATAGGGGTGCATATATTTGTTCAAATTAGGGTTTCTTTGGGTAAAGTACCAGAAGTGGAATCATTGGGTCATAAGGCAATTCTTTTTTTTAAATATATATTTTTATTGATTTCAGAGAGGAAGGGATAAGGTGAGAGAAATAGAAACATCAATGATGAGAGAGAATCATTGGCTACCTCCTGCACACCCCCTACTGGGGATCGAGCCTGCAACCGGGCATATGCCCTTGACTGGAATCGAACCCAGGACCCTTCAGTCCACAGGATAATACTCTATCCACTGAGCCAAACCTGCTAGGGTGGCAATTCCATTTTTAATTTTTGAGGTAACTCCATACTGCTTTCCACTCTGTATAATTTTTAAAAAATATATGTTTTTATTGATTTCAGAGTAGAAGGGAGTGGGAGAGAGATAGACAAATCAATGATGAGAGAAAATCATTGATCACCTGACTCTTGCATGCCCCACACTGGGTATCGAGCCCGAAACCTGGGCATATACCATGACCAGGAATTGAACCATGACCTCCTGGTTCACCATTGAGCCACACTGGTCAGGCTCTCTGTATAATTTTTAAAATATATTTTTAAATGAAAAAGAGCCATTTATAAAATAGTATGTATTGTATTATAAATACATTTTAAAAATATATTTACTCTCTCTCTTCCTTTCCTGCCACTTCTCTCACACCCACCCTCATTTATTTATTTCTGACTAGGCCTGAAAGGAATACTTACAATAACATATTAAAAAGTGCCAATGGGGGTGATTTTTTTTTCAATGTTTGCCAAGTTTTCTGTACAGAATATGCATTTATTTTATACTTTTTGAAAAATGTTAGCATTTGGTTAATAAATAGATTTCTCGTGTCAATAGGTCACAAATACTGTTGGAAAACTTTTTGATCCATCTTACTTAATCAAGGTTTAACCTTTTCAGTCAAATTATATGAACAAATGGTTTTGGGGACAGCTCTATGAAGGAATAAAATGAAGCAAAAATGGCCATTCTAGAATATACATTCCAGGGATGGTTGAATATAGTAAGGAGCAAGTCTAATATAACATACGGTGTTCATTTCTAGGGCAAAAATACTGATAAAGTCCCCCTGCTACTACCAATGCATCCTAAGATTTTGTTTATATATACATTTATTGGGGAAATTTTCACTTAGATGAACACATCCTGTATTTAAAACTAATGAAGTAACAGAAATCATCTTCCCATTCTTCAAAGTTCCAGATAAAGCCCACTGGACTCGTTGCTAATCCTAGCATTCAGTTCTCTGGAGATATTCATTTTGCCTTATGGATATGTAGAATAAATAAAAGTTTTTCCTTATTTCTCTTTATTTTTTTCACCAATTCAAAAGAGACTACAGGTCCAAATAGAATACATGTTGTCCACTAAGGGTTGGGGGTTGGGCTATGCTAGTATATGGCAAATTATGTCCATTTTGATGAATCAAAATCTAATGGCAGATTTTCCCGTCTTGTGGCACAATAGCATTCACTTCAATGTTGACAATGATGAGGGTGGCTGGATTACCTTGCCAGGTAATTTGTATAATAATTTTAAATTGGGTATAAAAAGGGCAAGATTTGGACAGATGGGGAGGGCATAAAAGAGTATGAGGATGTGGGAAAGATGAATAAAGGGATAGGAAGAGGAAAGGCATGAAAATGAGTAACTACTGTGATTTCAGTGGGGAGTCAACAACGATTATACAGGGAAGTTAATTTATGGAAGCAATGAAGATTGTATGAATAGTGTAGGGCCAGATGATGGTGGGAACTCCTTAGAAACAATGTAGGTTTGGATTGATAATCAATGGAGAACTATGTTAAGTATTTCAGATTACATTGTCTTTAGTGCCATATAAAATTGATGTTTTAGGGGGAAAAAGTTAACAATTATTGAGTACTTTCCCTGTTCCAGGCAATATATTACAATTATGTTTAAGAGGGTGGCCTTTGGAGTTGGTTACACTTGAGTTCTAGTCCTGACTCTGGAATTTACTAGCTATATATGACTTTGGGGAAATTACTTATTTTCTTGAGTCTCAGTTTCTTCTGTAAAACTGATGCAATAATATTCACCTCTCAAGGTTGTTCTATAGATCACATAAATTGGAGAAGGGAAAACCTGTGAACAGGGAAAAGTTAGGAAGCTACTACAATTATTAAACTGTGATAAAACCACTTGAATATAGAGGGAAACAAACTGAAAAGGAAAAGTAAAGAAGTAGGACACAGGTGACTGACTCCCTCTATCCATTCAATTTGCAAGTTCCTTTATTCTGTTCATTTGACATAATTTGGAAATTGAAATTACAGTCTGAGGTATATGGTCCCTCTCTGGACATTTTTGTTTGCGCATTTCCCTAGAGCTATAAATAGCCTTTTGCTCTCTCTTTCTGCTTAACATTTCAACATCTCCTACAACATAGGATCCAAACACCCTTTCCTCAGTCAGTTATTAAGCAAACAATACAAAACAAAACAAAAACTCATTTACTTTCTAACACCATACTTTCAATTTTTTTGTTTGTTTGTTTTCAATTTCTTCCTCCTTTCTTGAGTTTGCCAGTCAATCAGTCTTGCTGAGTATTCTCACAGAAGCAGGATCCCCTATCTTAACAAAAAGCAAAGCTCACAAAGAAACCCAATCTTGCCTTTTCTGGGCTTAGGGAAACCTGAAACTTTTTAAAACCTTATGTGGCATCGCTCAGTCCTTCAGTGCCCAATTCCTGCTGCTATCCAACATCAGAACAATCAGTACATAATTAATAGGAGTCTTAAAATGTACAAGGTTCTGAGAGCACGGGCTTTCTTACTAGTGTCTGGATTCAACGTACAGCTTCCTCTTTCAAGGAATATCTGTCTTCTTATTTGCATACATTTATGAGCAGAAGGTTATATGCAGAACTTTCAGTCTTCACGGGAAAAGGTCCTTCATTCTAGTCCAATTTAATTAAAAGCTCTTTTTTTTTCTGTTTCTTCTATTCCTCTTCTCGGAGAGGCAATCGTCAAAAAGCAATGTTTCAACAGATCTCGCGGTGCTATTCGAGATTCCCTATTTAAAAAAAAAAAAAAAAGAATGATGCAAACAACTCTGTGCCTTCCGGGATTTGGGGCAGGGACTGCAGAGCTCCCAGCCAAGGGAGGAGGCGGGGTTCTGGCGAGATCAAGCTTCCCCATTCCCCCACCCTTCTCTTCCAACCTCTGCTCCGGCCCCTAGCTCAATTCCAGCCTTTGCTGCAGCTGCTCTCCAGCCATTTGCAGGACCCAAACAACCTCAACTACTGTTCCCAGGATGGTGATCCGCGTGTATATTGCATCTTCCTCAGGCTCTACGGCGGTAAGAAGGGTGGGGAGCCCACCTTTTTTGTTTTTCTACACACCAGTATTCTGCTGTGGAGAATCATTAAATTGCAGAAATTCTGGCAGCTTCTCTTTTGAAAGACATCCCCCCCCCCCTTCTTTCCTTTCTTCCCTTTGTTGCATCGATTTGATTTTTCATGGAATTTAGCTTTGTTTGCCTTGTGACACGACGTTAGGGCCACATTTCTTCTTTGAAGGAAAAAGAAAGCTACCGAGTTTTAGTAGATGAGAGTTGGTGCTAGAGAGTCTTTAAGATTAGGCGAAGAACTCAGGTAAAAATCATATACTGGTGAGTTTCAAAAGTGGGACATTTGACATACGTGCTATAGTTACTGAGGTACAGGGCAGAAGTGCACATCTGTAAAGGATGTAAAACATGCTCTAACTGATAATGACTGAGTGGAGGCTCACTGAGGTATTGTGCTTATTTTCAGAGAGTAATCAAAGAGTTATTTTGCTAGTATATAGGAGAGGGTGTTTAACTTAAGTCTAAAGATTGTTAGAACTAGGCAGAATGAGAAGGGAAGCTGGGAACAAGGAAACAAAGTTGTGGTTTTAAAAAAACTTAAAGATGAGGGATCTGTTTTTCCCCCTCCCATATTGTCTCTTACTTTGACTTTTGTTTTCTTTCAGAAGATTTTACTTCTAATAATTCCTAACTGCTTCAAATGCATTGAGAAATGGAAAGGGAATTAAGGAATAGCTTCTTATGCAGTGGAAGATGAAAGTTGCTGCTTCTTCAAATGATAGGACACTCCCCCCCCCCCCCCAATTCACATGCTCTTAATTTATAATAATTTTCAGCAGTTGTGGGTAGCAAAAGGATAAACAATTTTCAGTAGCTATGGGTAGCAAAAGGGTGAAAGCTTAGTGTATATCCATGATAAGTGAAAGTGTCTCTGTTTACAACTCAAGAGAAAAGCCAACAGAGCAGATGTGTGGGTTCAGATGCAGGATGTAGGAACCCCCTCCCTCTTCTGAGTTTC
This sequence comes from Ia io, assembly GCA_025583905.1. Taxonomy (NCBI): domain Eukaryota; kingdom Metazoa; phylum Chordata; class Mammalia; order Chiroptera; family Vespertilionidae; genus Ia; species Ia io. Next base: position 38,173,322 of record JAJQQW010000001.1, on the reverse strand, counting down.
AGAGCAGCAGCTTTTCCATGTTTTAGTTTTTGTTTTGTTTATTTAGCCCTAAGAGATTTTGGAGTAGAACTGAAGGTTGTGTGAAATCACAAGAACCTTGATTGAACATTTAACTTAGTTTTTTTGGCCACCATGTGTGGGTTGCTTAGACAGTTTTGAAATAGAATACTTAAACTTATATTTTTTCAGCAAAGTTAGGGTGAACAAAATAAAATGTTTTATATTGCCTTTGAACCTTATGAGCTTCTTGCTTATTATTTTCCATGTATATTAATTTTTATATTTCAAAGTAATATTTGAGTTGTTCATAGTCTCAAGTACAATACAATGATTGTAAAATTTTAAAGACCAGCTTAATACCTTTAGTAAAACCTTTACTTAGATTGAACAGATCAAGAAATTAGTTTCACTTTGGGTGATAGGCAGTTTCAATATTGCTATTTATTCTTCCCTGGAAGCAGAGTTAAGAAGAAACTCCTTTTAGAATTTCTGTTCATGTAAGAGCAATTGTACCTCTCTCTTTGTTTAGATAAGTTTCTAAGAGCCTGAAAAATGACTGCTCTCTCCTCTTATGTCCATTTTTAGCCTCCATTGTTGAAGTCTACACAAGTAAATATTTATTCTACTTGTATTTTATTTTCTTATGGATAATTAGAGATTTGTCTGTTGTTGCAGCAATACTTCTGATGCATCTGTTATCAACGTTCTACTGAATATTGCCAAAATAAATCCTTGTTTTATTATAATCTTATAGTACTTTCAAATAATACTAGAACAGTATAAATTGAGTGTACTTCAGGAAGAGATCCTTTATATAATAAACGGGGATGCTTCAGTTTACAATACTAAGGGTTTTCCTTAAAGACTGATGCAATGTTGTTTTAAGATACAATTTAGAAATTTTGCAGCAAACATCATAATGGGAACCCAACAATTGCACAAAAGTATTCCTATTAAGTGACTAAGTGTAGTTCTCTGAAGAACATTTAAAATATAGCTATTGGTTTTATATTGGTAATCTCTGATGATTTTCTGACTCCTAATTGTTGTCATAAAAATAACCAATATTAAATGTTTTATCAGGCAGCATAGGATCTATTAGAATTGCATGACATATTAACATTCTTTCTTTTTCTCAAGTTGCCCTTTACCTCAAAGCCTAACTCATACCCTGATTTTTTTAAAAAAGTTTTCAAACTAGTACTCAATTCTGTCCCAATATGGAAGAGTAAGACTTGCTTTACAAGAGTTTAGAAATGAAACTAAATATGTTGGTTCTTGCAATGGATTTCTTGATAGTAACTATAATAATGATAGTAGAAACACGTAGTTGTGTCAGATACTATCTCATTTTTTTCTTGACAACTGTAGTCCTATGAATTAGATACTATGATTATCATATTTTTAAGATAAGGAAATCCAGGTTCAGAGAGGTTAAATAGCTTTCCCAAGGCCACACAACTAGTAAGTCACAGAGCTTGAATCACATACAAGTTATTTGAATCCAAATATTGTGTTAAACAACAAGATATATACCTTCCAAGTGATGCTTGACAGCTAGGAGGAATGAGGAGATAAATGTCAACATGAGGTGAGAAGTATGGAAAGGAGTAAGTCTTGTAAGTGTAACAATTGCCTGGGCATATACATATAGGGGAATAGGAAAAAAGGGGGCCAGTGTGAAGGAGGGATAGTGTATCTAAAGGTGAATGCCAGTAAGTGGAATAAATGACCATTCAAGATCTGGGAGATTGTGAAGACATGCACATTTGGAACTGATTTTTTATAGGTCAAGATATGAAATTCAGGTCTTAATACTATTCCATTTTATGGAAACCATTTAGAAGGAATGAAGCTCCCAAACTGTCAGTCTATAGGAAGTGATTTCTGCATGTTCAGAACTATTCATGCATATCTTGATCCACTATAACAGTAATATATAGTATGATTTTCTTGAGATTGTAATACCCTGTAAATTTACTTTTAATGGAAAAGAAATAGTAAGCACAGAGCATATATAGCTTACTAAATTTCAATGGCTTTTAACAAAAATCAACATTGGCGTATGGTCAGAATTACTAGAGTGATAATAGGTTGGTTTAAACTGGTTTAGAAATTTTCTTTCTATACTTCTTTCCCTTAGATCTATAATGATCTCCATTTTGTGGCCTCTATGCATTCTAGATATGATTTATGTAGAAATTTTAAAGTTGTGGTAGATAGATGATTTCTGTGACTTTTATTTATGGAATAACTTTTGTAAAATTATCCCTTTTATGACTGCTAAAGCATAAACTACTTGGTTGTCCATATAGCAAATGAAATATGCATAAATTTTCTCTATAGCAGTATTCAATGTACATGTTATAAAAACAAGTGAGTAAAATGAGCACTCATGATAGCCAGTGCATGAGTCACTAGTCACAGTATTTTCTTCATTCAGATAATAAGGATATAGAACAACAAGCCAGTTCTTCATCTATATAATTCTCAATTAATTGCATCTTAGGTGACAACTTTGTTGCCTCTCTGTATTTATAAATCAAACATTGATTTGATGTATGCAGTGGTCTTTGTATAGCTTCCAAGGTTTGATTGAATTCTCTTTAAAGCTATTTATAAATTACTTAAAGGAGCAAAATCAGAAACTGTTCAAAAGATGACTGGACATGGATTTTGGATGTCTTTAACAGTGGAAACTGGGCAGTTTTTACGTGGAAAATGTAGGAACTCAAGATCAGTGCCTTCAGCTGGGTGCCCTCTATTTGATGACTGACTTCCTAAATTCCACAACAATGATGGAATATTTGGAATAATTTGATCCAACTTAAAACAGCTTGGAAAACACATTTATCAATGATGATGATTCATAAGTATTTAAAAAGGTACTTAAGCCCAGCCAGTGTGGTACAGTGGTTGAGCATCAACCCATAAACCAAGAGGTTCCTGGTCAGGGCACATACCCTGGCTGCAGGCTCCATCCCCAGTAGGGGGCATGTAGGAGGCAGCACATTCTCTCTCATAATTGATGTTTCTATCTCTCTCTCCTTCTCCCTTTCTCTCTCTTTTGGGTTAGCCTCAAAAACATCCTACCTAGTAAAAGAGTAATATGCAAATTGACCCTAAGTCCGCTACACCCACAAGCCACGGCCACAAGCCACGCCCACCAGCCAATCAGGAACAAATATGCAAATAAACCCAACCAAGATGGCTACAGCCACAGAGAGCAGGAGGGAGGCTTGGGTTTACCCAGTAACAAAGGAAGCTAAGCTTTCTGCCTGCTGTTGCCGGCCTAAGCCTCCACTCAAGGCTACAAAGTTTCAATTATAGAAGGTAAACAATACAAACAGAAATGGCGGCAGCCACTGAGCTGGAAAGAGCAGGAGGCAAGGGTTGCGCCTGGCAATGGAGGAAGCAAAGCTTCTGCAGCCCTGGCTGGCCTAGGCCTCTGCTCCAGGCTACAAAGTTTCAATTATAAAAGATACACACAAACCCCCCAAAAAATGGCTGCTGGCCATGGAGCAAGCAGGAGGCTTGGCTCTGCTCTAGGCTACAAAGTTTCAATTGTAGAAGATACATAAATCCCAGATACCAGGGCCTCTGTTTGGGTCACCAGGGGGAGTGGCTGGCTTGAAAATCACCACAGGCCCTTCACCCAGGCCGCCCCACACCCCAAAGGAAGCCCCACCCTGATCTGGGACACCCTTCAGGGCAAACCGGCTGGCCCTCACCCATGCACCAGGCCTCTATCCTATCTAATAAAAGAGTAATATGCAGATTGATCATCACTCCAACAAACAAGATGGCTGCCCCCATGTGGTCAAAGATCCTGCCCCCATGTGAACACAAGATGGCTGGCACAAGATGGCCAGCAGGGGAGGGCTGTTGGGAGGGACCCGGCCTGCAAGGGAGGCCAGTTGGGGGCAATCAAGCCTACAGGGGAGGTCAGTTAGGGGTGACCAGGCCAGCAGAGGAGGGAAGTTGGGGGTGTCCGGGCCTGCAGGGAAGGGCAGTTGGGTGGGACCCAGGCCTGCAGGGGAGAGCAGTTGCAGGGGACCAGGCCTGCAGGGGAGGGCAATTAGGGGTGACCAGGCCTAAAGGAGAGGGCAGTTAGGGGCAAACACGCTGGCAGGGGAGCAGTTAGGCATCAATCAGGCTGGCAGCAGAGTGGTTAGGGGGTGATCAGGCTGGCAGGCAGAAGCGGTTAGGGGCAATCAGGAAGGCAGGCAGGCGAACAGTTGGGAGCCAGCAGTCCTGGATTGTGAGAGGGATGTCCGACAGACTGTTTAGGCCCGATCCCATCCGATCCCAGATTAGAGAGGGTGCAGGCTGGCCTGAGGGCCACCCCCTCCACCCCACCCCTTGTGCACGAATTTCGTGCACTGGGCCTCTAGTAATAAAATAAATTGAAGCCCCACACACAATCAGGTCAAATGTTCAAATTCTCTGTAGTTAATCTTTAAATTATTTTCTAAAATATATACTGTGCAATTAAACATATATCTTTTACAGGAATATTTTCTGACTTAAGTGAATTGTAAGTGGTGAATGTTATATTTCATTACTTACTGATAAAGATAAACAGATTGAGAATCTGTTGGTGACTATCTGACCATCTGTTTTCTTTCAAATCTATTTTGCAGTCCACCAGGAGGCCTTTTAAACATGATACTTAATTACTTCTCAATCCAGACCAAGATTAAACAACTATATTAAGAGAGAAGGGAAAACTCATTTATGCTGACAGTTTTTAGTAGTATGAGAGACAAAGCTAACTTTTTTTATTAATTTCTTTATTGATTGAGGTATCACCTGTTTGTCCTCATCCCCCCATTCCCATCCCTCACCCCTCCCCACACATGCCCCCACCCCCCTGTTGTCCTTAACTGCTGGTTAGGCTCATATGCTTGCACACAAGTCCTTTGGTTGATCTCTCCCCTTTACCCCCACCCTTCCCTACCCTCCCCCTGAGGCTTGACAGTCTGATCCATGCCTCCTTGTTTCTGGGTCTGTTCTTGTTCATCAGTCTATGTTGTTCATTATTTCCCCTAGATGAGTGAGATCATGTGCTATTAGAAATACACTTATAAGAACCGAAAATGAGAAAAGCAATAATGGTTATGGTGACAGGCAAATGAATCAGTGTGTAGTGAGTTTCTTTCTGGGCCAACAGTTCTTTTGAGACCCAATTTCAATGTCCAACAGTTCCTTATGTGTACATGTCAGCACTGACATTTCAGTTCTGGATGGTGGACAAATGGTGGTAATGCAGGTCCGACACTGTCTGGTTTGGTCCTGGGCAACCTGCAGTGATGCACAGCTGCTAACTGCTAGTATGGGAAGGCCACTTCAGCGTCTTCTGTCTCTGGACTGCTTCTCTTCTGTCTTCATGGCTGGAGTGGTCCTGTCGATTCCTCTCTGTTGCTGGAATCCACATGGTCTCGGAGTTGTTTTCTGAAAATATACAAACATATTCTCGACCAAAAGTTAGTAAAAGAATATTTTCTATAAATTTGACTGGGGTCCTTTTTCATTTTTTGCCCAAATGATTTTCCTCTGGCTTGTTTTGACACCTTGTGTGTTTTTCATGGGTGTCTTGTTTTTAGCCTTACAATTAATTTTCTAAAGTATTAATTTTCTAGATGTAATTTACTTACAGGATATATTTCCTTACATGATATTCCTCTACTATCCCCTCTTTTTTTTTTATTTAAATGTTAGGAGGCTTTTGAAAATTTTATAATGTGGTCTTGATGGCTTTTAAATTTTAATTTTTTTGCACTATAATATTACTGTTTTAGGTTCATTACATGGTGCACAATTTTATCATGAGATGAAGTACCAATAAAAATTTTAGTTAACACTTTAGGAACACCTTTTTGTCCAGTACAATTAATTTTTCTAGAATATTCGCTTGTTTCAACTAGCCAATTTAAATTTGCCTGAAAACTTGACTACTATTTTACTATCAAATTTATTACTCTAACAGCAATCTTATTTTACCCTGTAAATATTGGTGGAAGGGATTATTTGCCTTCTTGAGTAGGCCCTGAGCATACCTGGTGGTAGGCTGGATTTAGATATGGTAAACCAAAGCTAACTTTTTACATTTGGCCAGTAGTTAAGAATTCCAAGCAAAGGAATTATTTTCTAGCCCACTCTCTCACATTTAGGTTTTATTAGTTGGTTCAAAATGCTGTAGATTGCCAGAATTGAGGCAAAACTTAAAAATAGTTTTAAAATATAATGACAATTTCATAGGTTGTATATTTAAAACTATTTATAATGTTAGTTCCGCTAGATTTTTTATGTTTCATTACCCTTTCATTAACATAATTAATCAAGATTTGACTCTAGTGATAGTAAAGACTAATATTTATTTATGCATCATATATGTTAGGCATTGTGCCTGGTGCTTTACATACATTATCTCAATTAATTTTATCCTTGAAATAACATTGTGAGTTAAGTGCTGTTACTAGATCCAGGTCCTGTGATCAGAGGGGGTATCTCTAAGACCAAGAAACATAAGGTACATTGCTTAAGATCAAAGAGCTGCAAATGGCAGAACTGGCATAAGAACCCACTCCTAAATACTGTGTTGTTTACACATCCACTTAGTGTATAGGTATTGAACAGAGATATGTCAATAGTACATTAAAATCTTGTAATATGATTAAGAATCTGTAATTGCCATTTAAGATGGGATGATTTCTGAAAAGAAAGAAAAATGCTGGAGAATGCCTACCTAACAAACAAACAAATGTGTCTGCATTCATAATTTGCATGAGAGTTAGGTGAAGTGGGGGAGGTAGGGAGGTTGGTAACGCCATTCTCATGTACAGTGTGTTTATTTATTTTCCTCATGGGAGGATATGTTTTTATTGATTTTAGGGAGAGAGAAGAGGGGGAAAGATAGGGAAAAACATCCATGTGAGAGAGAAACATTGATCAGTTGCCTTTTGTACGTGCCCTGACGGGATCAAACCTGCAACCTAGGTATGTGCCCTGACTAGGAATTGAACCTTTTGGTGTATGGGATAATGCTCCAAGCAACTGAGCCACCTAACCAAAGGCACATTTTAAAGTAACATTTGTGCTACATATTGAACTTTTATGTATTAATTTCTCTCCCTGAAAATTGTCTTTGTGTGGCTATAGACCAACATAATAAAAAGGTATCTTAAAATATTTTATTGAATTTATTGGGGTGACACGGGTTAATAAAATCATGCAGGTTTCGGGTGCACAATTCTACAATACATCATCTGTTCGTTGTATTGTGTGTCCAACACCCCAAGTCAAGTCTCTGTCCATCAACATTTATCCTCCCTCTACTCTCTTCCCCCTCCCTTGCGCCCCATCCCTGCAATCACCACACTGTTGTCTTCGTCCATTACTTTTCTGTCTTTTTTTTCTTTTTTTGCTCAATCCCTCCACCCCTCCAGCCCCAGCTCCACCCCAGCTGTCAGCCTGCTCTCTGTCTATGAGTCTGTCTTCTATTTTACTTGTCAGTTCATTTTGTTTAGTAGATTCCACATGAGTGAAATCATATGGTACTTGTCTTTCTCTGACTGGCTTATTTCATTTAGCAAAATGATTCATCCAGGTTCATCCCTGCTATTGCAAAGGGTAAGATTTCCTTCTTTTTTACAGCCAAGTAGTATCCCACTGTGTAAATGTACCTCCACTTTTTAAAAAAATGTATCTCCACTCATCTATTGATGGACACTGGGCCTGCTTCCAAATCTTGGTTATTTTAAATAATGCTGCAATGAACATACAGGGCTATATGTTCTTTCAAATTAGTGTTTCAGGTTTCTTTTGATAAATTACCAGAAGTGGGATTTCAGGTTCACATACTGAACTTTTTTTGATAATCCTCACCTGAGGATATTTTTCCTGTTGATTTTGAGAGAGAGTAGAAGGGAAGGAGAGAGGGGGAGAGAGAGAGAGAAACATCGATGTGAGAGAGACACATGAATTGGTTGCTTACACATGCTCCCTGACTGGAGTTAGGGATCAAACTTGCAACCCAGGTACATGCCCTTGAGCAGCAATTGAATCTGAAATCATTTGGTGCATGGGCTTACACTCTAACCACTGAATGACACTGGCCAGGGCAAGGCAGTTCTATTTAAAATTTTTAAAAATTTATCTTTACTGTTGAAAGTATTACAGATGTCCCATTTGTTTATTTTTCCCATTGACCAATGCAAGCTTGCACCCCCACCTCCCAAGCCTTCACCATACTATTGTCTGTGTCCATGGGCTATGCATATATGCATATAAGTTCCCCTGTTAATCACTCCCCACCAACCCCCAACTTCCGCCTTCCCTTTGAAATTCACCAGTCTGTTCCATGCTTCTATGTCTCTGGATCTATTTTGTTCATCAGTTTATTTTGTTCATTGGATTCCACATATGAGTGAGATCATGTAATACTTATCTGTCTCTGACTGACTTACTTTGCTTAGCATAAAACTATCCAGGTCCATCCATACTATTGAAAATGGGAAAAGTTCCTTCCTTTTTACAGCCATATAGTATTCCATTTTGAAAAGATGTACAACAGATTTTTTATCCACTCATCTGCTGATGGGCATGTGGGCTACTTCCAAATCTTAGGTATTGTAAATTTAACTACTATGAACACAGGAGTGCATATATTCTTTCTGATTGGTATTTTGGAATTCTTAAAATATATTCTTAGAAATGGGATCATTGGGTCAAATGGGAGTTTCATTTTTAATCTTTTGAGGAAACGCCATACTGTTTTCCACAGTGGCTGCACCAGTCTACATTCCCACCAGCAGTGTACTAGTGTTCCATTTTTCTACACATCCTCACCAACACTTGTGGTTTGTTGATGATAGCCATTCTGACAAGTGTGAGGTGATACCTCATTGTCATTTTAAATTGCATCTCTCAGATAATTAGTGACTTTGAGCATTTTTCATATGTCTCTTGGCCTTATGTATATCCACTTTGGAGAAGTGTCTATTTAGGTCCTTTGCCTATTTTAAATTGGATTGTTTGTCTTCCTTTTGTTAGGTTGTATGAGTTCCTTATATAGTTTGAAAATTAACCTCTTATCAGATGTATCATTGACAAATATGTTCACTTGTGCAGCTGGCTCTCTTTTAATGTTGTTGATGGTTTCTTTTGCTATACAGAAGATTTTTATTTTGATGTAGTCCCAGTTGTTATTTCCTCCTAAATTTCCTTTTCCCTAGGAGATGTATTGGTAAACATATTGCTATGAGAGAGGTTGAGAGAGGTGTGAGATTTTGCTGCCTATGGTTTCTTATTCTATTTTTATAGTTTCACGACTTACATTTAAGTCTTTTAAGTCTTTTATCCATTTTGAGTTTATCCTCCTGTATGGTGTAAGTTGGTGGTCTAGCTAGTTTCATTTTTTTTGCATCCACCTGCCCAATTTTCTCAACACCATTTAATGAAGAGACTGTCTTGACTCGGTTGTATGCTCTTGCCTCCTTTGTCAAATACTAATTGAGCATAATGGCTTGGATCTATTTCTGGGGTCTCTGTTCTGTACCATTGATCTATATGTCTGTTTTGTGCCAGTACCAGGCTGTTTTGAGTACAGTGGCTTTGCAGTATAACTTGACATCTGGTATTCTGATCCCTCCAACTTTGTTCTTCTTTCTCAAGGTTGCTGCAGCTATTTGGGGTCTTTTTGGGTTCCATATAAATTTTGGAGTGTTTGTTCTAAATCTGTGAAATACCCCATTGGTGTTTTAATAGGGATTGCATTGAATCTATAGATTGCTTTGGGTAGCATGGACATTTTAATGATGTTGATTCTACCAGTCCATGAACACGGTATATTCTTCCACTTGTTTACATCTTCCGCTATCTCTTTTTTCAATGTCCTGTAGTTTTCCGAGTATAGGTCTTTTACCTCCTTGGTTAAGTTTATTCCTAAGTATCTTAATTTTTGTTGCAATGATAAATGGGATTGGTTGTTTTTTTTTGTTGTTTGTTTGTTTTTAGTTTCTCTTTCTGAGAGTTCATTATTTGTATATACAAATGCCCTAGATTTCTGGGTATTAATTTTTTATCCTGCTACGTTGCTATATTCATTTATTAAACCTAATAGGTTTTTTTTGTGGAGTCTTTAGGGTTTTCTATGTATAATATCATGTCATCTGCAAATAATGAGGATTATACTTCCTCCTTTTCAATTTGGATGCCTTTCATGTTTTCCTCTTGTCTCATTACTGTGGCTGGAACTTTCAATACTATGTTCAATAAGACTAATGAAAGTGGGCATTCCTGTCTTGTTCCTGTTCTTAGGGGAAATGGTTTTAGTTTTTACCCTTTGAGTATGATGTTGGCTGTAGGTTTGTCATATATGGCCTTTATCATGTTGAGGTATACACCCGCTATTCCCATTTCGCTGAGAGTTTTTATAAAAAAAATGGCGTTAGAGTTTGTTGAATGCTTTTCTGTATCAATTGATATGATTATGTGATTTTTGTCTTCCAATTTGTTTATGTGATGTATCACATTTATTGATTTGGCATTACTATACCAACCTTGTATCCCTGGAGTAAATCCCACTTGGTCATTGTGTATGATCTTTCTAATGTATTGCTGGATCCAACTTGCTAATATTTTATTGAGGATTTTAGCATCTGTGTTCATCAGGAACATTGGGCTGTAATTCTCTTTGTGGTGTATTTATCTGGTTTTGGAATTAGGATAATGCTGGTCTCAAAAAAAGAGCTTGGAAATATTATTTCCTCTTTTGAATACTTTGAGGAGGATAGATGTTAGTTCTTCTTTGAATGTTTGGTGAAACTCCCCTGTGAAGCCATCCAGAGCAGGGCTTTTGTTTGCTGGGAGTTTTTTTATTTTTATTTTTATTACTGCTTCAATATCATCAGTAGTTATCAGCCTATTCACCTTTTCCAATTCTTCCTGATTCAGTTTTAGAAGATTTTATTTTTCTAAGAATATGTCTATTTCGTCCATGTTGTCCAGTTTGTTGGATTTTTTTATGATCCTTTGTATTTCTGTGGTGTCAGTTATTTCCTCACCTCTTTCATTTCTGATTTTGTTTATTTGGGTCCCCTCTATTTGTTTCTTGATGAGTCTGGCTAAAGATTCATCAATCTTATTTATCTTTTCAAAGAAGCAGCTCTTGGTTTTATTGACCTTTTTATTTTTTTCTGTATATTATTTATTTCTGTTCTGATTATTTCCTTTCTTCTACTTACTCTGTACTTTTCTTATTCTATTTCTAATTCTTTAAGTTGTAGAGTTAGCTAACTTATTAGTTTTTCTTTTTCTTAATACCCGCCCATTGTAATGATCCAATGGGCTTCTTTCTTTATTTTTTATTTATTTATTTTTTATATATATATTTCATTGATTTTTTACAGAGAGGAAGAGAGAGGGATAGAGAGTTAGAAACATTGATGAGAGAGAATCATCGATCAGCTGCCTCCTGCACACCCCCCACCGGGGATGTGCCCGCAACCAAGGTACATGCCCTGACCGGAATCGAACCCGGGACCTTTCAGTCCGCAGGCCGACGCTCTATCCACTGAGCCAAACCGGTTTTGGCAGTTTTTCTTTTTCTTTCTTTCTTTTTCTTAGGTGGGCCTGTAAAGCTGTAAACTTCCTACTCTGGACTGCTTTCACTGTTTCTCATAGATTTTGGATTGTTGTGTTTTAATTTTCATTCTTTACCAGGATGTTTTTTATTTCTTCTTTGATTTATTTGGTAACCCATTCATTGTTTAATAGCATGATGTTTAGCCTTTTTGTGTTTGATTGTTTTTGAGTGTTTTTATTATAGTTGATTTATAATTTCATGGCATTGTGATCCAAGAAGATACCTGATATGATTTCAGTCTTGAACTTGAAGAGAAGTATTTGATGTGCTAACATGTGGTCTATCTTTGAAAATATCTCACGTGCACTTGAGAAGAATGTATATTCTATAGCTTTGGGATAAAATGTTCTAAAACTGTCAATTAATTCCATCTGAGCTAGTGCGTCATTTAGGTTTGCAGTTTCCATGTTGATTTTTTGTCTAGAAGATATATCCACCCAATGATGTCAGTGAGGTGTTTAAATGACTGTATTGCTGTTGATCTCTCCCTTAAAATTCTCCAGAAGTTATTTTACATATTTGGGTGCTTCTCTATTGGGTTATATGCTTACCAGAGTTAAATCCTTACCAGAGTTATATCCTCTTGCTTACCAGAGTATGCTTACCAGAGTTATATATGCTTACCAGAGTTATATCCTCTTGTTGTATGGTTCCCTTTAGTATTATGAAGTAACCTTTATTATTTCTTATTATAGCTTTCACTTCGAAATCTATTTTGTCAGATATGAGTATTGTCATCCCAGCTTTTTTTAAATTTCCATTTGCCTGGGAAATATTTTCTATCCATTCATTTTCATTCTGTGTGAGACCTTTGTTCTGTGGTGGGTCTCTTGTAGAAATCATATATATGGGTCATATTTTCTTATCTATTCAGTTACCATATGTCTTTTGATTGGAGCATTTAAGCAATTTACATTTAAGGTTCTTATTTATAGGTACTTATTTGTTTCCTTTCTTATTCTTTCTACCCATGTTCCCTTTCTACCCATGTTCCCTTTCTCTCTATTTCTTCTTACAACAGTCCCTTTAGCATTTCTTGCAGTGCTGATTTGGTGGTAATAAACTCTTAGCCTTTTTTTTTTTTTTTTTTGTCTGTGAAGTTCTTTAATTCACCTTCAATTTTGAGTGATATCATTGCTGGATAGAGTAGTCTTGGATTCAGTCCCTTGGCTTTCATAACTTTGTATAGTTCATGCCACTCCTTTTTGGCCTGAAGTGTTTCTGTTGAGAAATCAGGTGACAGTCTAATGGGAGCTCCCTTGTAGGTAACTTTCTGTATCTCTCTTGCTTCCTTTAAGGTTCTTTCTTTGTCCCTAATGTTTGCCATTTTAATTATTATGTACTTTGGTTTGGGTCTTTTGGAGTTCATCTTGATAGGGATTCTGTGTTTCCTGAACTTCTGTGACTTTTTCCTTCACCAGGTTAGGGAATTTTTCTGCCATTATTTGTTAAAACAGGTTCTCTATTCCTTTCTCAGATTATTCTCCTTCTGGTACCTCTATGATGCAAATGTTATGTTTCATGTTATCTCAAAGCTTCCTTAGCCTCTCCTGCCTTTTAATTTGTTTTTCATTTGCTGCTCTGAATGGGTGTTTTTTTTTTTTTTCTACTTTGTCTTTTAGTTTATTAATTCGGTCCTCAGCTTCTAGTTCACTGTTGAATCCTTCCAGCATGTTCTTTATTTCAGGTATGTCATTACACATTTTCAGTTCATTCTTACTTACTTTTCAACCTATCTTTTCATGTTGGTGTAGTTCTCATTAAGTCCCTTATAATACTCATTAAGTTATTTGCACTTCTCACTGAGTTTTTTGAGTAACCTTATTACAGTTACTGTGAATTCTTTATTTGACAAATTGCTTGCCTCCATTTGATTTAGTTCCTTTCCTGGTGATTCTTCCTTTTCTGTCATTTGGGGTTTATTTATTGTCTGTCTCTTTGATTTCTTTTCTGTGTATTAGATCAAACTGCTATGCCTCCCAGACTTTGTGGGTTGGTCTTATGTAATAGGTGTTTTATAGGACCCAGTGGTGCATTCTCTTACATGTCTTGAAATTGATGCTCTAGGAAAGCCTCTTGTTTGTGTTATTCAGGTTCTCCTCTTATAGTTGGGTCTTGAATGTTATTGTCCCTTTCGTGGATGGAGTGTCCTCTCAGGCTGGCCGACTATGTGACTCACCTCTGACCATGTCATGTGAGCAGTTGTGGAGGTGCTGATGAAACAGAGCAAAATAAATCACAACAAAACACAAAACAAAAGGAACAAAACAAAAACACACACAAGACCCCTACAGCACCAATAGAAGCAACCATCAGAGAAGACAGAATTAGGAAAGAGAAAATAAAGATGATAGAAAATAAATAAATAAGTAAATATGAGAAAACAAAACAAACCAACCAAAAAAGCACACACACAAAAAAATAAGAGAGGGTGGGGGGAGTAAGTCCAGAACTGATAAAGAAAAAAAGAATAAAAAATTAAGGGAATAGAGGAAGGAAAATTTTTTAAAATAAAGGAGGAAGGAAAGAAAAGAAAAGATTTGAAAATGAGGAGAAAGCACATAGAGCTAAAATAAGAAAAGGATAAAATATGAGAAAGCAGGAGAAAAAGAAAAGAGAAAGAAAAGAAAAAAATGATTAGTTAAAAAAGAAAAAAGGAAAACATTGAATAGGAAAAGGTATGAGGAAAATTAGATATATGAACAAAACAATAGAGACTAGAATAATAACAGATAAAAAACAACAACCAGATAGCCCTAACTGATTTGGCTCAGTGTATAGAGTGTCAGCCTGCAGACTGAAGGGTCCCAGATTCTATTCAGGTCAAGGGCATGTACCTGTACCCAGTAGGCAGTGTGCAGGAGGCAGCTCATCGATGTTTCTAACACTCTATCCCTCTCTTTTCCTCTCTCTAAAAAAAAAAAATCAATAAAATATATTTTAAAAAACAAAACAAAACAAACCCAGATAGATAAAGAAGATAAATTAAAAAAAAGAAGCAAAATAAAGGAAAAAGGAAACAAATAAAAAAGAGAAGAAAAGAAAAGAGAGAAAAAAAGTGAAATGACTTTTGGTTTAGCAGACTTCACTGCCTCATGGGAGCTCCATTTGGATCCTGCTCTTCTGATGACTGAGGCTGACTATTCTGTCTGCCAATTCTGGGCTTCCTGTGAGATACTTAGCTGCTCACCACTGTCAGAAATTGTCCTTTTGCTTTCAGCAACCAGTTTGAAGCTCCAAGTGATGCAGTGTTTGTGTCTGTCTCCCTAAGACTTGTTTACAAGTAGGAGGGGCCAATCTGCCCTCTAAAGTAGGTTTGTTAGTTGTATGGGGCCCAGGTCTGGTCAGCAAACTTCCCCTGATTCCTGGGCTGGGCCTCTGCCCACCTTGGCCTGCTAGGCAGCTGTCAAGCTTAATCTCTCAAAAGTCTGTTTCTGAAAGGGCTTTAGGGAGGGGAGGTGCTGTTCAGCTTTCAGGGAATGTGGTGGGTGTGCTTCCCTCTCCTAGACCTACTACTCTGCAAGTGGCCCAAAATATCACTCTGCCCTTGGCTGGGCAGAGATCCTAGTATGACAGTCCAGTGAGATTGGCTGGAAACATGAAGTTTTTATCTGCTTTCCCATATGGGGATAGTAGCAGTCAGGTTCCCAGGATAGTGGGGCATATGGCCCCTTCCACAGTACAGTCACTGAAGCTTTGTGAGACTATTCAAACCTGTAAGCTTGACACCTGCTTTTGTTTCCTCTTAAAAGGTCCAAATGCAGGCTGTGGCATACAAGACTCCTGAGGGTGGGGTGGGTTGTATCACCTCAGGCCGGTGTTTTTTCTTTTCTGCCCTGTGGCTACTGAGCGTGGTTAGCTCCTCTCGGGGGGGAAAAATGGCCGTTTCAGTTTGCGGGGAGGGGCGGTATGACCAAATGCAGGACTTCTTATTTTCAATATATTGAGGTAACTCCATTCTGCTCTCCACAGTGGCTGTACCAATCTGCATTCCCACCAACAGTGCTAGAAACCATAAAATCCTAGAAGAAAATGTAGGCAGTAAAGGTGGCTTTTTATGATTCTGTAAATATTCTAAATTTATCAGGAAGGCACTGCTACTTTAGTCTTTGAGTTCTGTCCCTTTGGCTTAGTTCTTTCTTGAAATGAGACCCTATCAAAGAGTTGGAGTGAAGGCAAACATTTTTGCTTATTTCCAACAGTGTCAAGATGGGGATAACTTCACCTTTTAAACATCAGAGAATATTCATCTCAGTTAACAATTCTAACATAAGAAAATTTTGTCTGTTTCACAACTACCACTCAGCAAATTGTTTTATCAAAGTACAGCATTTTTTCAATGTTAAAATTGTAACAGTAAATATATATTTAATAGTAACAATGTGGAAACAGAAACTATTCTATCCAGTGTGATATTTGAAAATTAATTTAGAAGGAAGATGAGCATAATTATTTAATAGGTTAAAATATGGTACGTCATCTCCCTTTAATTTCTCACGCAAGTAATTTGTCAGCTTTAGTTGTTAATAAGAACTATCATTTATTGTACAGTTAAAATGTACCAGGCATAGTGCTAAGAACTTTATATGTATTATATCATTTAATTCTTGTGGCAACTCAATGAATTCAGTACTCTTATTATGCCCTTTTTGAAGAAGAGGAAATAGGCTCAAAGAGCTAACAATGTCAGAGAGTTAGCAAAGCACCCCTGGTCTATCTGATTCTGGAGTCCATGATCCTGACTACCGATTGATACATATTAATTATTCACTTGAATATGATTCTGGAACTGATTTAAAAGTCATTGCAAAATTGCTTTTCTCATGAACTTGGAAAATTATAAAAAGTACTTCTTAGTTAATTGGTCTGTTACATCAGAAACTAAAACATAATTTGTCTTATGTATCAACTAAATATTTTGAACTCAAAAGAGGCAGTGGTTTGGGTAAAACTTTTTCAGTGAATTTCTACTTAAAAATGAGGTGTTAAAATTTAAATCTTCTGATCAATGTTGATAGGACAATCAGGGGAAGTGGTAGTGATATAGAGAATTAGCCAGGTGACAAGACAAACACCTGGCAAGTTTTAATGGGAATAAGTAGGAAATATGACAAAATCCAGAATAAGGCCAATTCTATACTAGACTTGGAATTTATCTGATTTTAAAAAAAGAGGTTGTTAAAAGGCAAATAAAAATA
This sequence comes from Ia io, assembly GCA_025583905.1. NCBI lineage: Eukaryota > Metazoa > Chordata > Mammalia > Chiroptera > Vespertilionidae > Ia > Ia io. Next base: position 38,156,477 of record JAJQQW010000001.1, on the reverse strand, counting down.
TTGTGAGGAAAATGTGACTAAACATTTACTTATTCCCCAGTTACATTAAGACTTAGATTACATTTTGAAGTTGAAATCAAAGATTGATTTTTGACTGGTGAGTGTACTACCTTAGAAATTGTATTATGATCAGGCTCTGCATAATAGGCTTAAGAAAGGAGTATACTAGTATATCACTTGGAATTGAGTCTGGCTCCACTAAAAAGTTGACTTTGAGAACTAAAACTGCACATCACAGGGGATCCTTTCACTTCCCAAATGTCAGAGACAGTTTGGGAGATTTACCACCAGCCACAGGGCATTGTATGTACCTTCAAAAGTCAGTGACTACATTTATATTTTATGAAAAGTGATGTACCAGGTGATATTTTAAACACAAAACATCTAACACAATCTTATATAAATAATGTATTTTTAGATGCCCAAGTTGATTTACTGTAAATCAACATCTAATTACTTTTTGGAAATCACTAATTTACAAAAATGGATTTGATTTTTTTTCACTGCAAAATGTGGTTGGACAGAGACATATTAGACTTGTACTTTTATCCTATCTAATAAAAGGGTAATATGCAAATTAACCATCACTCTGTCACAAAGATGGCGGCGCCCATAGCCACAAGATGGCGACACCCAGTCCCCTCAGCCTCACTGTAGTCCCCCAGTCCTGGGGGGGCTGCTGCCATGAGCAGCCTGGTGTAATGCTTGCTTCATCACCGTGGCAACGGAGGGCCTCTGGGCAGCGAGCGAGGAGTGGCCGGGGCGAGACACTTGCTTTGTTGCCGTGGTGACGCCCTGGCTGTGGAGGGCCTCTGGGGGACAGGGGGGCTGGCCCACAGCCTCCACGGCTGAGCACAGGCCTTGAGAGGAGACGGTGGGCCGGCCTCCCACAGAAGCAGTGCAGCTCCCTCCTGGCTCCTGTGGGTGCTGGTGGCTATTTTCCATCTCCGTGGAAGCCACATGGCTCCCGTGGAAGCAGTGCGGCTCCTGACAGCTTGCTGTGGTTCCTACTGGCTCCCACAGAAGCGGCGGGCAGCTTACTGCACGCGATATCGCACCATGGGCTACTAGTGTTAATATATAAAACTAGGGAAACGGTGCATAAAACTATTAAAAACAGAAAGGTGATAATGGTACAACTAGATACCATGTTGTGCAACAGCTCATGTTAAGAGATTCTGGGGAAGAAAAAACCCAACATCTGAACCCTTGGGTTATCAAAACTTGGATTGCTCCAACAATTATAAGTAAAATTAGATAGATCACCTCCCAGTGATTGAGATAACTATGACCTAATTCTGTACCCCCCCCCACTTGCAAAAAGGACCACCATTTTATGTCCTTATAAACTGTCTTGAAAATATTTGAGGTTGGAATGGTAGACATAAATACTTTGTTTTAGTGAAATGTCTAGCAATTTTCATTTCATATGATTAGAGATGAGCGCTTATTCTATGCAAAAGAATATGATAAAATGATAAAAGACATGTTGTATATAATAGCATTAAATTTTTCTTCTAAACATTTTCTTAATCTATGGATATTGTCTCTATCACAGTAATTATTTTAAGTCACATACATAAAGAAAACAGATTTTGAGGCCAAGTCAATGTTTTTACAGTTAATGTCCTAGCCTTTCTCCTCTTATATTAATGGGTCTGTCAAAATTGAAGATACTTTAGAGATATACTTTGGAATAGTACTACTTCAAAATTCAACAGAGATATCAACAACAACTTATCTACCTTCTCCACCAGACAATGAGCTTCTTATTGCCCATCATATGCTTATACATGGTAAGCTTCTAAATAATATTTGTGATATTAATGGATGTCATGTTTAAATTTAAGTTTAAACAAGTCATCCAAATAGAGATGTGCAGTTGCTAATAGGAAATGTGTAACTAGAACTTGGTAAAATGGTGGCTGGAGACTACTCTTTGGGAGTCATTCACAAAGAGGTGCTTGAAACCATAGGAAAGAATGAGATCACTTGAAGGGAGTAATTATAAAGTGAGATGAAAAGATGGCTGAGAACAAGGACAGGACCCTAGTGAATACTCACATTTAGGATGATGTGAAAGGAAGCAGGTGGGTAAGGAAACAAGAAGATTCATTGAGACATCAGAGTAGTGTTCTTAATAGAAATGGGTAGGGAAGAGTTTTCAAGGAGGGTGAAGAACATTGTTGCTGGTACTATGCAGAAATAATAAAAACTGACTTCAAAAGGTCATTGAATCCAAAATAAGGGAATTATTAGTGACCTTTGAAATAGGAGTTTTAGTGCAATAAGAGGAAACAGCCTAATAGGAAAGCATTACGAAATGCAGTATAATGAGGGAGAGGTAAGCATATAGACTAATATTTGAGTAGCTTGATGAAAAGAAAGGAGAAGGAAGGTAGTTGAAAAGAAAATGAAATTATTCTAGAGCTATTAAAAAAAGAACAACACTAAGTGAACTAGAATTTCACCTTGAAAAATACTATTTGTCAGTTTTCCCAGCCTATATTTATTAGAACATGGTTGATTTTTTTTTTTTAAATTTCAGTGTGGAATCAACTTTAAGCTAACTCAATGACTAGTGGCTGAAATATTCAAAAATTAATATTTTATAAATTATGACAGAGAGAAAATGAATATATATGATTAGAAAACAATGAAACCAAATGATCATCTTTATGATTTATATCTGAAAATTGCCAATGAATATTTCATCAGGAAAAATCAAATTATTTCACACAACATTGTCTTTAAAGTATAAGAGCCTTTGCTAATTTTAGTTAGAAATAAAGTCTTATAAAGTCTGTGTTGACCATGTGGAAACACGTCTTTATTTTTAGTGGTAAATTTAAGTTAACCCTGTAAGAGAATAAGCAGGAAAGTTGAATTTCTTATAGAAATTATGAAGTACATCTGGACAATTTCCATTACCATACTTGCCAAGTTTAAGTAAAGACCAGTTTAACTCTTTAGAAAATATTGTTCTAACTTCATGCTATGAAATGGATTATTTTATTCATAAGAAAGTACAACCAATCTGTTTTTTTTTTAATTTAGTCTTTTCCATCTAGTTCCCCTCCTCCACTCTTATTCTGGTTTCCAATAGGCTAGATAGAACTAGTATAGGATTGGCAGGCCAGTAGGCATATAGCTTACTTAAAATTTCTGGACTGACTTGGGGTCTGGTGAATGCAATTAAAGAAAAAACAACAATGAAAGATAAATGGAAAGAAATTGGATATTTGGGATTCCACATAATTTAAATTATTAAATTCTAAATCAGAGAGTGTAATATTTCTTTTTTTTTTCCTGGCTTTTATTTTTATTTATTTTAAATATTTTTCTTTATTGATTAAGGTATTACATATGTGTCCTTATCACCCCATTTGCCCCCCACCACCCCACTCATGCCCTCACTCCCCTGGTGTCTGTGTCCATTGGTTAGGCTTATATGCATGCATACAAGTCCTTTGGTTGATCTCTCACCCTTACCTCCACTGTCCCCTACCTTCCCTCTGAAATTTGACGGTCTGATCGATGCTTCTCTGTCTCTGGATCTGTTTTTGTTCATCAGTTTATGTTGTTCATTGTAATCCATAAATGAGTGAGATCTTGTGACATTTATCTTTCTCTGACTGGCTTATTTCACTTAGCATAATGCTCTCCAGTTCCATCCATGCTGTTGCAAATGGTAAGAAACCCTTCTTTTTTACCGCAGAGTAGTATTCCATTGTGTAGATGTACCACAGTTTTCTAATCCACTCATCTGCTGATGGGCACTTAGGCTGTTTCCAAATCTTAGCTATGGTAAATTGTGCCGCTATGAACGTACGGGTGCATATATTCTTTCTGATTGGTGTTTCTAGTTTCTTGGTGTTTCTAGTCCTTTTATATTCCTAGAAGTGGGATCACTGGGTCAAATGGGAGTTCCATTTTTAGTTTTTTGATGAAACTTCATACTGTTCTCCACAGTGGCTGCACCAGTCTGCATTCCCACCAGCAGTGCATGAGGGTTCCTTTTTCTCTGCATCCTCGCCAGCACTTGTCATTTGTTGATTTGTTGATGATATTTCTATATTTCTAATTGAGAAAACATAATAGTATATGTACACATACATACCATATAAACTTGGCAGAGATGCGTAAAAGCACAGCTTTACATTGGGTGAACAATTTGAATAAATTATGTAGACAGGCCCTGCCAAGTCTGGATCTATAGGCTTTGCTGAGGATTCTCTTCCTTTTGCCATAAATTCATTTATTCAGAAAACATTTTTCTTTGCCATCCATTGAGCTAGACTCTGGACTAAGGTCCTCCAGTACAAAACAGGATCAGGATTAAAGATTTCTCAGCCTTCTCCCTGATCCAGCAGAATAAGGAAGGAATTATGGATATGTCAGTTTGGGGTACTAAACTATAATGTTTGCAAAAAGGAGGTATATGATGGGCTGAAAAGCAGAAATACTTTAGGGACTACTTGCATGCATGCTGGTACATTGTCTCACAGGAATCAATCTACTGCCCCACAACAAATTTCCCAAAGTACTTTCTCTACCCCTTCCAGTCATCCTGACAATGATTTCCTCCTTGAATAACTATTCTGGAAACAGCAATAGTTTATCAGTTCAATTCATCTTTTACTCAGTTTTCCTGCCATTTCACTAGAGAAAGGTGTGGAAAGTAGATCGTAAGCACAATTTGCCATTTCTTCTTATATTTGAACATGTTGCAAGTGATGACTATTATACAGTTCTGATTAAAGTAAGGTGACCAGATTTTAACATTGGTAAAGCGGGACACCATTGACCGGACTGGGGGGGGGGGGTCCTTTTTTTTAAAAAATATATTTTATTGATTTTTTACAGAGAGGAAGAGAGAGGGATAGAGAGTTAGAAACATCAATGAGAGAGAAACATCGATCAGCTGCCTCTTGCACACCCCCTACTGGGGATGTGCCCACAACCAAGGTAAATGCCCTTGACCGGAATCGAACCTGGGACCCTTGAGTCCGCAGGCCGATGCTCTATCCACTGAGCCAAACCGGTTTCGGCCCGGGGGGGGTTCTTGATTAAAAATTTGGTCTATATTGTAATTGCTTTTGTTTTTTTTAATAAAAGGAAATTCACTTCTTAGATCATCGTTGAATTTGCATCCTCTTTTCTTACTCATTATGTTAAAAATCTAAAAAAAATAATTTAAAATTATATTATAAATTATTATATACATATTGCTTAAAAACACAGTAAGTAGGTACATAATTACATGAACATATTTTATTGTTAGTTTATAAATTAAATTAATTTGATTGTTATAAAATAACTATATTTTAAAAATTATTTTAATCCTATATTTCTTTCTAAATAATAACAATACTAACTTGTATTATTTTTCCTCTGAATTTGCCGTAACGTAAGTCGTAAGTGTCACTTTCAAGGCCGGCGCTAGACTTTTTGCCACCACTATAAAATATAAATAATATGAGTACTGTCTGCTAAATTCAAGAAAATTTATGTATTTATGAAATAAATAAATAAATTACTTACCTAAATTATCTGAATAGCTGATTTGTAATGACATCACTTGTTTAACTAGCTTACTAGCACGCAGTACGATGTGTATCATCTGAGAGACAGTTACAAAATGTTTTCGTCGTTGCCAATCCCAAAAAATGCCATTGTTCATTAAGTCCAAACAATGGTGGTCGAATTCTAACAACTGATCAACAATGCGAACTTTGATAAGCAGTTCTCGATAATCAGTTCTCAACAATTATTTGTTGTTATTAAAGTTTAACATTATAAAATTAACAAAAATAATATAAAACTCATATCCTGGCTAAATAGCCACATGGCCGCCGAAAACCGTATATTCCCTTCCAGTTCTCCCGCCATTCCCTAGCTTGTCGTGCATTCTTTCCAAAAATCGGGACTTTTTTAAAATGCCACGGGACGCTGGACAAATTGTTAAAAATTGGGACTGTCCCGCCAAAAGCAGGACGTCTGGTCACCTTAGATTAAAGCCAAATGTAGCAGTGATGATACCAAGTAAAATATTGTGGTTTCATTGCCTATTTCTACCAGTTATCTTTGGATACTGGAATGAAGCATGCTAAGGCCCTTTTTCTTTGTGTGAAAAATGCCTTTAGACTTCTCTGTAATCCTTCACCTTGGGATCACCCTGGCCTTGATCATTTGTGTAAGCAATTATGCCTTACAAAAGTCTTAGGTGTATTTATTTATTTATTTATTTTAAATTCTTTATTTTTGAAAATATTACATACGTCCCCATTTCCCCCATTGTCCTTTCCCAACCACAAACATTTAAACTCTGTCACCACTGGTTGCCTCATTTCCAAGAGTTAATAAGCATCATAATCTAGTTGGGTCTTGTTGTTCTGGTGTATAACTTTTCCTAGTACCAGATAGTTCTTCTTAAAATAGGATTGTTGCTTTCAAATTTTTATAATGGTGCTTTAGTAGACTAAAACAACTATATCTATATAGAGGGTATGGGAAACATTAATCTTTATTGTGATTAATGCCACTTATTATTAAGAACCTAGAGTATAACACAAATTCCCTCTCCATTGTAAAAAAAAAAAAAAAGGCTTTTGGTCTGTTTTATTTTTATCAGCATCAAACATACTGAAAATAAAATACCAGAAGCATCTGGATAGAACGGAACATAGGAGGTCATCCAGTCCATCAACATAAGGACTGCCTGTGAACTGTCCCAGAAAGATTGTAATCAATTTTCTTTTAGTAAACTCTCCAAAGAAGGAAATATGCAACCTCCCTTGGTAATATGCTGCAGTACTACTTTCTATTACTTGTTGTCCTAGACTCAGACTAAGATTGTAGAAATCAGTGTGACCAATGAAGGGTATTTTTTACCTCTTTTTGTGTGAAGAGGAACATCAGATTTTTTAAAAAACATTAAAGCAAAGGAGGCAAAGCACTATATGATACGTAGAGATCTACCAGTTATCAATTTAAAGTATGTTTTCTAAATATCTGCTGATAAAATGTTCAATTCAGGACAAAGTCTTTATCCTGAAAGAGCTTACAACCTACCTTGGTTTGGAAAGCTTGAAATAGGTCTGGTGATTTTTTTCTCTTCTCTTCTACCCTTTTTCTTTTCTTAGGAAGCATGGTAGATATTGTTATGCTTGTAGATCAGTATACTCTAAGATCATGCCATAAGGGAATATTATAATATATTGGTTATTTTGTGAGACTTGTGATTTATTGAATTTAAACTAATCTTGAAATCAGCATTTTAAACATTTTAAAATCAATAATTCCCTGAAGTCCATGTATTGGGCACTGTTCATTTACGATACATAATGGTGTTATTAATGATGAAAATCATTCACTATGGTTAGTGTAATGCCTTTAAAAGTTTCAATTTTCAGAAAAATATTTTGTTGTAAAATTATGAAGAGTACTGCTTGCTGCTATAGAAAAAAACATAGCTGTTTTAGAACTCTGAATTTAAGGGTGTGGCATTTTAATGTTGTTTAATAGTAATTTGTTTGGACTCTCTCATCAGTAGTGTACTAATCAACCTGGATTGGGGAGCAAAGGCCTTAGGATAATACGTTAGTCTCTCTGTTTTTCTTTTTTCCCCTTCTGTAAAACAGAAGAAATGACCTTATCCCTACTTCCAAAGAATGTTACTTAGATTTTTAAAAATATGATTAATAGCAAAAAATGTGATTAATAGCAAGTACTTTGAGTTCCTTTGAAAGAAAAATATTTTTCATTACAAGCCTAAAATAAATTGTTAAAACTGTAAAGGTAAAATGGGCTTTCTATTGTTGCTTAAATTGAGATTTTGTGTTTGTTTTTAGAAGTCCAAGATTAGGTTTCAAGAGAATCTCAGCTTCTTGTTTTGTTTTGAAATCTTAATATTGTCCCAGAATAGTGTCCTACCAAATATTCCTTTTCCATTGAAAATAAATTCTTCTCTTAAAGAGAAATACTGTCGGCTCTTGTGTTTGTATTCTCTCTCTCTCTCTCTCTCTCTCGCTCTCTCTCTCTCTCCATCTCCATCTCCATCTCCCTCTCTTCCTCCCTTCCTCCCTCTCCATCTTTCTCCCTCTCCCTTTCTCTGGTTCTTTTCTATGCCTTTGAAGGAATGTACAGTGATTTGCAGTTAGTTGAGTGTGACGTTTAATAATAGAGTATGTCCCAAAGGAGATATATTTTAAGCAAGAAAAAATATATTAAAAATTATACAGGATTGTAAACTCTGGCTGATAATGCTGCTTGTGACATTCATATATCCAAAAAGATTGTCACATATAAAGAATTTTGTATATTTATTATTGTGTTCTGGAAAGAGAATCCTATGCTATTGAAAATGAGCACATTCTTTTCATTGGTAATCTTTCTCTTTAAATGATTTCCTCCCCAACACAATTTCTTTTTAATCTATTACTTAGTAGCGCTTATAATTATTTGCAAAATATTTTAAAAATCTCCTCTCTTTGGATATCTTTCTTTTTTTCCATTTTTTCTATTAAGGTATTATATGTGTACATATCTTACCATTGTCCTCCCTCACCCCACTCCCATACATGCCCTCACCACCCAGTGTTTTGTGTCCATTCGTTATGCTTATATGCATATATACAAGTCCTTCGGTTGATCTCTTATCTCCCCCAACTCTCCCTAACCTTCCGGCTGTAATTTGACAGTATGTTTTATGCTTTACTGTCTCTGTATCTATCTTTTTGTTCATCAGTTTATAAGGTTCTTTATTATCCACAAATGAGTGAGATCATGTGGTATTTTTCTTTCATTCCCTGGCTTATTTCACTTAGCATAATGCTCTCCAGTTCCATGCAGGTTGCTGCAAATAGTAAGAATTCCTCCTTTTTTATGGCAGCATAGTATTCCATTGTATAGATGTACCATAGTTTTCTGACCCAGTCATCTGCTGATGGGCACCTAGGCTGTTTCCAAATCTTAGCTATTGTAAATTGTGCTGCTATGAACATAGGGGTGCATATATCCTTTCTGATTGGTGTTTCTGTTTTCTTGGGATATATTCCTAGGAGTGGGATTACTGAGTCAAATGGGAGTTCCATTTTTAGTTTTTTTAGGAAACTCCATACTGTTCTCCACAGTGGCTGCACCAGTCTGCATTCCCACCAGCAGTGCATGAGGGTTCCTTTTTCTCAGCATCCTCGCCAACACTTGTCGTTTGTTGATTTGTTGATGATAGCCATTCTGACAGGTGTGAGATGATACCGCACTGTCGTTTTGATTTGCATCTCTCGGATAATTAGTGACTTTGAGCATGTTTTCATGTGTCTCTTGGCCTTCCTTCTGTCTTCTTTCGAAAAGATTCTATTTAGGTCCATTGCCCATTTTTTTATTGGATCATTTATCTTCCTTTCATTAAGTTGTATAAGTTCCCTGTAGATGTTGGAGATTAAACCTTTATCAGTGATAACATTTGCAAATATGTTCTCCCATAGAGTGGGCTTTCTTGTTGTTTTGTTGATGGTTTCTTTTGCTGTGAAAAAGCTTTTTATTTTGATGTAGTCCCATTTGTTTATTTTCTCTTTAGCTTCCATTGCCCTAGGAGCAGTATCAGTGAAGAAGTTCTTTCGGAATATGTCTGAGATTTTGCTCCAGGTGGATTCCTCTACTATTTTTATGGTTTCCCGTCTTATGTTTAAGTCCTGTATCCATTTTGAGTTTATTTTTGTGTATGGTATAAGTTGGTGGTCTTAGTTTCATTTTTTTGCATGTATCTGTCCAATTTTCACAACACCATTTGTTGAAGAGAGTGTCCTTACTCTATTGTATGTTCACGCCTCCTTTGTCAAATATTAATTGGGCATAGTGGTTTGGGTCGATATCTGGGTTCTCTATTCTATTCCATTGGTCTATATGTCTGTTCTTGTGCCAGTACCATGCTGTTTTGAGAACAGTGGCTTTTTAATACAGCTTGAAATCTGGTATTGAGAGCCCACCTACTTTGTTCTTCTTTCTCAGGATTGCTGTGGCTATTCGGGGTCTTTTTTTATTCCAGATGAATTTCTGGAGAGTTCTTTCTAGGTCTGTGAAATATGCCATTGTTATTTCAATCAGGAGAGCATTGAATCTATAGATTGCTTTGGGTAGTATGGACATTTTAATGGTGTTGATTCTACCAATCCATGAACATGATATGTTCTTCCATCTGTTTACGTCTTCATCTATCCCTTTTTTCAGTGTCCTGTAGTTTTCCACATATAGGTCTTTTACCTCTTACTTAAGTTTATTCCTAGGTATCTTAATTTTTTTGGTGCAATGGTAAACGGGATTGCTTTTTTATTCTCTCCTTCTGTACATTCACTATTGGTGTATAGAAATGCCATAGATTTCTTTGTGTTAATTTTGTATCCTGCTACATTGCCAAATTCATTTATTAAGTCTAATAGTTTTTTGATGGAGTCTTTCGGGGTTTTTATATACAATATCATGTCATCTGCAAATAAGGACAGCTTTACTTCTGTTCCAATTTGGATGCCTCTTATTTCTTCTTCTTGTCTAATTGCATTAGCTAATACTTCCAGTACTATGTCAAACAGGAGTGGTGAGAGTGGGCATCCCTGTCTTGTTCCTGTTCTTAGGGGAAATGGTTTTAGTTTTTGCCATTGAGTATGATGTTAGCTGTGGGTTTGTCATATATAGCTTTTATTATGTTCAGGTATGATCCTTCTATTCCCACCTTGTTGAGAGTTTTTATCAAGAAAGCGTGTTGGATTTTGTCAAATGCTTTTTTCTGTATCAATTGATATGACTATGTGATTTTTATCTCTCAATTTGTTTATGTGATGTATCATGTTTATTGATTTGCGGATATTGTACCATCCTTGCATTCCTGGGATAAATCCTACTTGGTTATGGTGGATGATCTTATAGTCTTTCGGAGGTACTGCTGGATCCAATTTGCTAGAATTTTGTTGCGGATTTTGGCATCTATGTTCATGAAGGATATTGGCCTGTAATTCTCTTTCATTGTGTTGTATTTATCTGGTTTTGGTATTAGGGTGATGCTGGCTTCATAGAAGGAGCTTGGAAGTGTTCCTTCCTCTTGAATTTTTTGGAATAGTCTGAGGAGGATACGTTTTAGTTCTTCCTTAAATGTTTGGTAAAACTCCCCTGTGAAGGCTTCTGGCCCTGGGCTTTTGTTTGCTGGAAGCTTTTTGATGACTGCTTCAATTTCTTCCGTAGTTATTGGCCTATTGAGATGTTTAGATTCTTCCTGATTGAGTTTTGGAAGGTTATATTTTCTAGGAATATGTCCATTTCCTCAGGTTGTCCAGTTTTTTGGAATAGAGTTGTTCATAGTATTTTTTAACAATCCTTTGTATTTCAGTGAGGTCTGTTGTTAGTTCTCCTCTTTCATTTCTGATTTTGTTTATTTGGGGCCTCTCTCTTTGCTTCTTGGTGAGCCTGGCTAGAGGTTTATCAATCTTGTTTATCCTTTCAGAGAACCAGCTCTTGGTTTTGTTGATCTTTTGTATTATTTCCTTGGTCTCTGTGTCATTTATCTCTGCTCTGATCTTTGTTATTTCCTTCCTTCTGCCTACACTGGGCTTTTCTTGTTGCTCTCTTTCTAACTCTTTGAGTTGTAGCATTGGGTAATTTATCACCATTGTTTCTTATTTTTTGCAGTAGGCTTGTAGAGCTATGAACTTCCCTCTCAAGACTGCTTTCGCTGTGTCCCATAGATTTTGGATTGTTGTGTTTTCATTGTCGTTTGTTGCCATGATGCTTTTTATTCTTCCTTGATCTCTTAGGTAACCCAGTCATTGTTTAACAGCATGCTGTTTAGTCTCCATGTGTTTGATTTTTTTGGATTGTTTTTATTGTAGTTGATTTCCAGTTTTATGACACTGTGATCTGATAAGATGCTTGATATGATTTCTATCTTCTTGAATTTGAAGCGACTTTGCCTATGACCCAATATAGGATCTATCTTTGAAAATGCCCCATGTGCACTTGAGAAGAATGTATATTCTGTGGCTTTGAGGTGAAATGTTCTGAAGATGTCAATTAATTCCATCTGGTCTAGTGATTCATTTAGGATTGATGTTTCCTTGCTGATTTTTTGTTTAGAGGATTTGTCCAATGCTGATAGTGGGGTATTAAAGTTTCCTACTATGATTGTACTGCTGTCAGTCTCTCCCTTGATATACTCCAGGAGTTTTTCTATGTATTTGGGTGCTCCTGTATTGGGTGCATATATGTTTACCAGAGTTATTTCTTCTTGTTGGATTGCTCCCTCTAGTATTATGAAGTGGCCCTCCTTATCTCTTGTTATGTCCTTCACTTTGATATCTAATTTGTCAGATATAAGTATTGCTACCCCAGATTTTTTTCCATTTTCACTCGCCTGAAAAACCTTTTTTCTTCCCTTCACCCTCAGCTGTGTGCATTTTTTTTTTTTTCTGAGGTGGGTTTCTTGTAGACAGCAGATATATGGGTCATGTTTTCTTATCCAATCCGTTACCCTATGTCTTTTGATTGGGACATTTAATCCATTTTTATTTAAAGTTATTATTGATAGGTACTTGTTTGTCGCCATTTTTATTCTTTACCCCTGTGTTCCTTCTTTGCTTCCTATTTCTTTTTTTACAGCAGACCATTTAGCATTTCTTGCATTGCTGGTTTGGTGGTGATAAACTCCCTTAGTCCTTTTTTGTCTGTGAAGCTCCTGATTTCACCTTCAATTTTGATTGATAGCCTTGCTGGGTACAGTATTCTTGGATTCAGACCCTTCCTTTGCATGATTTTGTATATTTCATTCCATTCCCTTCTGGACTGATGTGTTTCTGTTGAGAAATCAGTTGCTAGTCTGATGGTCGATCCTTTGTAGGTAACTTTCTGTCTCTCTCTGGCCACTTTTAAGATTCTTACTTTTTCATTGGTGTTTGCCAATTTAATTATAATGTGCCTTGGTGTTGGTCTTTTGGGGTTCATTTTGTTTGGGACTCTGTGATCTTCTTGGATTTGTGTGGGTTTTATCCTCCCTATATCAGGGAAGTTTTCTGTCATTATTTCTTCAAACAGGTTTTCTATTCCTTGCTTAGTTTCCTCTTCTTCTGGCACCCCTATTATGCGGTTGTTGTTTTGTTTCGTGTTGTCCCAAAGTTCCCTTAGACTTTCCTCCTGCTTTTTAATTGTTTTTCTACAAGCTGCTCTACTTGGGTATTTTTTCCTACCCTGTCAGTTCTAGCTCACTGATGCAGTCCTCTGCTTCTTCTAGTCTACTCTTGATGCTTTCTATTGAGTTCTTTACAGCAGCAATGTCATTTTTTATTTCTTCTTGGTTCTTCTTCATTTCCTCTTGGTTCTTACATATATTGTTGAATTTGTCTTCCATTCTTTTCATGCACCTTATGACAATTTCTCTGAATTCTTTCTCTGACAGGTTGCTTGCCTCCATTTCGTTTTCTTCCTTTTCTGGTGATGACTGCTTTTCTTTCATATGCGGGCTGTTTCTTTGTCTCCCCATGATCTCTCTTCTCTGGGTGTCTGGTTATGTAGTTCTCTCTCTCCTTTCCATCACGGAGTGTAGAGCTCCTCTGAATCCGCATGCTTTCAGCACTTGGGGTCTGGTGTTCTTGGTTTCGCAGCTGTTTGGTGGTTGCTGTAGTTGTAGATTTTGTGAAGTTTCACCACCCAATGTTCATCACTCGTTTCCCAGTGACATATCTTTCCTTCCGAAATGGTAGATAACTCGCAGGCAGAAAGCAAAGATTAATTACTCGGGGTTCATGGAGGGCTTTCAATATGAAAAGCACGATGTAGATCAAAAACCGAGATGTGACTTTAGGGGAGACAATCAGAATCTTACCTTTTAATGTTTCACTTTTTTTACCTTCTTGATTTTGTGTTGATGCATCTGATACCGAATTTTTGGACTGGAACTCGGATTCTTTGTCCGCCGGAATCGAAGAAAGAATCCACGGACAGAAAGTGGTATAGCAAAGGTGGAGATTTATTGAAGAACAAGTACAGAGTCCCACAGAATTTTCCTCCCTCATTTTATTTTGATCTTGAGATCACCAGATCCATTGCTAAAGCAATCAGTCTCTTATTTAAGAGTTTTATTTTATCTTTCTTCTTAAAAGCAAATAAAATATTTCCTTTTGTACATTTCCTACCAAAATATATCCTCACTCTGTTGGGTCTATTTCAGAGCAGAGAGCCTGTCTCGTGGCTTGCAAAACCCTTTGGAATCTAATCTATGTGAAGAATGCACAAAAATTCTTGAATAAACTATCAGATGGGACTGGTGACAACTTCCTAGCCTAAAGGAAACCAGTTTTGTGTTTTTAAAAATTTTGTATTAAAAGTTTTTAATGTTAACACTATTGCAGATGTCCCCCATTTCCCTCCTCGTTTCCCACCTCTACCCACCTCTGCCTCCCCTTCCCTTGACCTTCACCACACTATTGTCCGTGTCCTTGGGTTATGTAGATATGTTCTTTAGCTAATTCTTTCGTTTTCTTTCATTTTAATTTAGAAATGACTTATTTTTGTTTGCTGTCTTGATATGTATCTAAAAGGCACAATGATGCTTGACTGGTTTGGCTCAGTGGTTGAGTATCAATCTATGAACATGAGGTCAGGGTTTGATTCCCAGTCAGGGCACAGGCTCAGGTTTTGGGATCAGTCCCCAGTGGGGGCAGTGCAGGAGGTATCCAGTCGAAGATTCTCTCTCATCATTAATGTTTCTAACTCTCTCTCCCTCTCACTTCCTCTCTTAAATCAATAAAAATATATTTAAAAAATAATAAAAGGCACAATAATTTCATTTACTTTTTTTCCAATTTTTTTATTAAGGTATTATATGTGTACAATTACTTTTAAGCTTTAAGAAATAACATTTACTTGCAAATACTTGTAATCATGGAATTAAAATTCTGTTGTTGTTTTTTTAATTCATGTAAGTTGGACTTGCTTTAACTAGCCTAAGCCAAGAGAGGTCTGAGTACAGTGCAAGGTAAACTAATGCATGGAGCATTAACCCACATGATAACATGCTTATCTCATTTCTTGGGTTTCTGCACTCTCTAGCAATTTACAGAAGTTATTATAAAATAAACTGTGATCATGTAGCTTCAGTTTCTCTTATATATTTCACCAAGCAGGCAATTTTATATGCCAAGGCTTTAAAAAATACAATTACAATGATGTTACATGAATATATATAGACATTTCCTAGTGTTTACAAGATAAATAGTCAATTTTATCCAGTAATATATGTTAATCCATTTTACTTTGTTCATATGTTTTGGGTGTGTAATTCTAATTTTTTCAACAAAATGACATTGTGAAACATGACATTTAGCTTTTGAGTTACATATAGGACTTAGAGGTTTTAAGATTAACTATTACTGAAGTTTGGGAGTCCTGAGTGGTCTGTATGGAATAGTGGTCTTCTTTTGAAAGGAACACAGATAACTGGTTAACTCTTTTATAAGGAAGTCTGTGATGCATATTTATCTCAGCTGCTGAGAATTCATTTCCACAGGCTATGAAGGAGGTGCAAATGATTAAATAACATGGGGGTACTAGTAATTAGGGAATTTCTTGATATGTAATGGAAAGTAAACTGGATTTGGAGTAAGAAATTCAGTTTTAGTTCCTCCATTCATAGAGCTATGTTATAGGTCCCCTACTTTCTGTGAACCTCACTGACCTCAACTAGAAAATAAGTATACTAGAATGAGTGAACATATAGTAATTCATTTATTCATTCATTAAGTATATTTCAAGCATTTTTTATGTATTTGGCTCTGTGCTAGGCCCTGGAGATTTGGCAGTGAATAAGATTGACCTAGACCCTACTTTCATTAAGCATACATTTAATAGAAAATGCAGATATTAAAGATGTAATCATAAATAAATTTGCAATTACAATGACTCTGAAGGCATTGGTATCTGTTATCATTTTTAGAATAGAGAAGTTAGGTTATAGTTTTGGACACTCTCTTTTTTAACCATTTATATCTGAACCTAAGGTTCTAAACTAAATATTAAACTTTATTATGGGACTTTGTCCTCTGCTAGAAAGCAGTTGACTTGTTACTATTGTCAATGTAAGAAACATTCAAACCTAATAGAGAATTTTTCTGAGTTTATTTGAGCCAAACTGTTGACAATTGCCAGGAAGCAAAACCTCAATGAATTGAGATAATGCTCCAGAGAATGGCAGTTTTGCACCTTATTTTATATATTAAAATCAAAAGAGGAGATGTAAGTGGGTTACATGTAATCCATTGGTGATATATTAGGAAGAAAGCAAACTGGGGAAACCTCTGAGATTGGATAAAAAGTAAAATGATAAACACATGTTTCTTTTACATAGGTGGGTATAGGATAGTTAACAGTCAACAATTAATGTAATGGCAATGAGGGGATTAGTGCTTGTGCCGGAAAAAGGAAAATTAGACATTCCAAACATATGTTATTGTAGATACAAAAGGACAATAGACAGGTTCAGTTAAAACCCTACCAGACCGCTGTACCGATTTTTTGGTAATTTCCGAATCTGCCGCTATACCGCTGTACCTAATTTTTGGTACTTTGCCTAGACCTATTTTCTACAATGTCTCCAAGTTCCATCTTATTTTAACCACTTGTTTGCATGTAACTAACATTTTTCTATATCATGTTGATTTTTTCTCTTTAATGCTCAGGAGCCCAGGTATAGGGGACAGTTAGGTTCAGGGCCTCAGGTCTGGTAGCATTAAGGTAAAGATTGACATTTGTCAGGGAAGATGTCGGCCTAGGATATGACTACTCACCATGAACTACTTTTAGTTAAAAAGTTTTGATTTCAGACCATCCTTTGTGGTTATTTTAGGTTTATGAATTTGTAAAGCCATGAAGAAGGCCTCCCCTGATCTTGTCAGGTTTAGTATGTGGCCCCTTTTCCTCCATACTATACTTGATTGGAAGGGGGATTCCTAACTCATACCAACTTCCAGCAGTTATGAACTAAATTGATAGCTATTAAATGATGATGGTGTCATCAATTTTGTGATGAACTAGTCAACTTTTTGCTGAAAAGTTAAGTATAGTTAAGTTCAAAACAGAATATTCAATTTGTGAAAAATTAATGTGTTAATTTTCAAAATGACTTATTATAATTTTTAGAATACCATTGTGGTATAATACACACATATATATTTGGTCTTTGTCTCTGGCTCCTGGCACAGAACTCCTAAAACCCAGTGGAGTTTTCTGAATAATGCCAGTGCCTTTTATTATCCATAATGATCCCCTTTCAACCCAGTATGAGTTTATGCTCATGAAGTGGCTCTTGGAAGGTTAGGGCCTTTAGTTATCTTCAGGATGTGGGATAGTCTCCAAAGGAACCAAAGTATTGGAGGATTGGAACTTTTCACTCTGGAGAGAGTGGGGCCAGATTGAGTTCAATCACTAGGGGCCAGTGTTTTAATCAATCATGCCTACAAAGTGAAACTTCCATAAAACCCCCGAAAGTGTTTAGGGAGCTTCTAAGTTGGTGAATATGTCCATGTTCCAGGAGCATGTTGCACCCTAACTCCACAGGAACAGAGGCTCCTGCAATTGGGACTCTTCCAAACCTCACCCTATGTACCTATTCATCTGGTTGCTCATTTGTATCCTTTATAATAAACTGTAATAGCAAAGAGAGTACATTCCTGAATTCCATGAATTGTTTGAGTAAAGTATTTATCCTGAAGGGAGGGTTGTGGGAACCCTTGAATTTATAATTGGCCAGGCAGAAGGGTGGGTCACCTGGGAACTTCACTTGTGGCTATCATTGGAATTGGGGGCAGTCTTGTTAGACTGAGCCCTCTAATTTGTAAAATCTGATCTAACTAATGTAGTGTCAGAAATGTGTTTTTGGAAACCCAGTTGGTGTCAGAAAATTGATTGTTGGTGTAGAAAAATGACATAGAGTTGTTGCCAAAATAACTATCCAACAATGGTGGCTAATTTGTTTTGTGATGAAAACACAAATGTTTTCCATTTAAATTCCAAGAGTCTTCCTTGGTTCTGGTTTTGTAAACTTTATCAGTCTCCATAGGTTATAGCTGGAATATCTCTAGGAGAACCATTCAGAGTCTTATAGTATATATGAAACTCAGTCAGATAAAATTTAATGCCAAGCTGTTAGAAAATCCCAGTTGTGAAAGTGGCAGCTTTGGATACAAAATTACAGTAACACTATTCCCTGGGAACTAGAAAATTAAATCACATGAGATACTGTATGTGGTACTTAACATAATACCTTGCATATAGTAGAAGTGAGATATATATGTTAATATATTGTGTGTGTGTGCTTATATCAGTGATGGGCAACCTTTTGAGCTTGGTGTGTCAAACTTTGCCAAAAAACTGAGCATTTTTCGGGTAGTGTGTCACTTTGAGGAAAAAACTAACTGCAAGACTCTAGTCACAAATGTTTCATCCTCAGGAGCAGCAAATGTTTCATCCTTGGCATGCGGCTGCCTCAGCAGTAGGATTGGGCCTAAATGGGCAGTCGGACATCCCTCTCACAATCCAGGACTGCTGGCTCCCAACTGCTTGCCTGCCTGCCTTCCTGATTTCCCCTAACCGCTTCTGCCTGCCAGCCTGATCACCCCTTAACCACTCCAATGCCAACCTGATTGATGTCTAACTGCTCCCCTGCCAGCCTGTTTGCCCCCAACTTCCCTCCTCTGCCAGCCTGGTCACCCCTAACTGACCTCTCCTGCAGGCTTGATCGCCTCCAACTGCCCTCCCTTGCAGGCCTGGTGCCTCCCAACTGCCCTCCCCTGCTGGCCATCTTGTGGTGGCCAACTTGTGTCCACATGGGGGCAGGATCTTTGACCACATGGGGACATCCATATTGTGTGTTGGAGTGATGGCCAATCTGCATATTACTCTTTTATTAGATAGGATAGAGGCCTGGTTCGTGGGTGGGGGCCAGCTGGTTTGCCCTGAAGGGTGTCCCAGATCAGGGTGGGGATTCCCTTGAGGCGTGGGGCGGCCTGAGCGAAGGGCCTGTGGTGGTTTGCAGGCCAGCCACGCCCCCTGGCAACCCAAGTGGAGGCCCTGGTATCTGGAATTAATTTACCTTCTACAATTGAAACTTTGTAGCCTGGAGTGGAGCCAAGCCTCCTGCTCACTCCGTGGCCGGCAGCCATTTCTGTTGGGGTTTGTGTATATCTTCTATAATTGAAACTTTGTAGCCTTATGCGGAGGCCTGGGCCGGCCAGGGTGTGCGGAAAGCAGGGGGCAACCCTAGCCTCCTGCTCTTTCCAGCTCCGTGGCTGCCGCCATTTCTGTTTGGATTTGTTTACCTTCTATAATTGAAACTGTGTAGCTTGAGTGGAGGCTTAGGCCTGCAACGGCATGCGGAAAGCTTGGCTTCCTTTGTTACCAGTGAAACCCAAGCCTCCCTCCTGCTCTCTGTAGCTGTAGTCATCTTGGTTGGGTTTATTTGAATACTCGCTCTGATTGGCTGGTGGGTGTGGCTGGTGGGCATGGCTAGTGGGCGTGGCTTGTGCATGTAGCAGAGTGATGGTTAATTTGCATATTACTCTTTTATTAGGTAGGATATGATTGGCTTTAATATTAATGTTTAACTCCACTGCCTAGGCTCTTTCCAATGCCATTGGAATTTTGATAGAAATTGCATCGAATCTGTACATTTCTTTAGGTTATATGGGCATCTTTCCATTTCTTTATAGCTTTCTAAATTTCTTTCAATAATACTAGTATCTTATAGTTTTCAGTGTACTGATCCTTCACATATTTGTTAAATTTATTCCTAGGTATTTTATTCCATTTGTTGGGATTGTAAATGCAATTGTTTTCTTAACTTCTCTTTCTGATATTTCATTGTTAATATATAGAAACATAACCCATTTTTATATTGATTTTGTATGTTTCAACTTTACTGTATTTATTATTTCTAATACTTTTTTGGTGGAATATTTAAGGTTATCTATACATTAAATCATGTAACCTGAAAATAGTGAGAATTTTACTTCTTAATTCCCAGTCTAGATACCATTTATTTATTCTTCTTGCCTAAGTGCTCTGACTAGGACTTCTAGTACTATCTATACTAATAAAAGCCTAGGT
This sequence comes from Ia io, assembly GCA_025583905.1. NCBI lineage: Eukaryota > Metazoa > Chordata > Mammalia > Chiroptera > Vespertilionidae > Ia > Ia io. The sequence continues at coordinate 38,136,338 of JAJQQW010000001.1, read as the reverse complement.
GGCCCTCGCGCCCTTGCACAACACCCTCACGTCATCACAAGATGGCCACCTCCATGTTGTCACAAGATGGCCACCCCCATGTCATCACAAGATGGCCACCACAAGATGGTTGCCACAAGATGGCCACCCCCATGTTGTCACAAGATGGCCACCACAAGATGGCTGCCACAAGATGACTACCACTAGATGGCTGCCACAAGATGGCCAGCAGGTGGGGGCAGTTGTGGGCAATCAGGCCAGCAGGGGAAGGCAGTTGGGGGTGACCAGGCTGGGAGGGGAGGGCAGTTAGGTGTCAATCAGGCCGGCAGGGGGCAATCAGGCTGTCAGGCAGAAGTTGTTAGGGGCAATCAGGCAGGCAGGCAGGTGAGTGGTTAGGAGCCAGCAGTCTCGGATTGTGAGAGGGATGTCCGACTGCCGTTTTAGGCCCGATCCTGCAGTCAAACATCCTCCGAGGGGTCCCAGATTGGAGAGGGTTCAGGGTGGGCTAAGGGACTCCTGCCCTCCCCCATGCACGAATATTGTGCACTGGGCCTCTAGTGTTGAATAACAGTGATGATAATGGGTATCCTTGTCTTTTACCTGACCTTAGGAAAAGCTTTCAGTTTTTTACTGTTGGGTATGTTATTAACTTACAGTTTGCATATAGCCTTTATTATGTTAAGGTACTTTGCTTCTATATCTATTTTATTGAGTTAGCTTTAATCATAAATAGATAATGTAACTTGTCAAATGCTTTTATGCATAATTTGGGATAATTGTATGATTTTATCTTTCATATTATTAATGTGGCATATATCATGTTCATTGATTTGCAGATTTTGAGCCATCCTTGCATTCCTGAAGTGAATCCCACTTGATTGTGCTGTATGACCCTTTTAATCTATTGTATTCAATTTGCTACTATTTTGTTGAGGATTTTTGTATCTCTGTTCATCAGAGATATTGGCCTATACTTTTTAGTGGAGTCTTTTCCTGGTTTTTATATCAGAGTAATACAGGCCTTGTAATTAATTAGGAAGCGTTCCCTCTGCTTCAATTTTTTGCAAAAGGTTTAGAAGGATAGACACTAAATTTCCTTTGAATGTTTGGAAGAATTGACTAGTGAAGCCATTTGGTCCCGGACCTGTGTTTATTGGGAGATTTTTCATTACTGTTTAAATTTCCTTGCTGGTAATTGGCCTATAAATGTTTTCTAATTATTCATCATTCAGTCTCAGAAGGTTGTCTGTTTCTAAAAATTTGTTCATTTGGTGCTTATAGTTTGGTGGCATATAGCCTTTCATGGAATTTTGTATAATCTTTTATACTTCGATGGTATCCATTGTAACTTCTCTTTCATTTCTGATTTTATTTCCTTGAGTTTTCTCTCTTCTTAACCTTAGTGAGTCTAGCTAGAGGTTTGGATTTGACAGGTTATTTTTTCATTTCCAAAGAATTAGATCTTTGTTTTTAGTGTTTCTATTATCTTTTTATTCTCTATTTTATTTATCCCTCATCTGATTTTTATTATTTCCGTTTTTTCTACTTTGACTTTGTTGTTGTTCTTTTACTTGTTCGTTATGGTGTAATGTTAGATTGCCTATTTGAGATGTTTTTCTTGTTTCCTGAGGTAGGCCTATATTGGCATAAACTTCTCTCTTAGTACCTCTTTTACTGCATCCCCAAAATTTTGGTATGTGTATTTTCATTTTCATTCATCCCTATGTATCTTTTTATTTCTTATTTTATTTCTTCATTGATGCATAGTTTTTTAGTAACATGTTGTTTAATCTCCATATATTTGTGATTTTTGCCAGCTTTCTTCTTGCTGATTTCTAATTTCATAGCTTTGTAGTTTGAAAAGATGTTCAGTATGATTTCAATCTTTTAAAAAATATATATGTTTATTGATTTCAGAGAGAAAGGGAGAGAGAGAGAGAGATAGAAATATCAATGATGAGAGAGAATCATTGATAGGCTGCCTTCTGCACGCCCCCTTTTGGGGATGGAGCCTGCTACTTGGGCATGTGCCCTTGACTTGAATTGAACCTGGGACCCTTCAGTCTGCAGGCTGATGCTCTATCCACTGAGCAAAACCAGCTAGGGCCCGATTTCAATCTTCTTAAATTTATTAAGACTTGTTGTGTGTCTCAACATATGGTCTATCTTTGAGCATGTTACATTTCCATCTGCTCTTATGTGTCATTTAAGACCAATGTTTTTTTGGTGACTTAATTGTCTGATTGATTTATTTATTCGTTTAAGAGGGGTATTAATATCCCTTACTATTATTGTGATTGTATCAATTTATATCTTTAGTTGTGTTCATAATTGTTTTATGTATTTTGGTGCTCCTAGGTTTTGTGTAATAACTGTCTTCTTTATTAATTGTCTTCTATTTCATTATAAAATGTCCATCTTTATATCTTATCATCTTTTTTAATATTGCAATGTATTTTGTCTTATGTAACTACGGTTCCACCTTCTCTACTCTTGGTATCATTCGCTTAGAGCAGTGATGGGCAACCTTTTGAGCTTGGTGTGTCAAACTTCGCCAAAAAACTGAGCATAACTCGGGTAGTGTGTCACTTTGAGGAAAAAACTAACTCCAAGACTCTAGTCGCAAATGTTTCATCCTCAGGAGCAGCAAATGTTTCATCCTCGGCATGCGGCTGCATGTCATCAGAAATGGCTACGCGTGTCAGTGCTGACACGCGTGTCATAGGTTCGCCATCACTGGCTTAGAGTATCATTTTACACACTGTCTCTTTGAACCTATGTTTGTCTTTGGAGCTGAGATGGGTCTCCAAAAGATAACATACCAGGGTATAATTGGGTCTTGTTTCTTAATCTGTCCTGCTACTCTGTGCCTTCTGATTTTGACCTCAGTTCATCTAAAGTACTTACCACAGCCATTTTATCTTTTGTTTTCTGGTTGCTCTGTATCTCCATCATTTCTTTTCCCTTGTATTTCTGTCTGCTACTTTAGTTTGGTGTTTTCTATGTTGTTGTTTTCCATTTCCTCTTTTTTTTTAATGTTTTGTGTTTATCATGATGTTTGTATAAAATGTCTCACATATACAATAGTCCCGTTTTTCTGATGACATCTTATCTTCATTAGCCTGTATAAGTTCATTTCTATTTGTTATTCTCTTTTATGTTATTGTTGTCTCAAATTATCCGTTTTTTTAAACTTTATTCATTTTTAAAATTTTATTGTTTAAGGTATTACAAATAGTAGTAAACATGTCTCTTTTATTTCCCCCCACTGACCTCCCCCTGGCCTCCCCTACCCCCCGGAACTTGCCCTCGTCCCCCCAACCCCAGTGTCTTGCGTCTATTGGTTGTGCTTATATGCACGCATAAAAGTTCTTTGGTTGATCTCTTACCGCCCCCTAACCCTCCCCAAACTTCCTGCTGTAGTTTAACTGTCTATTCGATGCTTCTTTGCCTCCATTTTTGTACAACAGTTTGAAATGTTCTTTATTATTCATAAATGAGTGAGATCATGTAGTATTTATCTTTCACTGACTGGCTTATTTCACTCAGCATAATGCTCTCCAGATCTATCCATGCTGTTGCAAATGGTAAGAATTCCTTCTTTTTTACAGCAGCATAGTATTCCATTGTGTAGATGTACCAGAGTTTTCTAATCCATTTATCTTCTGATGAGCATTTAGACTATTTCCAACTCTAAGCTATTGTAAATTGTGCTGCTATGAACACAGGGGTTGCATATATCCTTTCTGATTGGTGTTTCTGTTTTCTTGGGATATATTCCTAGAAGTGGTATTACTGGGTCAAATGGCAGTTCCATTTTTAATTTTTTGAGGAAATGCCATACTGTTTTCCACATGGCTGCACCAGTCTGCATTCCCACCAGCAGTGAAGAAGGATTCCTTTTTCTCCACATCCTCTCCAGCACTTGTCATTTGTTGATTTGTTGATGATAGCCGTTCTGACAGGTGTGAGATGGTACCTCATTGTTGTTTTGATTTGCATCTCTCAGATGATTAGTGACTTTGAGCATGTTTTCATATGTCGCTTGGCCTTCTGTAAGTCTCCTTTTCAAAAGTGTCTATTGAGATCCTTTGCTCATTTTTTGATTGGATTGTTTATCTTCCTTTTGTTAAGTTGTATGAGTACCTTGTAAATGTTGGAGATTAAACCCTTATTGGAGATAACATTGGCAAATATGTTCTCCTTTACAGTGGGCTTTCTTGTTGTTTTATTGATGGTTTCTTTTACTGTGCAGAAGCATTTTATTTTGATGTAGTCCCATCTGTTTATTTTCTCTTTAGTTTCCATTGCCCTAGGAGCTGTATTGGTAAAGATATTGCTACGACAAATGTCTGCTATTTTGTTGCCTATGGCTTCTTCTAAGATTTTTATAGTTTACCATCTTACATTTAAGTCCTTTATCCATTTTGAGTTTACTTTTGTGTATGGTGTAAGTTGGTGGTCTCGTTTCATTTTTTTGCAAGTATCTCTCCAGTTTTCCCAACACCATTTATTGAAGAGACTGTCTTGTCTCTATTGTATGCTCTTGCCTCCTTTGTCAAATATTAATTGAGCATACTGGCTTGTGTTGATCTCTGGGTTCTCGGTTCTGTTTCACTGGTCTATATGTCTGATGTTGTGCCAGTACCAGGCACTTTTGAGAACAGTGGCTTTGTAGTATAGTTTGATATCTGGTATTGTGATCCCTCCCACATTGTTCTTCTTTCTCAAGATTGCTGCAGCTATTCGGGGTCTTTTTTTATTCCAGATGAATTTTTGGAGAATTTGTTCTAGGTCTTTGAGGTGTGCTGTTGATATTTTAATGGGGATTGCATTGAATTTATAGATTGCTTTGGGTAATATGGACATTTTAATGATGTTGATTCTACCAGTCCATGAACATGGTATATTCTTCCATTTGTTCATGTCTACCTCTATCTCTTTTTTTAGCATCCTGAAATTTTCTGAGTACAGGTCCTTTGTCTCCTTGGTTAAATTTATTCCTAGGTATCTTAATTTTTTTGTTGCAATGGTAAATGGGATTGCTTTTTTAATTTCTTTTTCTGTGAGTTCATTATTGGTGTATAGAAAAGCTATAGAATTCTGGGTGTTAATTTTATATCCTCCTACATTTCTGAATTCATTTGTTAAGTCTAGTAGTTTTTTTATGGCGTCTTTGGCGTTTTCTATGTACAATATCATGTCATATGTGAATAAGGACAATTTTACTTCTTCTTTCCCAATTTGGATGCCTTTTATTTCTTTTTCTTGTCTGATAGCAATGGCTAGTACTTCCAGTACTATGTTGAACAGGAATGGTAAGACTGGGCATCTCTGCCTTGTTCCTGTTCTTAGGGGAAATGGTTTTAGTTTTTGCCCATTGAGTATGATGTTGGCTGTGGATTTGTCATATATGGCTTTTATTATGCTGAGGTATGATCCTTCTATTCCCACCTTGCTGAGAGTTTTTATCAAGAAAGGGTGTTGGATTTTGTCAAATGCTTTTTATGCATCAATGGCTATGATTATATGATTTTTATCTCTCAGATTGTTTACGTGGTGTATCACATTTATTGATTTGCAGATGTTGTACCATCCTTACATCGCTGGGATAAATCCCACTTGGTCATGCTGTATGATCTTCCTAATGTAATGCTGAATCTGATTTGCTAGAATTTTGTTGAGGATTTTGGAATCTATGTTCATGAGGGATATTGTCCTGTAATTCTCTTTCTTTGTATTGTCTTTATCTGGTTTTGGGATTAGGGTAATGCTGGCTTTGTAGAAAGAGCTTGGAAATGCTCCTTCCTCTTGAATTTTTTGGAATAGTCTGAGGAAGATAGGTTTTATTTCTTCTTTGAATGTTTGATAAAACTCCCCTGTGAAGCCTTCTTGTCCAGGGATTATGTTTTTTGGAAGTTTTAGATTACTGGTTCAATTTTCTCCATAGTTATCGGCCTATTCAGGTTTTTTTAGTCCTTGGAAGGTCATATTTTTTAAAGAATATGTCCGTTTCTTCTACGTTGACCAGTTTGTTGGAGTAGAGTTGCTCATAGTATTTTTTTTTTATGACTCTTCGTATTTCTGTGGGGTCTGTTGTTATTTTACATCTTTAATTTATGATTTTGTTTATTTGGGTCCTCTCTCTTTGCTTCTTGGTGAGCCTGGCTAGAGGTTCATCAATCTTGTTTATCCTTTCAAAGAACCAGCTCTGGGTTTCATTGATCTTTTGTATTGGTTTTTGGTCTCTATGTCATTTATCTCTGCTCTGATCTTTATTATTTCCTTCTTTCTGATTATACTGGGCTTTCTTGTTACTCTCTTTCTAATTCTTCAAATTGCAGAGTTAGATGGTTTATTACCAGTTTTTCTTGTTTTCTGAGGTAGACCTGTAATGCTCTGAACTTCCCTCTCAGTACTGCTTTCACTGTGTCCCAAAGATTTTGTGTTTTCATTGTCGTTTGTTTCCAGGGTGTGTTATTTCTTCTTTAATCTCTTTGGTAACCCACTCATTGTTTAATAGTGTGCTATTCAGCCTCCAAGTGTTTGAATTTTTGTGATTGTTTTTACTGTAATTGAATTCTTATTTTATGCCATTGTGATCTGAGAAGATGCTTGATATGATTTCAATCCTCCTGAATTTGGAGATACTTTTCCTGTGTCCCAATATGTGGTCTATCTTGGAAAATGTCCCATGTGTGCTTGAGAAGAATGTATATTCTGTAGTTTTGGGGTGGAATGTTCTAAAGATGTCAATTAAGTCCATCTTATCTAGAGTGTCATTTAAGATTGATGTTTCTTTGCTAATTTTTTGTCTATAGGATTTATCCAGTAATGTTAATGGGGTATTAAAGTCTACTACTATGATTGTGTTGCTGTCAATCTCTCCCGTGATATCTTCCTGAAGTTTTGTTTTTTTAATGTATTTGGGTGCTCCTGCATTGGGTGCATAAATGTTTACCAGAGTTATATCCTCTTGTTGTATTGATCTCTTTAGAATTATAAAGTGGCCTTTGTTATCTCTTGTTATGGTCTTCACTTTGAGGTCTATTTTGTCAGATATTAGTATTGCTATCCCTGCTTTTTTTTTCATTTCCATTTGCCTGATAGATATTTTTACATCTCTTCACTTTCAGTCTGTGTGAATCCCTTGGTCTGAGGTGGGTCTCCTGTAGACAGTATATATATTGGTCATGTTTTCTTATCCATTCACTCACTCGATGTCTTTTGATTGGAGCATTTAATCCATCTACGTTTAATGTTATTGATAGGGACTTGTTTGTAGCCATTTCTGTAATTTATGCCCGTGTTCCGTCCTCCCTTTCTATTTCTTCGTTTACAGCATTCCCATTAGCATTTCTTGCATTGCTGGCTTGGTAGTGATAAACTCCCTTAGCCTTTTTTTTTTTTTTTTTTTTTTTTTTTTGTCTGTGAAGTTCCTGATTTCCCCTTCAATTTTGATTGATAGTCTTGCTGGATAGAGTATTCTTGGATTCAGTCCTTTGCTCTGAATCACTTTGTATATTTCCTTCCATTCCATTCTAGCTTGATGTGTTTCTTTTGAGAAATCATTTGATAATCTGATGGGGGAATCCTTTGTAGGTAACTTTCTGTCTCTCTCTTGCAGCCTTTAAGATTCTCTCTTTGTCTTTAACATTTGCCATTGTAATTATGACTTATCTTGGTGTGGGTCTTTTGGGGTTGATCTTGCTTGGGACTCTCTGTACTTGTGTAACTTTTTTCTCCCCATATCAGGGAAGTTTTCTGTCATTATTTCTTCAAATAGAATTTCTAATCCTTGCTGCTCTTCTTGTCCTTCTGGCAGCCTTATTATATGTATGCTACTTTGTTTTGTGTTGTCCCAAAGCTCCCTTAGGCTCTCCTCCTGCTTTTTAATTTTTTTCTCCAGTTGCTGTTCAGTTTGAGCTTGTTTCTCTACCTTATCTTCTAACTCACTAATTCGGTCCTCTGCTTCTTCTAGTCTACTGTTGAAACCTTCCATGGTGTTTCTGATTGTAGCTATATCACTCTTGATTTCTTCCTGATTTTTGCATAAGTTGTTGATTTTCTCATCCATCTGGCATATGAACTGTACGACCATTACTCTGAATTCTTTTTCTGTTATGTTGTATGCTTCTGTTTCACTTATTTTTTTTTCTTGGTGACTCCTCATTTTCTTTCCTCTGGGGATTGTGTCGTCTCTCCATTCTGAATGTTCAAACGTTGAGTTGCATGGGCCTGGGCTATGTGCAGTGGGAGCTTTGCACCACCAGAGTGTCACTGAAGAGCTCCAACACCAAGATGTGTGGCTTCTGTGGGTTGGTGGGAGCCGTGCTCGCCCGGGTCAGAGTCACCAGTGCTCAGTGTGGCCTCGTGCATGTACCTAGAATCAGGGACCCCACCTGCACTGCGCTTAACAGAGTCCCCGCTGGCGTGTGCCAAAAATCAGAGTCCCCTAGTGTGTGCCAGGAGTCAGAGTTTCCCTGTGCCTGCACCCAGAATCGAGTATCAGAGTCTCTGTTGCTTGGTGTGGCCTTGCACCAAGAATCAGGGTCCCTGTGTGTGCATGTGCCCAAAATTGGAGTCACTGGCTCTTAGTGTGAATTCACTGGGAATCAGGTATCCCAGGCACACACGATGAGAAACAGAGTCAAGTCACTGGTACTCAGTGCTGCCTCTCGCATGGAGAATAAGGGTCCCTGTCTGCTTGGGGAACGGGTTGCACAGTAGCACTGTGTGGGCAGGAGGTCCACTCCTGTGTTGTGGAAAACACTTCCATGTGCGCTTTCCCAGAATTGAAGTCAGGTGGCACTGCCAGCCTGCATGGGCATGGGGTTTGGTCTCCCGATTGCGTTGCTGGGAATAGATTCCCAGTGTCCCAGGGTCAAATTCCTGTAGCGGCACTGCAGCCCTATATGAGCGGAGGGTCTAGCAGTTCCAATGGCACTGCCGTGAGCCTGCGGGGAGGGGAATGGTCTCTGTGACTCACAGAAATCTGTGGACGGGATGTCTTGATTCTTGGTGTCTGTGGGTCTTCAACTGTGGGCGCAGGTCTCTGTCCCCAGTGGCTATAGGGTCCCAGTTTGCATCTAAGACCAGACTGGGTGGTGCTGAGGCTAGGGTCCTAGTCTTAAGCAGCTTTGTTTTTCAAGATGTGGTCTCTGTGCACACGCTGGCTGCCCCCGGAGTGTCTGCAGTGGCAGCACGGCTCTGCCATCTAAGATTGCCCATTTTGGCAGCCCCTTGGAAGACCAGCTCATACACACACACACACACACACACACACACACACACACACCTCACGTCCACACACTCCTCTATCACTCCCTCACTCTCTCACACTCTCTCCCTCCCTACCTTACTGCCAGTCGCCATCTTGGAGATCTCTTATTCCTCAAATTATCCATTTTTATGCTGTGCATTTGTTACCAAATTGTAACAGCAATAGTTATTTTTAATTATTCTCCCCCTTTAATGTTTTTGTTACAATTAAGTGTTTAACACCCTATCATGAAATGAATTTGCTATTTCTGTCTGCTTATTACCTTACTCAAACTTTTATGTACTTTGATCTTGTTTCAGGTGGAAGAAGTCCTTTCAATATTCCTTGTAATGCAGTTATTGTGGTGTTCAATTTCCTTAGTTTTTGTTTGTCTGGGAAAGCCTTTATTTCTCATTAATTTGTAAAGGATAGCATTGCCAGGGGTGGGCTAGAAGAGGTCAATGGCAGGGTGGGGAGGGTACATATGTAATTCTTTCAACAATAAAGATTAAATGCTAATCTGAACTGGAAATTCCCCCTTGAGGAGAAATAAAGTATGCTTTTAAAAAATCAATCTATGCCCTAACCAGTTTGGCTCAGTGGATAGAGTGTTGGCCTGCAGACTAAAGGGTCCCAGATTCATTTCTGATCAAGGGCATATACCTTGCTTGAGGGCCCATACCCAGTAGGGAGTGTGTAGGAGGCAGCTGATCGATGTTTCTCTCTCATCGATGTTTGTAACTCTCTGTCCCTCTCCCTTCCTCTTTGTAAAAAATCAATAAAATGTATTTTTTTAAAAAAAGCAATCTATATATATAAAAGTTTAAGCAACTGGCCAATCAGCTGACTGTCCGACAGGCTGGTAACTATAATGCACACTGACCACCAGGGGGCAGACACTCAATGCAGGAGCGGAAACCACAGGCATGGAAACATGGAATAGAATGATGAATCTCAGAGGGAAGCGGGGAGAGTGGAGGGTGGGAAGAGATTAACCAAAGATCTTATATGCACACTAGAGGCCTGGTGCATGTGCACCAGTGGGGTCCCTCGGCCTGGCCTGCAGGGATCAGGCCAAAACTGGCTCTCCAACATCCTTTGAGGGGTCCTGGATTGTGAGAAGGCACAGGCCAGGCCGAGGGCCCCCACCGGTGCACGATTCCGTGCACCAGGCCGCTAGCAAATAAATAAATAAATAAATAAATAAATAAATAAATAAATAAATAAATAAAGGATAACATTGCTATACATATTATTCTTAGCTGGTGGTTTGTCTTTTTCCATATTTTGAATATATCATTCCACTCCTTCTTGGTCTATAGTGTTTCTACTGAGAAAACTGGTTAAAATTTGATGGGATTTTATTTGTAGGTTAATATCTTTTTTCTCCCTGGCTGCTTTGAGAATTCTTTGTCATTAACTTTTTTTTTTTAAATTTCTTTATTGGTTATGGTATCACATTATTGTCCTTATCCCCCTATTCCCATCCCGAACCCCTCCCCACGTATGCCCCCACCCCACTGTTGTCCATGACCACTGGTTAGGCTTATATGCATGCATACAAGTCCTTTGGTTGATCTCTCCCCCTTTCCTTCACCCTCCCCTGCCTTCCCTCTGAGGTTTGACAGTCTGGTCGATGCTTCCCTGTCACCGGGTCTGTTTTTGTTCTTCAGCTTATGTCATTAACTTTTGACAGTTTTAATATACTGTGTCTTAGATAAAGTTTTTTTTTTGTATTAAAATAATTAGGCATACTGTTAGCTTCTTGTACTAATATTTCTAGCTCATTCTTTAAGTTTGGGAAGTTCTATTCAATTATTTCATCAAGTAGGCTCTCTGTTCCCTTCTTTCTCTTTTGTCCTCCTAGGATACCCATTAAACTTACGTTGCTGTTTCTAATGGAGTCAGACAGTTCTCCTAAAATATGTTGATATTTATTAAAACTCTTTTCTCTCTCTTCTTCCACCTTAATTATTTCTAGATTTCCATCTTTGAGATCAATAATTTCATTATCCATCTGGTCTTCTGTATTTCCAGTGCTTTCTAAGACATTCTTTATCTCACTTATTTAGTTTTTCAGCTCCAGAATTTGTTTGTTCTAAAAGTTTCAATCTATCTGGTATAGTAAACTTTTTGTTCATTAGTTTTATTTCTTAGCTCCTTCGAGTGCCTTTCTGAATTTTCTTGAATCTCATTGAGCTTATTCATGACTGTTGTCTAGTATTCTCACCTAATTTTTAAAATGTTGATCAACAGAGCATATTTCCATAAACATTTAAACTGAGACTCATCTTTCATGAACATTGAGATATAATGTCTATATGCAGTACACAATTTCATGCTTGTTGCCTCATTGTGTATGTTTCTTCTTTGAATTATTTGCCTTCTCAAACTAGATAGGCAGATAGTAAAAACCACTTGTATATATGTAGTTATCTTTGAACTTTAACCTATTATAGATAGATCATCTAGTGGCTCATGTGTCAAGCATTTGGTTAACAGCATTAAGAAAGATTTTTAAAAAAATATATGTTTTAATTGATTTCAGAGAGAGGAAGGGTGAGGGAGAGAGAGATAGAAACATCAATGATGAGAGAGAATTATTGATCAGCTGCCTCCTGCATGCCCCCTATTGGGGATTGGGCCCGCAACTCAGGCATGTGCCCTGACCTAGAAATTGAACCATGACCTCTTGGTTCATAGATCGCCACTCAACCATTGAGCAACACCGGCCAAGCAAAAGATTTTTTACTGTTCACAAACAGAAGACATTTTATAGATTGGGAAGAGTAAGATAAAAACCTGAGCAAAGTCAGAGATGATAGCAAAACATTTTTACATATTTTACACCTTTACCTGCCTATTCTCTGGCTTAGTTCTTCATCCCAAAAGTTCATGTACTCTGATTTTCTTTGAGTTTCTTTGATTGAATGATGAAAATATTGACAGTAACTGACTTCATAGTTGTTATACTATCAATAGATTAAATCTAGTTAGTATTCTCATGAGAGAAGAACCATCAGAATGATGCATTGTGGTTTAAATAAGGTCTTCTGCTTTGAAGGGGCATTTACTAAAAAATGTTTATTAAGTACTACAATGTATAAGAAACTCTGTTTGGTAGTCTGACAGACAGAAACATAAATCAGATGTGGGTTTTATCTTTGAGGAGATTGTAATCTAGTAGGGTTAAAAATACTTGTATGTGATACACAAGAATAAGCTCAAAATGGATAAAAAACTTAAATTTAAGTTGCAAAACAATAAAAATCTTAGAAGACATAGGCACTGAAATTTCAGACATCTTGTGTAGCAATATTTTTGCCTATATATCTCCTAGGGCAAGGGAAACAAAAGAAAACATAAGTAAATGGTACCACATCAAACTAAAAGGCTTCTGCACAGCAAAAGAAACCATCAACAAAATAAAAAGGGAATCTACCATATGGGAGAACATATTTACCAATGATACATATAAAGAACTTATAGAACTCAATACCAGAAAGAAAAAAAACAATCCAATAAAAAATGGGCAAAGGTCCTGAATAGACACTTCTCCAAAGAGGACATACAGATGGCTAATAGACATGAAAAAATGCTCAATGTCACTAATCATCAGAAAGATGCAAATTGAAACCACAATGAGATATCACCTCACACCTGCCAGAATGACTAACATCAATAAATCAATAAACAACAAGTGCTGGCAAGGATGTGTAGAAAAGGGAACCCTAGTGCACTATTTGTGGGAATGCAGACTGGTATAACCATTGTGGAAAATAGTATGGAGTGTCCTAAAAAAAAAAGCCTAGTCCAATTATAACTTAGTGCCCTTGCACTTGTCCTCTTCATATCCTAGAAGTCATCTTTCATATATTTAATAATAAAAGCATAATATGCTAATTAGACTGGGCAGCCGAACGATCTTCCGAATGTCCTTCTGGACACCTTCCGGATGAAGCCGGGGCTGCGAGGGTCAAACCCATTGCATGAATTTCGTGCATTGGGCCTCTGGTATACTGATACTTTGATAACTGATAACATTTATCACTTAATCACTATCTGGAATTATTTTGTCTATTAATTTGTTTTCCTATTTATTTTCTGCTTTCCCTCATTCGATTATAAACTCCATGGAGGCAGGGACATTCCTTGACTTCATTTTTTTGCTCTTTCTCTGATGCCTAGAACAAGTGCCAGGAACTAATAGGCTCAGATCAAGTATTTGCTTGTTAAATGGATGATTGATTAAATAAATCATAATCCTTAATCTTTCTGAACCAATCCGTCAGAGAATCCTTTCAATTTTTATTTTAATAGTGACACTTTGAATCTCTGTTTCCTCTGCACATTTCCAGCTCACACCTTGCAATAATCTAAACAATAGTTTCTTACCTATAGTCTGTTTTCAACCCTTCCTGCCTACTACTACTCTATTAATTTTCCTCAAACACTGTTTCTCTCATCTCATTTCATTACTTAAGAATCTTCTCCAAATACTTCTTGTTTCAAATGAAAAAAGGGGATGTGAAAACTTCATGTGCTATGTGAAGTCTTTGTCTTTCTGTTGCTTATTGGATTACAAGATTTACCAGAAATTATTTCCACCCTACCTTTTTGAAACATTAACAGGGCTTACATTCTAGTTATCCTGATAACCTGATGCAAGCTCCGCACTCTCTTTTTAAAGACGTATACAAACATATTTTAGGGGGTTTATGGTTCATAAGTTAAGAAGACCTCTTAAAATGTGAATTTCAAAATTAAATAACCTCTCCTATGACTGCAAAATTGCACATGTCAATAACCTCCCTGCTTATGTAGTATTTTTATCTTCTGTTGTAGTTCCCAGAGCATTTAGTGCAATGCTGGACCCAGAACAAACACTTCTTAAATACTTGCTGATCTAACATAAAGACCCTTATCCATTTGTATTTCTGTGAAAAACCTAAACTGTTTTTATGTTTCTTAATGTGTTTTTTATTGATTTTAGAGAGAGAGGAAAGAGAAGGAGAGAGAGATAGAAACATCAATGAGAGAGATACAATCAATAGACTGCATCTTACAAGACTCCTACTGGGGATCGAGCCCACAACCTGGACATGTGCCCTGACCAGGAATCCAACCGGTGACCACTTGGTGCATGGGTCGATGCAGATCTTTGAAAAGTCCCATAAAGTTTAAGAAAACTGCATACCTACCAAACAACAAACAGACATGAGATGTTATTACTTTGGTAGATTGCACAGAGTTAATCAGTAACATTCACATTTTAGAAAGACCATGATAGGCATTGATTCAATATCTGTTTGCTATTAATTATAGCTATGATTATTTGCTGTAGTCTGTATGAGTCAGGTGTTCTGGACAATTAGATATATTTTAATAACCTATCTATTGTGGGATCACTAGGTGATGCATTACAATAATTCATTTCCCTTGTACATATGAATTTAATGAAGAGAATATATCCTGTTGACTCACCTTGGAAACTGGCCTATAATTGAGACTCACTTTTCAGTATATGGATTCTGCTTGGATCCTATGTAGGTTTTGGCCACCTTTGCAGTAAACAGTGAACACTTTGAAAAATCATAAGGTAAAATAAGTATTTTAATTTCTTCAATTTTTATGATAACTTATGCTTACTTCTAATATTTACTAAAATCAAAACAAAACAAAATAACAAAGCAAATCTGCTATATAACATTTTAGTTGTGACACCAGACATTAGAGTCCGTCCTCCTTTTCTCTACTTTCAGTAAGGATTCTGTAGCGATAACTACTGTTTTTCCTTTTTAAAACTTCTTTAGTATTATACTTAGTTCAACAAATTATTTCCTGAATCAGGATCAAAATCCTTAAGACAAAAGCTTGTTTACAGAGAGTATAAATGCCTTGCAGCATGTCTGGACTTTAAAATGAAGTCATGATTTTCTTTTTCTCTTTAGGCACACATATGGATATTTGGTTTTAGAATGAGAGAAGTTAAAGATGTAATATTGATCACAATAATTTATTTTTACAAATAACAACCCACCTTATGAGGGATTGCTGAATGAATGTGTTATCCCTGGAGGTAGAAGAATTCAGTCTGGCTTGATAGATTTTTGATAAATCCATGATTTCTATTTTGAATTGAATTGCTATACAACTTAACTCACCAAATTTTCACCAGGTGGTGAAATTATAGGCTTTCATCACCCAAAACTTTTGATGTTCATATTAGCTTCCCCTTCAGAAACCTCTAAGACAAGAGCTGAGAATCTGATAATAACCAAATAGGTTGTATTGTTTTAAGTTTTTTTCAATTTCAATTGCAGTTGCCATGTAATATTGTATTAGTTTTAATATTGGATGTCAACTGTAATTGAAGAATAAAATATTATATTAGTTTTATGTGTACAACATAATTATTAAACATATAAAGTTAAGAAGTAATATTCTAATTAGTCTAATAACCATCTGACGCCATGCATAGTTATTACAATATTATTGACTATACTAGAGGCCTGGTGCATGAAATTTGTGCACTGGGGGGGGGTCCCTCAGCCCAGCCTGCACCCTCTCCAATCTGGGATCCCTCTCACAATCTGGGACTGCTGGCTCCCAACCACTCACCTGTCTGCCAGCCTGATCACCCCCTAACCACTCCCCTGCCAGCCTGACTGACACCTAACTGCTCTCCTGCCCACCCAATTGCCCCCAACTGCCTTCTCCTGCTGGCACGATTGCCCCCAACTGCCCTCCCTTGCAGGCCTGGTCCCCCCCAACTGCCCTCCCCTGCAGGTATGGTCCCCCCAACTGTCCTCCCCTGATGTTCTGATTGCCCCTAACTGCTCTCCCCTGCAGGCCCAATCACCCCGAACTGCCCTCCCCTGCCAGCCTGGTTGCCCCCAACTGCCCTCCCCTGCTGGCCTGGTCACCCCTAACTGCCCTTCTCTGCTGGCCTGATTGCCCACAACTACCCTCCCCTGCTGGCCATCTTGTGGCAGCCATCTTTGACCACATGGGGGCGGCCATCTTGTGCGAGGGTGTGAGGGTCAATTTGCATATTACCTCCTTATTATATAGGATTCATAATGGTAGGTGTTGGAAGACAGTTCTCCATTGGCCTTTTGCATTGGTGTACATCTTGTAAGCAGAGGCATTGACTATCTTTGTCCTGTATTATCTTTACAAGGAGAAAACCAGCATTGAAAGATGAGATAGTGTCTCTGTCTCAAGAAAAGGGAAGATATGCTTAATGCCCAGTAGGAAACATTTGGGTTCCACAACCTGGCTTCTGGGGTCACTCTGCAGGAATTGAGTATCAAGGAACAGAGTCAAGAAAATGCTGTTACTCTGGCTTCTGCTGTTGCTGTGACCCAGAAGTTTCATATTTTCTGCCATCATATTTAAAACTTGTTAGTTTGCAAATAAGGTAAAAACATCAGATCTTTTACCATTCTTATTGATGGAAATGCTGTTGTTCTTGATGGTCATAGTCCAAATAACAGCAATAACAATTAAATTGCCCAGAAATTCACTGATTTCACAGAGAACTCACAGAACTAGAGCTCACAGAACTACATGATCCATATCTCTTTTGTTTTAGCAACTTTAGTTTACTAGTTGGTTAAATTATTAGACCATTTAATCCTTGTCTTATTTAAATAATTAGGCAGTTTGACAGTTTAGAACATGCTTTATTGGCTCTTATCTGGGAGTGCATTCATAGTGTTCTTTGGATTGTTCATCTGGAGCACACTGCTCAGCTAAAGATTCAGAATATTTTTCCTATGGCAAATGAATTTGGTTTGGCCAGAATACACAATTTGCTGAGTTGCCATGCTTCCTTTAAATGAAAGTATTTAATTTCCTTTGTAATGAAATGTTATCACCTTACCAACTGTAGAGGAATAAAATCATACTATAGCTCGGGTAGCTGAAAAGATAGTATTTTTGTTTGTTTTTGTGTATTTTCTGAAGATGTGGGCAGCCCTTTAGGTGTAAAGATTATACTATGGACCTGCCATAACCTGGTTCTAGTTATAGTTATTTTCCCAAAAGGGTCTAGAGAAGGTGACCAGGGCATGTATATATTTTTTTGATTGTGAAGGTAACTTGTATCAAGAATTATCTACCAACTGAGCCTGTATAACCTTGAAGAAGCATGCATATAAACAACTTTTAGATTGTTAAACAATATTTGGTAATATACATTACTTTTTGGAGAGTCTTCCAAATTCCTTAAAAAGCAAAAAAAAAAAAAAAAATTGCAGTCATCATATGTTTGTGTAAAGCCACTTTAAGTCCTTTATTTTTAATAGATTATAATTGAGGGTTGGCTAAAAATTGGGTGGCTGGGTTTGTTTTCAATGTGTAAAAAAGAATAAAGCCATGCCTACTAGTCTCATCATCTGACATTAATAAAGCATTTAGTCAGAGGAAGTTTTCATTGTTTGGAAATCTGACCTTGTGATCTAAAAATCTGACAATCACTTGTGAAAATTATCCAGTTAAATAATGTGTACAAAGATTTGATATCTCCTATTATTATGCATTTGATAGAATAGTAATTTTCAAGGGTAAATAAATTAAATTTACATTTAATTGAAGCAGTTTGTGACATTTCCATGATTTTGATCAACATGTGAAAGGATTTTGGTTCTTCCCCGTGATTGATGATTTGCTATCTGGTGGGTGTTAGGTTGAGATTCTCTCCTTACTTGAGTGATGCCCTTAGCAGTAGGGTAAGCCTCCCTGAATCATTCTTTATGTTTTGTCCCGCTTTTTTTCTGTTGCCACCATAATACCACTCTTGAATTTGAAAAAGCCACTGTATTAAAATATTTTATTATACTGAGAGAGAATTAGGTTCTAGCAAAGAGATGTTTATTAAGATGTATGCAAAATAGCTTTCTTCCCCTTTAAAAAGTAAATGGAAGTGGAAAAATCATTTTCTTTCAACCTAGAGTTATTAGAATTTGCATTTCTGAGAATGTGCATGTGTATATATGTAAATATCGATTGGTCTTTTTCATAGAATGATTTTGGGGACTTTCAGATATTTGGTCAATGACATCCTTACTCATTGTTTCACAATATTTTTGGTCTTTCCCTTTTCACGGAAACAAATATTGGTGGATTTTTACAGTGAACATTAGCTGAGTGTTGTGAATTTATGGTTCAAATTGACTTGCCTTTGGAATTTTTTCTACTGCTGCATATTTATCTGACAATTGGGAATTACATTTCTTTTGCATTTGGAGAAGTTTAATAGATGCCAGGTAAAGTAGCTAATCTAAGAAAAAGAGCAATTTTACAGTATGGCAAGATATTTTTAATATAAATTAACTCTAGTGTTCAAGAAATTTATTGCTTGACAATATTTAACTGCCAGTAAACTTTCTGTTAGACTTATTTTATCAGAGTAAAGTAATTTACTTTGGTTGATACTTTCTTGAGCACAACACTTCTGGAATTTTACTGTGATGCAATAAATACTAGTAGTTGCATCTTTCTAAGGTTTCTCAGGGAGAAATTTACAGTGTCTGAATGGTCTCTCAAATATTTGCTGGGTGTGCTAAACAGCCTATCTTACTTCTCAGAGTCCCATGCAGTGAGTGAAGAAAGTCACTAGACTTTATGAATGCTTAGGAATCAGCCCAGCATTTTGCAAATCACTTTCTTTATAGTGAAGACTTAGGGACTACACTGCTTGCTTTAAACACTTATTTATCTGCTTCATGAGTAGTTTCTATTGATATTCATAGCAGCTTATCAAAAAGGTTACATTGAATTTTGGCTTTTCCTTTGCATTGCCTCAATATCATACTGCTCCAGGACTGTCTTGTATTATGAATGATACATCATGGTATAATTAATTGTTTTTAATACCTTGAGGGCAGGGGTTCTTTCTCAATTATATATAATTACAGTACCTTATACATATTTAAAATAGTAACTAGCATACTTTGAGAGCTTATTCTTATTTATTTATTCATTTACTACAAATTTACAGAACACTTGCTATGGGTCAGATATGATAATAGGCACTGGATAAAATGATGAGCAGGATAGACAAGGTTCTAGCAATGAGAGCGCTTATAATTTACAATCTAGGCAATATGAGAGGCACATTGTGTCTATTATCTATAATTTTCTGTGCAGCAGTTCTGGGAGGTGGGTATAATTCTCAACCAATTGTTATTGGATAGGTAACCTGGCCCTGAGCGGGTCTGCCTAGGGTAGTATGTGGGATCGTGACTTCGTGCAGGAAAAATTTCACAGCAGGAGTCCAGGTGACTATGGGAAAACATTTATTAAAGCCAGGGATAGTAAAACAATGAAGGTTTTATCACAGAAAAAGCAACAGGAGAGCCTAGGCTGGGCTGCCTTAACTCTCTGGGAAGTCAGAGAAAAGGAGGCCCTGGTGGCAGGCTCAGAAGATTAGCTGCTGCTGCCCATTGCTCTCCTGATTGCAAGCTTCATGGGGTCCTTTAGAGTTTAGGAGATGCATGTCTGTAGGGGAAGAAGAATGGAAAGGGAATGTTGGTGGGGGCTGTTTCCCAGAGGGAGAGGGCACATGTTGGGTTCTTTGTCTTGAGGCTTTTATCTCTCCTTTGCAGGTAGAAATCTTAGGGGAGGGCTTCAGCAGAAAATTCATCAGTTTTCCAGGTGTGCTCTTTCAGTGTTGTGTTCTCCACTGATTGGTCAGTGTCAGGGCAAGGGGTCAGTAGTCATTGCAGCTGGTCTTGGTGTCACCCACCGGTTTTGCTGCTTTTCTGGGCCTGGAGCTGAAATATAACTGAGGCCTTAGATATTATCTCTAGGAATGTGACCTTCTGAATTTGCTGTAAATTGCTCTGCCACTTTGTTGATCTATCTCCCTGTTTCCCTATTCCACTTGTCCTGTCTTACTGGCCTGTCTCATAATGAGTGAGGAAGTTGAAACGCAGGAAGATGAATCAACTCAGCCACACCAATAATGAATGGAGGCTCTGAGATTCAAATCCAACTCAGTTGAGTACTGCATTGTGTAACAAATTACTATAAATTTAGTGGCTTAAAACAATACACATTTATTATATCACTAGAGGCCCAGTGCACGAAATTCATGCACGGGTAGGGTCCCTAGGCCTGGCTGGCAATCAGGGCTGATTGGGGCCTTCCTTTCTCCGGCTGCTGGCTGGGGCCTTCCTTCATTCTGTGCCACCCCTGGTGGTCAGCGCACGTCATAGCCAGTGGTCGAACTCCAGGTTGGTAGAACTCCCAGTCGGTCGAACTCCTGAGGGAACAATTTGCATATTAGCCTTTTATTATATAGGATAGTGTCTTTGGGTCATGAGTCCTGGCATAGCTGGGTCCTCTACAAGATTGCAATCAACGTGTCAAACAGGACTTGTTTTACTTCTGGAGGCTCCACTATAGAAGAATCCACTTTCAAGCTCATGTGGTTGTTTGCAGAATTCATTTCCTTGAGACTGTAGTACATACTCATGTCATCTTGCTTCTTCATAGCTAGTAAGAGAGGTAGAGACTTTAATGTGAATCAGCTAGAAAGATAAGGCCTTGGATGACAGCATCATCACTAGAGTGACATCCCATTACATTTGCCATATTCTATTGATTAGAAACAAGTAACAGGTTCTGTCCACACTCTGGGGAGGGTATTACACAAGGTAGTGAACACCAGGAGGTTAGGATCATGGGGGGGCAACATAAGAGTGTGTCTAGCACAGATTCCATAGTATGTAGTCTTTCCATTATGCTATGCTGCCTTTAGTAAGAGCTCAATATACATGGATTAATTTTTGAAGTGTTTTTAACTTATATAAAGCAATATAACATCACTGTAAAAGTTTGGTGGAGGGGTCCTATAATCCCTTGATCCCACCACAGCTCAATTAGCCTATGAACAATGTGCTAAGCACTCACTCCTACTATCTCTAAGCAGTCATAATAATTGTTTCAATTCCTGTTTAGTCTTTTAAAAACATACACATTTCTTTTAACAGAATCATAGCAAATACATGATTGTCTAAACTTTTTTTTCACTCATGTTATCATATTTTTCCTTGTGGCTATATAATAATATAGTGGTCAATTTAAATGTGCTCCTTGCAGTCTTTCAAATGACCACACCACTGTTTACTTGACCAAGTTGAATGGTTGGATATGCAGGTAATTTTCAATCCTCCACCACTATGAAACAAATTAACAGCAACAACAACAACAACAAAACTATACCAAAACATTGCATAACCTCTTCAGGCACGTAGTTTTTATCCTCTAGCATGATTTACTTAGACTAGGAATCCAGAAATAAAATTACTTGATTTTTACATAAATGTTTTCGTGATCAGATTTTTAAAAATATATTTTTTATTCATTTCAGAGAAGAGGGGAGAGAGAGAGAGATAGAAGCATCAATGATGAGAGAGAATCATTGATTGACTACCTCCTGCATCCCCCCACTGGGAATAGAACCCTGACCTCCTGGTTCATAGATCAACACTGAACCACTGAGCCATGCTGGCTGGGCCTTACTTGCTTTTAATCTTGGGGGTTTCATAGTATGAAGTAAAGGAAATTATCTTCTCTTTATGGCCATGGACCAGATCTCAGGGTGTCGTTCTATCCTGGAGTTCATGTGATGACAAGGATCCCCTCGTGACTTTTTCTTAGTACAAAATGATGTCACTTATATGGATATTTTTCTTGTTCATAGTGTAGGACCGTGCCCTCCCTATAATGAGGCAGAAGCTATTAAAATGAGACATTTGGGAATTTTATATTTCCTTATGTATAGTTGCAGATTGGAATAATTTATTTACTCAGATGCAGTACCCCCTTTTTCAATAGGTCCACTTTAGCAGCCTTTGGGCTATTTTACAGTAGCCTTTTCTGCAGTGGAAAAGGAAAAGAAGAAAAAGGCAGAGCTAATGTTTTATGTAGCAGACTGACTCATATTTGCCATCCAGGTAACTAATAAGAATAGATGAATTGTGTATTATTTTCTTGTGATTCAAGAACTGATAGTTTGGAATTGGTGGTTACAGCTTTAAAAAAAAAATCTGTTGTGAGCTGGAGAATTTAGCTACCATATTTGGTTCTCATATGCCTGCCCTGTGACCTTACATCAGCCTCCTGGAGGATTTGTGTGTTTTTGCTTATCCTTACATGGGAAAGCAGCCTGGAAATATGTCTGACCAGAATTAGAAGCCCTGCAGTATTTTCAGGAAGTGTGGCTTTAGGCAAAAGCAGTGGTTTGTGAAATTAAGCTTGCTTATTAGTACAGCCAGAATTTGTTTCATTGAGAGGCAGTGAGTTGGAGAACATCTTTGCCGATGATAAAATCACAAACATTTTATACCTCTTCATATATCAAGCAAATTCCCTTCCTTCTACTATGACAGAGTTTTAAAGAGAATTAAAATCTGTATAGAAATGCATTGTATATAGTTGTTAATAATAGTGATTATTGCAGGGAGGTGAAGGCTGGAATGAAGTTGTTTAATTTTAAATTCTTGGTAATTTTAAATACCTTAGTATGAACTTTTTTGAAACATAAACTCACATATGTTAGACTATCACTTGTCACAAATATTTAGTTTTGATATTTGATTATAAAAGTTACTGTACTTTGTTTCAAGGAAAACGTTTGCTTTAAGGTTTCTCCTCAAACGACCAGAACAGCCTAAAGTACCTGCTACATTAGCACTCATTTCCTGTAGCCACCTAGCTGACAAGTCACTGACACTTTTGTGGAAGCATTTTAAAATGACCTTATGTTCACACTTTATTTGTCCAAATATATGACAGTTTTAAATGGTGATGCAATTTTTTTTTTTCTAGCACAGGCAATGGAATTCTTATCAATCATTACTTCTTCACTATAACTTTTTCTTACCAAGACTTAAATTCCCAGGAGTCTTTTATTGGTTTCTGGCATGTTTCTTTGTTTAATTAACACAGAACCTCAGAGTGGGAAGGATAGAAGGGGTAATCTAGGAAAATATACCCTGTATATAAAATAATCAACAGGATTTCTTGCTCTTACTTTAGGCCAAGCTTTGGAATGAAGAATGATACAAAAAAATTATGAACCATATTTAGAGTCAAGATGCCATCATTAAGTTGACAGTCTAATTAGCATGAGATAAGCATGGTAGTGTTTAAGAAGTGCTTTTTACTCTGACAGATCTAGGGCAAGTGTGTGCTTTGGAGAAAGTTACTAATTCACTTGAACATTTGTTTCTTTATCTGTGAATATGGAATGAAAATAATAACAGCTACCTCATAAAATTATTATGAGAATTAAATAAGATAAGCACATAAAGGGCTTAGTATAGTGTCTGGTCCATAGGAAGCACTTAATAAACAATTATTATTGTACTTTAGAGTGAGATTACGTTTGATACAATGCAAAGAGGGATCTGGTACCTATAAAATTCTGCAACCCATTGTTAGCACACCCTAAAGTGGGATCTGTGTCTCTTTGTTTCCCTTTATTAGCCCATCCCTAATCCACCCACTTACCTGCTACAGAAAGAGGCCAGACTTTAGAACTGGCTAGCGCCAGCCAGGTGGCTCAGTTGGAGTGTTGTTGATTCCCAGTCAGGGCTTGATCCCCTTTTGAGGAGTGTATAGGTGGCAATTGATGGATGTTTCTCTCTTACATCGATGAGTCTCTCTCTCACTCTCTCCCTTCCTCTCTTTCTCAAATCAATAAAAACATATCATTGGGTGAGGATTTAAAAAAAAGAACTTGCTAGATTCCATCCCTTAAATTATCTGCTAGTATGGAATTTATAATTCTATAATTCTAATTTATACATTCCTGAGACCATAAATAATACCTCTATTTTATTTTTATTTCTATCAAGGTAAGAACAGTGGCCTTGAGGCCCAGTGTGTATGTAGCAATTGTATCCTTGATTAAATGGTAGCCCCTAACATCTAAGCAGGGTTTCAAGATTAATCTTTTCCTGGAGGCAGAGAATCTTAGAAGTGGAACTGGGTATTACAGTCACTTTTTGTTCATATTGATGTGGAGAATGATCAAATTGTATACATACATATTCATTTCAGTGATAAAGGCAGGAAAAGCATAGTCTGTGAGTAGGATTTAGAATGAAATTATATATTAAGAACACATTAAAAAGTGGTATTAGTCTTTATAACAGTTTGTTAACCTTATGTAAAAATTTCTTAAGAAAAAATTCATACAAAAATATGAAGATGGGCAGGGAAATAAATGGAACAAACTTAAGCTTTGGAGTTAGGAGCATCTAGGTTTGAATGCTGGAGCTGTCCCCCGCTAGCTTTATGATTTTGTATAAATAACCTGTTTGAGCCTCAGTATTCTAATCTGTAAAATGGTGGTAATAATGATACCATTATAGTAACATGGTTATTAAATAACAGGAAAGAAATAAAAAGTAACCTAGATAATATAGACATGCCATTTATACAGCTTTTCCAGAAACCTACAATTTAAGGCTCTCCAAGTCTATTCCCTAAAAATCGCTTGGGGAAGGGACTGGACAATAGACACATGCCCTATAAGGTCTGCATGACATGGGAAGATGCTTACCTGTCAGTCACACCTGGGGACAAGTTGGTGGCCAGAACAGACGTGGCCATTACAAATGCAGGAAGATTTAATCTTTAAACTTGTGAACAAAGGGAGTTCTCTCTCTTGTGCCCTTGCATTCTTGGCCCTCATGCTCTCTTAGGACTCATATTGTAGGGGGCATGCTCCCCTACATTCTCCCACATGGCTCATGGTCATGTGGTACCAACACAATGGACTAAATCTGTCCTGATACTACATCAGACCTAGCTCCATGGAATGGAAACTCTGGACACTGGCTTTGCTTCTGGCACTGCTGAGCTCCCAGCTGTACCTTTTCCAGGAATGCTTTAGAGACTATGGGACTTTACAAAACAAGGGATATAATTCCACACAAATAAAAACCATTCATTCTCCCATGCAAGTCTTAGAAAATACCTTTTCTGAAGATACCACAAAAACCACCCCACTCCCACTAGTCATGGAGGAATCCCACCAACCCAATCCTCCAGCAATAATAATATCTATCTTAGAGGGTTATTTTAAATATTAAATGAAATAACATGTAAAATTACTACTTTTGGCTACAGTCACTTAATTGGCCTTCTATAAATGGTAGTTATAATTGGTATGAGTAATAAGAAGACAGTATCTGTTTCAGTCTTGTCTGAACACAGCCATAACTTGAAATTTCTGAGAATTTGGGAATAATTATTGAGTAACTTCTGATATACCAAAGTATCTCTCTATCCTGGACAAACCCAAAGCTTCTGTGAACCCAGAAACTCTAATGCTTGTGAAACTTTTGAACTTCAATACATCTATACTTTGCTTAATGCGGCTTCTATGTCCTTGCCATGGAATGTGCTAGTAATGATGTGCTCTGTTAGCTTTTGAGATTTCCAAGGGCTCTATCTTCTAATCAACTTTGTTCTAGGATTTCCAAGCACTATTTTAGAGAATAAAGACTTACTTTGCTAGTTGGGGATGGAAAAGAGTCTGTGTGCAAACAGTAATCCTTAGCAATATTTCTCTGCATTTAAATCTTGGGTAAATGGAATATATATAGGCATATTGAAAATTCCACAGTTATCAATACTTTAAGAATGATAAAAATATCTGATATTTTAAAAGGTATCTAAAGCATAACTAAAATTCATTAATAGATTGAATTCTCTCCGATCCATTGTGGAGAACCCATCCATCTAATTTGATGCACAAGATGTTTAATACAGGGAATTTATTTTAAGACATATTTCTGGATAACAGCTAATCTATGAGAAATTCAGCCCAGTCATCCTCAAAGACTGATGTGTACTACTCTTGAATAAGCTCTCATAGGTTGCTGATTATAGCCACCTCAATTTTCTCAAACTTTCCAGAAAGTATTGTCAGGTTTCCAGTATGCCATAAGAGTTTTCAAATGAGTACTTTGCTTCCTTTATATGGCTGGACTTACTTTTGTCCAGCTTTATTTATGTACCACTAGCCCATTGCATGATATCGCGCTCAGTAGGCCACCTACCACTTCCATGGGAGCCTATGGAAACCGCAGCGCGCTGCTGGGACCCGTGCTGCTTCCATAGGAGCTGTGCTGCTTCTGCGGAAGGCGGGAGGGACCCGCTCTGATTCTGTGGGAGGTGGGCCCACTGTCTCCTCTCCGGGCCTGCGCTCAGCCACAGAGGCTGTGGGCCAGCCCCCCCATCCCTGTCTGTGTTCGCTCCGGCTCTGGGGGGCCAGCCCGAGCTGGGTGTGGCGATGAAGCAAGCATTCTTCCAGGCTGCTCAGCGGCCACCCAGCCGGGACTGGGAGACTCCGGCAGGGCTGAGAGGACTGGGAGTCGCCATCTTGTGACTATGGGCAATGCTATCTTTGTGACTGAGTGATGGTTAATTTGTGCCGGGGTTCTTGCCCCAGCCTTACAAAGGGTTCAGCATTCTGGAGAAGGGGGCTGCGCGTAGATGATTAAAGAGGAGTCTGGAGACGAAATATAACTTTGAAAGGCATTGGGGGTCAGAGGATCTTCAGCTGAAGGAGCTAAAGACTGTCTAAGGACCCCGTGGTATTTATTTAACACAATTTGTCCTAAGGCAAGGTGGAAATATACACTTCAAAGGGTAAGGTATCAAAGGGTACAGAATCATTGTCAGTTTGGGGAATAGCCTACAACTGTTCAGGTGTTTGGCCAACAGGAGGCAATAAAAATGCCCTGAGCTGTCTGGCAGCAAACTATTATACTATTCAGGTTTGGGGGAAGTGCCGTTTAGCCGTTTCCAACAGGCAAACTACATATGTGGCTCTTGTTGAGCCACCCAAGCTTCACCAACTTTTTAGTGAAACTCTTACAATTATTACATGCTGGAATTGGTTCCCGGCATCTCACCCTTTTTGATTTTTTAAATTAAATAAGAATGTATGTTTTAAGATTTTTTAAATTCAATGGAAAGGACAGAGTTCTATCAAGTCCCTTTAAATTGCTGTCAGGCATTAAAGGAATCAGCCTGCAGTCAGTTTCTTTTTGGGCCAACAGTTCTTTGAGTCCCAGTTTCAATGTCCAATAGTTTTGAGTTCCAATTTCAATGTCCAACAGTCCCTTATGTGTACATGTCAGCAATGATATTTTAGTTCTGGATGGTGGACAAATGGTGACAATGCAGGTCCAACCCTCTCTGGTTTGGTCCTGGGCAACCTGCAGTGACGCACAGCTGTTGACTACTAGCATGGCAAGGCGTCTTCACCGTCTTCATTTCTGGACTGTTTCTCCTCTGTTCTTGTGGGCCACTGCTATCTCTGTGGCTGGAGCTGTCCTGTTAGTTCCTCTCTGGGATCCATTGTTACAGGAATCCACAGGGGCTTGGAGTTTTCTGGAAATATACAAACATATTCTCAACCAAAGGTTAATAAAGGAATCTTTTCTATAAATTTGGCTTGGGATCCTTTATCATTTTTGCCCAAACAATTTTCCTTTGGCTTATTTTGACACCATGTGATTTTTCATGGGTGTCTTGCTATCAGTATTACAAATGAAAAATAATTTTCAAAGTAAAAAATTTCTTGATGTAATTTACTCACAGTATATTATTTCTTACAGGATATTATTCTACTATCCCCCCTTTTTTGATTTAAATATTAGGAGGCTTTTTGAAATTTTACAATGTAATCTTGATAACTTTTAATTTTAATTTTTTTGTTAAACTTCTGTAATTAGTCTTTGAGTAATTTAACATAAACTTTGTCAGGGAAGCAAAAACACAAATTACTTACTTTAGTTTATGAGGCCAAATACATTGACTTTTAATTACAGATCTTTAGATGTTTGAAGGAAGTCTCTCTTCATTTCCTTCCAAAATAATTTTCAGGCTACAGTTTCATTTAAAAATCTTTGTCTTTCTTTACACCAAGCAACCTACAGGGAAGCTGCTTAATCCTGGCAGATATTGCCAGGCCATGTCACATGAAACAACTTCTCTAAGGTTATGGTGACTACTAGTACAGATTAAATTTAATACTTTAACAGCAATCTTAGTTTACCCTGTAAATATTAGTGGAAGAGATTTCAAAATTTTAAAATTTCTCCTTTTCATTAAATTTAGAATTATATTTTTAGAGTATCCCCTTAGGCTCATTTGCATATACAGAGGGATCATGGGAGGTCTCAGTAACTTTTCTTAGAAGACTTAATCAAATTGCTTACAAAGACATTTGCTATTCAAAGGGAGGGGTTGGCCCTGACTGGTTTGGCTCAGTGGATAGAGCGTCAGCCTGCAGACTGAAGGGTCCCAGGTTCGATTCCGGTCAAGGGCATGTACCTTGGTTGTGGGCACATCCCCAGTAGGGGGTGTGCAGGAGGCAGCTCATCGATGTTTCTATGTCATCGAAGTTTCTAACTCTCTATCCCTCTCCCTTCCTCTCTGCAAAGGGAGGGGTTGGCCTTTGCTGTTTCAAGATGGTGGCCCCCAGGGGAGCGGCAAGCCATGTGACCATCATGGTGGCTGCCAAGTCAGGCAGTCCACAATGGCGGCTGTCTAAACTGTTCTTTGACAGAAAAGATGGTTTGTTTATTCTCACAATAAAGAAGGCTCTAGAGCAGAGGTTCTCAACCTGTGGGTCGTGACCCACAGGTTGAGAACCGCTAGCAGGGTCACCTAAGACCATCGGAAAACACAGATATTTACATTACGATTCATAACAGTAGCAAAATTACAGTTATGAAGTAGCAACAAAAATAATTTTATGGTTGGGGGTCACCACAACATGAGGAACTCTATTAAAGGGTCACGGCATTAAAAAGGTTGAGAACCACTGATATAGAATAATTGACTTATTTACTTGCTTCCTAAATACAAAGAATGGAAAGGGGAAAAATAGTCACTTTTCAGTGGAGAAAGCTGGAAAATACTTTCTTAATTAACTAATCAAGGTTAATAACAATAGCAATAAGTCATGTTGATATAATGTGCCCTCTGTTGTAATGTTATGTGAAAGGCACTTCTTTGTGATATTCTTCCCACAAATCCATACTCCCAATCTAATCATTAGGAAAAAAAAAAAAGAAAGAAAAACATTAGGCAAACCTGAATTGAGGGACATTCTATACAATACCTGGCCAGTGATCCTTCAAACTGTCAAAATCATGGGAAACAAGAAAAGTTTGAGAAACTGTCACAGACCAGAGGAGATTAAGGAGACATGACCAAATGTAATGTGGTATCTTGAAAGAGATATCTTGAAACCAAAAAAGAACTTTAGTGGAAAAGCTAGAGAAATTCCAATAGTCTGTAGTTTAATGAATGGTGCTGCTCCAATGTTATTTTCCACTGTGAGGTAAGATGTTAACATCAGGGGAAACAGTGACACCTATTCTCTGGAATATAGCTGCAAATTTTCTGTAAATATAAAATTATTCTAAAGCTGAAGTTTATTACGATAAAAAATTAAAAATAAAACATTTTGGTAGTGCTGAATTTAAAACAATATTTTTATTAATCAGTATTATCTACTTTGTGTCCAGCTTGAAGGTGAGCACTGTCAAGAGACATAAGCAAAAGGTGTGCCTCATACTTTCAGATGGCTTGTCAAATAACTAATTGAAGAGAAGATTTGACATGTGGGGAGATTAGCAAACATTGGTATTACATGTATTTGATTAAGCTCTAAACTTGGTAATACTGACAGTAGGAAGTCAAAAAGTGAGGGCTGGAGTGGCAAATGAAGCGCCTCACAGCAGGAGTGAACCTGGATGAGTGGTTACAATTGCAACCCTGGAGAGAGAGGAGATTTGCGGTTGAAGGGAACAGAAAAAAGACCTGAGGTCTTGAGTAGAATAGACTCAGATAAAATTAAAGGCAACCTGATCTGATCTGGGAGAGGGAGGGGAATGCATATCCATAGAAAGGGAGGTAATTCAGAGCCTTTATGCAGAATCTTGAAAGTTAAGCTTTGGGGTGGGGTTGAAGTTGGTCACAGAGATCCAATGTAACAGTAGTAGTATTCCAGTTTATGTTTCATTTTGTAGCTTTTAGTTCTTGGTGAAATCTATGTCTAACATTTATTAACCTGCTAACACCTCTCTCAGCATGTACATTTGTTAAGACTGTATAGGGATGAAGTTTACGTGCAAGAGTTAAAAGTACAGGCATGCTCATGTTCTGGATTTAAAAAGGCTTTCTTGATTGAATCATATGTCAGTTCTGAATAACCTCATCTATAAGCTCTTTCTTATCTGGAACCTTTGTCTGACCATACTCTTTTCCAGAAGCAGAAGGAACTTTAGTCCTTTTGTCTGTTGCTGACTCAGTTCTGATCATTTTGTTCCTTAGAAAGGCTGTTGAATTTTTTTTAAGTGACAAGTATACTGCTCATTTAAAAATAAAATAAAGAATGGGAAGGCTCTGATGCCTTTGAACTTTCTTGTCTGTTTTTTTGTAAGTTTAAAGTATAGAAATTAATACCCTCTACACCAACTTTGCCCACTGAGAACTATTAAGTGCCTGATATCTTTTTTTTTTTTAAAGTGGCTGACCGCTTAACAAAGGGAAGGCATAGGCTGCATTGTTCTCCATGCAGTTAATGAGAAGCCAGAGGCCTCATCAATTATTTTCTTCTGTGTGCATGCTGTCTATGTGCAAGCCAGATCACATATTAATAGGCTGAGGAATTAATTCATTGGGGTCAATTTAAACTGGTCCATGGGAAAGAGACCATAATAACTATGAATTCAAACTAAAAAAATGGACTATTTAGAAGAGAACATATCTCAACTTTTGTCTTTCTAATCAATATCATATAGTTTATAAGGAACTCTTTCATATATGCCAGTATTATCTCCCCAGTTAGATTGGGAATTATAGTATGTACTGCATATAGTGAAAAATAAGGCTTTGCAGTCAGATATATTTAGATTTATAACTTGGTGTAGGCAATTAAAATATCTGGCTTCCTCAATAGGTCCCCTAACCTATGTGAGCTTCAATTTCCTTTGTTGTAAAGTAGGAGTAATCATACTATAACCTTCCAGAATTGTGAGGATTTGAAGGGATACATGTAAATAGCTTCACAAAGCGTTTGATACTCAGCATGCACTCAATTAAGTGTTAGTTTCCCTTGTGCAAAGCTTAACCCTTTGCACTCCCTTGCTTTTTTCTCGATTCCTTTATTCTAATGCTAACCTTGTCGAGTCACACTCCACACCCGAGTGCAAAAGGTTAATCCAGTACTAACATATAGTAAGGCTTGGAAATTTCCCCTTAGGATTATCCAGGGAGGCCATTCCTGCTGCTTTTTCATGTGATTTGCTGTTAGAGTTTATATAAGAACAACTATGGGCACAATTCTAGGGCAAGCAAATGAACTTGACTGTCCTCTTTACCTGTGTCTCTCCAGGAAGTCCCTACCTACATTCCAAACACACACACTATCTGCCCCTTCTATGAAAGCCAAACTAGTAAATCAGTAATGGTTCGGTTTCAGTCAGCAGAAGATAGAATTTTGAGGTAGGATGGTACTCCCAGTGCTATATATTTCACAGCCTCCTGTATCTAGTATACAGAAAGCCATCTCTGAAGGAATGGGAGAGGGACTAAAGTTCCTTCTGATTCTAGAAAAAAAGAGTATAGACAGATATAAGTGTCAGATAACAAAAGGCTGTATAGATGAGATTATTTAGGACTATTTCATTTGTTTAAGAAAAAACATTTTAACCCAGAAAATGGGAATGACTGTATTTTCTTTACTGTGGCCATGTTAAGACATTTCTATTTTTGAAAAACTGCCATTAATATCTAATTTCTCCTCTTTTCATACCAGGATCTACTTTTGAAATTATTTGGGCCTTAACATATTTTTAGACATGGTTAGAATTGCAACTAAAAAGGAAATAATAACAGTACAATTTTTTTTTCTTTTGGCAGCAGTAAAATAGCAAACCTTAGATTGTGCTCTTTTGCTGCCACATCTTGGGATCTGTCTGGAGATAACTCCAGGGAGCTTTAAGTAGAGGTGGGAGATCAAGAAAATTGTTGATAATCATGTTAACTCAGATTTGTTGCAGACTTGCTGGAGAAGAACTCTGAATTACAAGTTGTATGTTGCTGATTGTGATCAAAGCATTTTTTAAAATATTGCAAAACAGACAAGCTGAAAACAACTGTCTCATGATGTGGTTATGACATTAGATTAAGCAATAGGAATTCAGTGGCTTATGGACTCATGACAGTATTCATTTAAAAACGCACAGATATCTCTCTGGTTACCAAAAGGGCTACACAGTGAAAAACAGACTATCTGGGGGATTCACATTTGATTTTCCTTTTAGGTCAATTTTGTAAGTAGTTTAGAAAAAAACTGAAAAGGCAGCTTTAAATGCTATTTATTCACTTTACTTTCACTCCACTGTTAAATTCTTAGGCAACAGGATGGGCAAAGATGGGCTTATTATTTTTTATAAGTAAAATGATATTCTTAGGACAGTGTTGAAATAAATAGAATGAATTGGAGGGAATCTATGTATCTGAATTTCTCTTTATAGAAGTTGACTAGGTAATAAATTATAACATGTTGAAAATGACAAAATACACAACTATACATTTGTTTATTCATTAATAGGCCTTAATTATGTGTAAGAATTTAGTCATAGAAATTTTGAGCATCCATTTAGAAAGTTTCCAAGATTATTTTGTACTACCATACCTTCATTGCTCTGGTGCAATATTCTATAACATTTGTTGGCTCAGTTTTTGCAAATGGCTAGTTATATTAAGCTTTACATCATCCTTTCACTAAAACTAAAAATTGCATCATGGGTGTAGTATATAGAATTTGTGCTATTATTATTAAGTTTAGTATAAGTGACATCAATAATAGCAATAAGCATTTGCTTTTTCTTAGTATTTTTTTTTTTTTTACAATCACTGGCTTTGTCATTCACTAGGCCTCTATCACCTAACCACCTAATATCGCTGGTTGTCTTAGCTTCATATTTAAATGTCATGTTGTAATTGAATTTTTAAATATATCTATGTCTAATCCCTCCCTTTAGATTATAATCACCCTAATACCAAAACCAGATAAAGACAACACAATGAAAGAGAAATACAGGCCAATATCCCTCATGAACATAGATGCCAAAATCCTCAACAAAATTCTAGCAAATCGGATCCAGCAGTACATCAGAAAGATCATACACCATGACCAAGTAAGATTTATCCCAGGGATGCAAGGATAGTACAATATCCGCAAATCAATAAACGTGATATATTACATAAACAAATTAAGAGATAAAAACCACATAGTCATATCAATTGATGCAGAAAAAGCATTTGACAAAATACAACACCCTTTCTTGAAAAAAACTCTCAGCAAGGTAGTAATGGAAAAATCATACCTCAACATAATAAAAGCCATATATGACAAACCCACAGCCAACATCATACTCAATGGGCAAAAACTAAAAACATTTCCCATAAGAACAGGAACAAGACAGGGATGCCCACTCTCACCACTCCTGTTTGACATAGTACTGGAAGTACTAGCCATTGTGATCAGACAAGAAGAAGAAATAAAAGGCATCCAAATTGGGAAAGAAGTAAAACTGTCCTTATTCGCAGATGACATGATACTGTATATAGAAAACCCTAAAGACTCCATCAAAAATTATTAGACTTAATTAATGAATTCAGCAATGTAGCAGGATACAAAATTAATGCCAAGAAATCTATGGCATTTCTATACACCAAGAGTTAACTTAAAGAAAGAGAGACTAAAAAAGCAATCCCATTTACCATCGCACCAAAAAAATTAAGATACCTAGGAATAAACTTAACTAAGGAGGTAAAAGACCTATACATGGAAATCTAGAGGACACTGGAAAAAGAGATAGAGGAAGACATAAACAGATAGAAGAGCATACTGTGTTCATGGATTGTTAGAATCAACATCATCAAAATGTCCATACTACCCAAAGCAATCTATAGATTCAATGCACTCCCGATTAAAATACCAATGGCATATTTCACAGATCTAGAACGAACTTTCCAAAAGTTCATCTGGAATAAAAAAAGACCCAGAATAGCTGCAGCAATTCTGAGAAAGAAGAATAAAGTAGGAGGGATCTCAATACCATATATCAAGCTGTATTAAAAGCCACTGTTCTCAAAACAGCCTGGTACTGGCACAAGAACAGACATATAGACCAATGGAATAGAATAGAGAACCCAGAAATCGACCCAAACCACTATGCTCAATTAATATTCGACAAAGGAGGCATTAACATACAATGGAGTCAAGACAATCTCATCAATAAATGGTGTTGGGAAAATTGGACAGATACATGCAAAAAAATGAAGCTAGACCACCAACGTAAACCATACACAAAAATAAGCTCAAAATGGATAAAGGACTTAAACATAAGACGGGAAACCATAAAAATACTAGAGGAATCCACAGGCAGCAAAATCTCAGACGTATGCTGAAGCAATTTCTTCACTGATAGTGCTCCTAGGGCAATGGAAACTAAAGAGAAAATAAACAAATGGGACTACATCAAAATAAAAAGCTTTTTCACAGCAAAAGAAACTGTCAACAAAACAAGAAAGCCCACTTCATGGAAGAACATATCTGCTATTTTTCTTTAGGCATGTCAGAGAACCTAAAATAAAATTTTTGCACATGTAATAGGTACCCAAGACATTCTGTTGAAATGGCTACTAAATACAATTTTGGATAATCATTTTAGTATTTTGTGCATTATAGTGGGAACCTCTGTCAGTGTTCATTAATCTAATGAACAAAATAAACTGACCAACAAAATAGACATAGAGGCATGGATACATGGAACAGACTGACAGCTGTCAGAGGGAAGCGGGGAGGAGGAGTTGGATGAAATAAGTAGAAGGGATTAGCCAAATAACATATATGCATACCCCATAGACACAGAAAACAGTGTGATGATGGCCAGAGGGAAGAGGAGATGGTGGATCTGGGTAGAGGTGGGAAAAAGAGGTGGTGGTAGTACATCTGTAAGTGTCAATAATAAAAATAAAGTTTTTTCAAAAGCCTTAAAAAAAGTGTCAGACCCAGTCTAACCATGGCTGGGGCCTGAACACACAGGCACCCCACCCTGGACCCCTTGTTCGGGTATGCCCCAAGGACATGACTCGGACCCTATGCACACACCCCCTTCCCTGCAGACAATACTGGTCCCTGCACCTAAGTGAACAGTAGCAGCAGCAAGACCCTGCACACACCAGCCCACCACAGACCACTGCAGACAATGCCCAGGCTGCGCACCTAAGTGAACTCAGCAAGATCCCATGCACCTGCAGCTGACAGTTGCAGGACCCCACACAACTACCACAAGGAGCTGCTGCTACCACCATATCCACTTCCTGGGCACAGCTCCGGCTTGGAGAGCACACCATCTTGAAGGTTTTATAAAGTCCTCCTTGAGAGGAGGCTGTGGGGAGCTGCAGCGGCTAGGCGCCAAGCTTCACCACCATCCAGACTCATCCTGCCCCTGTCCTGGTGTGCCTACAGAGGTAACAACCCAGACCTGCATGCCTGCAACAGACACTGGTGGGTCCTCTGCATGCTTGGCATTCTCTTAGCCTGAACCCGTGTGCCTAAAAGTACTCAGCCTGGACACTGTGCCACTGACATGCGACCACCACTTACATGGCAGAGCTTTTGCCCCTGCGGTGTACTCACCTGCTAGCACTGCTACTGTGTTACCACAGCCACTTCAGAGCTCAGCTGTTAGACTCTCCACCACCAGGAATCAGGGCCAGGAATTGTGCTGAAGGCCATGAGATGGATGTAGCCTCCCCTGACCTAGACTTATTGAACTGTGGACTTGAGGAGACTGAAGAGGCTGCAGATATTTATTTTTTAATATGTATTTTTATTGATTTCAGAGAGGAAGGGAGAGGGAGAGAGAGATAGAAACATCAGTGATGAAAGAGAATCACTGATCAGCTGCCTCCTGCATGCTCCCTACTGGGGATCAAGCCTGTAACCCAGGCATGCGCCCTTGACCAGAATTGAACCTGGGACTCCTCAGTCCGCAGGCCAATGCTCTATCCACTGAACCAAACCAGCTACGGCAGGCTGCAGATCTTTAGCTGGCATGATGACATTAGAGTTGAACCTCACTGACAGCAATTTGGAGGGGAGATCACTACCATGAATGGGACATCAACAATCAAGTCCCAATTTTAACTGGAGAGCCCAAATAACAAACACAAGGGGCATTCCTAGAGCATCCAGTTCAGGTGAACAAAGAGACTGCAGCACTGGACCTCTCAAGACAATTTATACATAGGCCATCCCACAAAGACTGGGAGCAATACACAGAAGCAAATACAAAGAGACAGATAAAATGGGGAGACAAAGAACCCCCAAATGAAGGAAAAGACAGAATGTCCAGAAGAAGAACTAAATGAAAGGGAGGTAAGAAACCTATCAGACATAAAGTTCAAAGCAATTGTTATAGGAAAAAACCAAGATGGCGGCATAAGTAAACACCTGTACATGCTGCCTCTTACAACCAAACCAAAACTACAACTAAAAGGCAAAACGACTATCACCCAGAATCACGGGAAAGCTGGCTGAGTAGAAGCTCTACAACTAGAAGGAAAGAAAAAAGCTCGTTGAGATGGTGTAGGAGGTGCAGAGCCACGGAAAAGCAGAGCTATGCTGGTGTGCGAATCGGACTGGCGACTGGGTGCGCTGATTTTTTCAGTTGGAAGGGAGATACAAGCTCCTGACTGCTCTGAACTCCAGTTTCCAGCGAGACTCTGGGGACCCAGACATCTACTGGAAGAAACTGGACTGTCTGGCATCAGGTTGGAAAGTGTGGGTGGCTTTCTCACAGAGGTGCGCGCAGGAATTATTGTTTACTGTTCTGGGGTGCAGGGCGCAGGGATGCAGAAAGACAGAGACAAAGAAACACGGAGACGCAGAGACAGCTGACTGGTAGTTATTGCTGGTTGTCACACCCTAGTGATTCCCTGAGACCCCACCCCACCCAATTTACAAACCCACCCAAGCTGTGCGCAGCGGTTTTTGCATATGAATGGCCTGCCCTTTTGCAGCTTAACCTAACAAATTGCAGCTGGGTCAGACAGCTCCAAAACTTCCAAACCCCAAACAAAGAGGAGAAAACCTATTAGAAGAAATCATGACAGAAAACTTCCCCCACCTGATGAAAGAAATAGACTTACAAGTCCAGGAAGCGCACAGAACCCCAAACAAAAGGAATCCAAAGAGGACCACACCAAGACACATCATAATTAAAATGCCAAGGGCAAAAGACAAAGAGAGAATCTTGAAAGCAGCAAGAGAAAAACAGTTACCTACAAGGGAGTACCCATACGACTGTCAGCTGATTTCTCAACAGTAACTATGAAGGCCAGAAGGGAGTGGCAAGAAATATTCAAAGTGATGAACAGCAAGAACCTACAACCAAGATTACTCTACCCAGCAAAGCTATCATTTAGAATTGAAGGTCAGATAAAGAGCTTCACAGACAAGAAAAAGCTAAAGGAGTTCCTCACCACCAAACCAGGATTATATGAAATGCTGAAGGGTATTCTTTAAGAAGAGGAAGAAGAAGAAAAAGGTAAAGATAAAAATTATGAACAACAAAGTGACAACAAATACATATCTATCAACAAGTGAATCTAAAAATCAAGCCAATAAAAAATCTGATGAACAGAATAAACTGGTGAATATAATAGAATCAGGGGCATAGAAAGGGAGTGGACTGACAATTCTCAGGGGGAAGGGGACGTGAGGGTTGCGGGAAGAGATTGGACAAAAATCTTACATCTATGGATGAAGACAGTGGTGGAGGGTAAGGGCATGGGGTGGAGGTGGAATCAGGTGGAGGGGAGCTATGGGGGGGGGGAAAGGAACATCTGTAATAATCTGAACAATAAAGATTTATTTAAAAAAACAAAGCAATTGTTATAAATATGCTTAAGGAACTTAGTGCAAATTACAACAGTGTTATAGAGGCCATGAATAGGAACAAAACAGAAATGAAGAATGACATATCTCACATCAAGAACACACTGGAAGGAATTAAAAGTAGATTGGATGAAGCAGAGGATCAAACCAGTGATTTAGAAGACAAGGTAGAAATAAATACCCAATTAGAGCAGCAAATAGAAAAAAAAATTAATTAAAAAGCAGGCAGGTAGCTTAAGAGAGCTCTGGGACAACATGAAACATAACAACATCTGCATTATAGGAATACCAGAAGGAGAAGGTGAGCAGGGACCAGAACCCTAGTTAAAGAAATAATGTAAGACAATTACCCCAACCTGGTGAAGGAAAATGTCACACAAGTTCAGGAGGCATAGAGAGCCCCAATCAAGATAAACCCAAAGAGATCCACATCTAGACACACTGTAATTAAAATGACAAACATTAGATACAAAGAAAGAATCTTAAAGGCAGCAAGCGAGAAACAGAAAATTACCTACAAAGGAGTTCCCATTTTAATGTCAGCTGACTTCTCAATAGAAACACTCCAGGCATGTAATACTCAAAGTGATGAAAAGCAAGGAACTAAATCTAAGACTACTGTATTCAACAAGGCTATCATTTAAAATTTAAGGTGAAATAAAAAACTTCTCATATTAAAAAAAAAAGGGTTAAAGGAGTAAATTACCACCAAACCAGCAATGCAAGTAATGTTAAAATGACTGCTATAAGAAGAAGAAAATGAGAGAGAGGATCATAGGCATAAAGAAAATAAAAATGGCAATAAATAAATACATATCAATAATAACCTTAAATGTAAATGGATTAAGTGCTCCAGTGACTAGACATAGGGTAACTGAATGGATAATAAAACATGACCCATATATATGTGATCTACAAGAGACCCACATCAGAACAAAAGATATACACAGACTGAGAGAGAAGGGTTGGAAAATTTATTCCATGCAAATAGAAAGGAAAAATAAACTGGGGTAGCAATAGTCATATCAGACAAAATAGACTTCAAAACAAAGGCCATACCAAGAGACAAATAAGGCCACTACATAATACTAAAGGGAATGATTCAACTAGAAAATATAACTCTTGTAAACATACACTGAGTGGCCAGATTATTATGATCTTTGAACGCATAATAATCTGGCCACTCAGTATATATATTGGAGGCCTGGTTCA
This sequence comes from Ia io, assembly GCA_025583905.1. Lineage (NCBI taxonomy): Eukaryota > Metazoa > Chordata > Mammalia > Chiroptera > Vespertilionidae > Ia > Ia io. The sequence goes on along the minus strand of JAJQQW010000001.1, from coordinate 38,096,859 downwards.
TGAATTCGTGCATGGGTGGGGTCTGGCCAGCCTGGCCAGGGGGAGAGGACATGGACAGTTGGCCGGCCTGCCTGCTGGTCAAACTCCTGGTCGAGGGGACAATTTGCATATTAGCCTTTTACTATATAGGATATACACTGAGTGGCCAGATTATTTATGTGTTCAGAGATCATAATAATCTGGCCACTCAGTGTATATGAACCCAATGTAGGAACACCCAAGTTCATAAAAAAACTTTTTTTGTTTGTTTTTGTTAATCCTCACCTGAGAATATTTTTCCATTGATTTTTAGGGAGTGTAGAAGAGAGAGGGAAAGACAGAGAGAAACATCAATGTGAGAAAAACACATCAATTGGTTGTCTCCTACATGAGCCCAGACCAGAGCCTGGGCCAGGGAGGAGCCTGCAACCAAGGTACATGCCTTTGATGGGAATAGAACCTGGAACCCTTTGGTCTGCAGAACTATGGTCTATCCACTGAGCCAAACTGGCAAGGGCCATAAAGAAATCTCTTGATGGACTTTAAGGGAGAGATTAACAGCAATACAGTCATAGTAGGGGTCCTTAACATCCCACTGGCACCACTGGATAGATCTTTCAGTGAGGAAACAGGGTCCTTAAATAACACACTAGATCAGATGTATCTAACTGATATTTACAGAATATTTCATCCCAAAGCAACAGAATATACATTCTTTACAAGCACACATGGAACATTCTCAAAGATAGACCACATGTTTGGACACAAAGTCTATACAAATGCAAGAAGATTGATGTAATACCAAGCATCTTCTTCGTTCATAATGGCATGAAGTTAGAAATCAAGTACAATAAAAAACCCCTCAAAAACAGTCAACTACATGGAGGCTATATAGCATGCTATTAAAAAATGAATGGGTTACTAATGATATAAAGCAAGAAATGAAAAGCTTCCTAGAAACAAATAAAAATGAACACAGAAAACCCCAAAACCTATGGAACAAGGTGAAAGCACTACTGACAGGGAAGTTGATAGTATTATAGGGCCTACCTCAAGAAACAAGAGAAAGCACTAATAAACTAACCCCACAACTAAATGAATTACAAAGAGAAGAGCAAGAAAAGCCCAGAAGAATTAGAAGGAAGGAAATAATAAAAATCAGAGAAGAAATAACTTACATCCTACATAATAAAACCTTAATATGCAAATCAACCAAATGGCAGAATGACCGGTTGCTATGATGTGCACTGACCACCAGGGGGAAGATGCTAAACACAGAGGCAGGAGACTGGTGGTGGCAACCAGGGGCTGGGGACAGCCAGTGGGCAGTGCCAGGCCACCAGCCAAGGCAGGTGCCAGCAGGGACCCCTGCCCCCCCAATCATCCCACCTGCCGGTCACCCCACAGATGGCCCTGATTGCTGGCCAGGCCTAGGGGCCCTATTGTATATATTGGGAACAGTATCTTAGGCTTAAAAACTAAAACCTGGCAAGACTACTCTAACACTGAAAAAAGAGGATGATGCAGCGATAACATGCATGGACTCTGGTTTGCACATTTTGTGATTAGCCCTGATTCTGATACTTATAACTATGTGACAAAGCCAATTATTTAACTTCTCTCTGCTTCAGTTTTTCCACCAATAAGATGGAGAAAATGGTACTACTGCCTCAGAAGGATCATATTATGTACTACTTTTTATAATCAGGGCAAAAAAATGTACCTGCTCATACAACAGCAAGATGCCTTTCACCTGTATAAAAAGTATGGTCACTGATACATGCAGTATCCCAGATTGTGAGAGGGATGTCTGACTGCCGATTTAGGCCCAACATATTCCGAGGGGTCCTGGATTGCGAGAGGATGCCGGCCAGGCTGAGGGATCAGCTTCCCCTCCCCCCACCGTGCACGAATTTCATGCACCAGGCCTCTAGTAGAGACTAATAAAACAGTACAAAAGATAAATGAATACAAGAGCTGGTTCTTTGAAAAGAAAAACAAGATTGATGAACCCCTAGCCAGGCTCATCAAGAAACAAAGAGAAAGGACCAAAATAAATAAATTCAGAAATGAAAGAGGTGCTATGACAACAGACATCATAGAAATACAAAGGATTGTAAGCAAATACTATAAACAACTATATGCCAACAAACTGGACAACCGGGCAAAATGGACAAATTCCCAGAAATGTACAATCTTCCAAAACTCAATCAGGAAGAATCAGAAATCCTGAGTAGACCAATAACAACTGATGAAATTGAAGCAGTAAAAAACTCCCAGCAAACAAAAGTCTTGGAGCAGATGGATTTATAGGAGAATTTTACCAAACATTGAAAGAAGAATTAACATCTATCCTCCTCAAACTATCCCAAAAAAATTCAAAAGGAAGGCATACTTCCAAGCTATTTTAATGAATCCAGCATCATCCTAATTCCAAAACCAGATAATGACACTACAAAGAAAGGAAATTACAGTCCAATGTCCCAGATGAACACAGATTCTAAAATCCTCAACAAAATATTAGCAAATTGAATCCAGTAATACATTAAAAAGATTATACACCATAAACAAGTGGGATTTATTCTGGTGAATCAAGCCTGGTACAATATTTGCAAATTAATAAAAGTGATACATCACATAAACAAAATGAAAGATAAAAATCACATGGTCATATCAATTGATGTAGAAAAAACATTAGACAAAATCCATCACCCTTTTTTAATAAAAACTCTCAAGAAAGTAAGAATAGAGGGATCATACCTCAACATAATAAGGGCCATATATGACAAAGCTACAGCTAAGATAATACTCAATGGGCAACAACTAAAAATGTTTCCCTTAAGAACAGGAACAAGACAAGGATATCCACTTTTACCACTCTTACTCTACATAATAAGTATGCTATGGTAATCAGACAAGGAAAAGAGAAAAAAGGCATCCAAATTGGAAAGGAGGAAGTAAAGCTGTCATTATTTGCAGATCACATAATATTGTACATAAAAAAACCCCAAAAACTCTATCAGTAAACTGTTAGACATAATAAATGAATTCAGAAAGGTAGCAAGATACAAAATCATCATCCAGAAATTTATAGCATTTTTATACACCAATAATGAACTCTCCGAAAGAGAAAATTAAAAAAAAAATCCCATTTACCACTGCAACCAAAAAAAAAAAGTGATACCTAGAAATAAACTTAACCAAGGAGACAAAAGACCTGTACTTGAAAACTATAGGACATTGAAAAAAGAAATAGAAGATACATTTAAAAAAAGGAAACATATACCATGTTCATGGATTAGAAGAATTAACATCATTAAAATGTCTAGACTACCCAAAACAATCTGTAGATTCAACACAATCAATATCAAAATACCAAGAGCATAATTCTCAGAACTAGAACAAATACTCCAAAAATTTATGTGGAACCATAAAAGACTTGAATAGCTGCAGCAATCTAGAGAAAGAACAATGAAGTAGGAGGGATCACAATACAGGATATCAAACTATACTACAAAGCCAAAATAACCAAACCAGCGTGGTACTGGCACAAGAACAGGCATATAGACCAATGTATTAGAACAGAGACCCCAGAAATTGACCCATATGATTATGGCCAGTTAATATTTGACAAAGAAGGCAAGAGCATACAATGGAGTAAAGACAGTCTCTTCAATAAACGGTGTTGGGAAAACTGGACCAACAAATGCCAAAAGATGAAATTAGACCACCAACTTACACCATACACAAGAATAAACTCAAAATGGATAAAAGACAAATGTAAAGCATTGAACCATAACAATTTTAGAAGAAAATATAGGCATTAAAATCTCAGACATCTCATGTAGCAGAATTTTTGCCAATACATCTTTTATGGCAAAGAAAATAAATAAATTGACTACATAAAAATAAAAAGTTTCTACACAACAAAAGAAAGCACCATCAAAATGAAAACAGAAACTATGGCATGGGAGAACATATTTGCCAATGATACATCTGATAAGGGGTTAAAATCCAAAATATATAAAGTACTCATACAACTTAACAAAAGAAAGACACACAATCCAATTAAAAAACGAGCACAAGACCTGAATAGACATTTCTCCAAAGAGGACGTACAAATGTCTAAGAAACATATGAAAAAATGCTCAAAGTCACTAATCATCAGAGAAATTCAAATTAAAACCCAATGAGATATCAATTTACACCTGTCAGAATGGCTCTCATAAAAAATCAACAAGTGCTGGCAAGGATGTGGGGATAAGAGAACACTAGTTCACTGCTGGTGGGAATGCAGATTGGTGTAGCCACTATGAAAAATGGTAAAGAGTTTCCTAAAAAATAAAAAAATGGTACTTTCGTTTGACTCAGTGATCCTACTTCTGGGAATATATCCTAAAACCCCCAAAACACCAATCAGAAAGAATGTATACACGCTTATGTTCATGGCAGTGTTATTTACAATAGCTAAGATTTGGAAACAACCCAAGTGCCCATCAGTAGATGAGTGGATGAAAAAGCTGTGGGACATTTACACAATGGAATACTATGCAGATGTAAAAAAGAGGGATCTCTACCCTTTGGAAAAATATGGATGGACCTGGAGAATATTATGCTAACTGATATAAGCCAATCTGAGAAAGACAAATATCACATGATCTCACTTATTTGTGCAATCAAATGAACAAAATCAATTGATGACCAAAATAAAGCCCAAGGCATGGAGGCATGGAACAGACCTTAATGTGGGGCTAGGGCAACAAGAAGACATAAACCAAAGAACTTATATACTTATATGTATAGCCTATGAACATGGGCAAGAGAATGGTAAATACCTGGGTGGTAGGGGCGGGTAGATTGGAGACATCCGAAATACTATTAACAATAAAAATAAATATATATATTTTTAAATTGTCAGTGGAGACAATGTGACAGAGGTTGGTTATAAAACAAGACAATGACAGTTTTACTTCTTCTTTTCCAGCTTGGATACCTTTTATTTCTTCGTCTTGTCTAATGGCTAGCATTTCCAGTACTATGTCAAACAGGAGTGGTGAAAGTGGGCATCCCTGTCTTGTTCCTGTTTTTAGGTGAAATAGTTTTAGGTTTTGCCCATGGAGTATGATGTTGGCTGAAGGTTTGTCATATATGGCTTTTATTATGTTGAGGTATGATCCCTCAATTCCCACTTTGCTGAGGGTTTTTATCAAGAAAAGGTGTTGGAGCCCTAACTGGTTTGGCTCAGTGGATAGAGCGTTGGCCTGTGGACTGAAGGGTCCCAGGTTCAATTCCAGTCAAGGGCATATACCTTGGTTGCGGGCACATCCCCAATAGGGGGTGTGCAGGAGGCAGCTGATCAATGTTTCTGTCTCATCATTGTTTCTAACTCTCTATCCCTCTCCCTTCCTCTCTGTAAAAAAAAAAAAAAGAAAGAAAAAAATCAATAAATTACATTAAAAAAAAAAAAAGAAAGGGTGTTGGATTTTGTCAAATGCTTTTTCTGCATCTATTGATATGACTATGTGATTTTTATCTCTCAGTTTGTTTATGTGATGTATCACGTTTATTGATTTGCGGATGTTGCATTCCTAGGATAAATCCTACTTGGTCATGGTGTATGATCTTTCTGATGCAATGCTGGATCTGATTTGCTAGAATTTTGTTGAGGATTTTGGCATCTATGTTCATGAGGGATATTGGCCTGTAATTCTCTTTCTTTGTGTTTTCTTTATTTGGTATTGGCATTAGGATAATGCTGGCTTCATAGAATGAGTTTGGAAATGTTCCTTCCACTTGAATTTTTAACAACTTAACAAAAGGAAGATAAACAATCTAATAAAAAAATAGGCAATGGACCTAAATAAATACTTTTCGAACGAGGACTTACAGAAGGCCTAGAGATATATGAAAACTTGCTCAAAGTCACTAAACATCTGAGAGATGCAAATCAAAACGATAATGAGGTACCATCTTACACCTGTCAGAATGGCTATCATCAACAAATCAACAAATGACAAGTGCTGGTGAGGATGCAGAGAAAAAGGAACCCTCATGCACTGCTGGTGGGAATGCAGACTGGTGCAGCCACTGTGAAGAACAGTATGGAGTTTCTTCAAAAAACTAAAAATGGAACTCCCATTTGACCCCTTGATCTCACTTCCAGGAATATATCCCAAGAAAACAGAACACCAATCAAAAGGATATATGTATCCCTATGTTCATAGCAGCACAATTTACAATAGCTAAGATTTGGAAACAGCCGAAGTGCCCATCAGCAGATGAGTGGATTAGAAAACTGAGGTAATCTACACAATGGAATACTATGCTGTTGTAAAACGGAAGGAACTCCTACCATTTACAACAGCATGGATGGAGCTGGAGAGCATTATACTAAGCGAAATAAGTCAGAGAAAGAAAGATAAATATCACATGATTTCACTCATTTGTTGAATATAATGAACAATATAAACTGATGAACAAAAACAGATGCAGAGACAGAGAAGCATCGATCAGACTGTCAAACCTCAGAGGGAAGGCAGGGGATGGTGGAGGAAGGCGGAGAGATCAACCAAAGGACTTGTATGCATGCATATAAGCCTAACCAATGGACACAGATATTAGAAGGTGAGGGCACAAGCGGGGAGGTTAGGGGTAATGGGAGGATAAGGACACATATGTAATACCTTAGCCAATAAAGAAAAAAAAATAAAACAAGATAAAACGTCACCTTTATTAAATGTTTTATGGTAGATTGGCACTTTATGAAAATTAATTGTTTTCCCAATTGAAGTATGGTTATTAAAGTTTCAGTCATCCATTGAAAGTTGAACATTCATACTGGACCATTTTAAAGCACATACAGATACCTTGTCAGTTTCCTTCATTTAAAATAAATTTATTTTACCCTTGTCATGACAGACAAGAAGCTTACTGAGGCTAGCTGGAAAGTAACTATTCCCTCTAAGGTAACATTCCTCAGTAGCCCTGCTCTGTATCTTTAGAGGAAAGGATACCTTGAATTTCAAACCCAGACATGTGAGAAAAAATATTTGACATTCATTGGGTAGAGGTGAGCAGTATGATTTGCTCTTTGAAGAAAATTGGTTTGAATTTCTGGACAGTGCCATTGTCTACTTGGAAGTGCAAATTAGTTTTTCTGTAGAAAATTTAAATTGTATTCCTTAGTAAACCCTTGTGATACCCATTCCTAATTGTTCTTGCATTTTATGATTTTCAGTCACCTGTGTTTACTGTGTCCCTTTATTTTAAATCCCATTGGGAAATTAGGAAATTAGCACCACCTGAAGCCCCTTTATCAAAATATGTTGTAGTGAACATGTGCTTGTAGGTGTATAACAAAGAAATAACTCTTTAGATATAAAATATGCCTTGTTAGAAATAAATTTGCTATTTGAAATTTTGTACTTACAGATTTGACCAAGTTAGGAAACATTTTTTAACATTCCCCGAAGATTCAAAACTGAACAAATGTTCACATTTGACAGGACAGGACCTACTAAAAAGTGTTATTATGGTCCATTCTCTTCAGCCTTATGGAGGTGCAGAGCATTATAGGAAGTATGTGTACTTATTGTCAGGTAGTTCCAGAGCATGGGAGAAATACTTGTGGTCCAGAAATGATGGCTGGAGAGTAAAGATATCAGTGAAGTTATACTACAATGCCCAGTGATAACAAGCCTGACTACCATCTTAACTCAGCAGAGAGAACACTGCTATCTATCTAGTAAGCATTCACTAAGGTAAGAAGGCTTCAGAGTCACTTATCTTAAAGGTCTTCTGTCCTTTTCCTCACACAAACATGGCAGATGACTTTAACCCAGGGCCACGTATAATTTTTAGCATGTTAGCTAAAAATTATTTTAAAACTATCTGTTGCAAATGGCAAGTGACTGAAAGTACCATATTTAGGGGCATCTTTATACCTACTTAAATTTGCAAATATGCAAATAATAGATAAATTACTTGATGAAATGTATAATAACTGAACACTTCCTGTTGTATCATGGAGATTAAAAACCACTGATTTAACTGAATCTTCTATCAAGCTTCTGGTCCAGAAATTTTCAACCTTTCATCTCAGGACACACATATACTTATTACTAAAATTATCTGGCACACCAAAATATATATTTTTTGCCAATCTGACAAAAATGGGTATAATTTTGATTCATTAACACCAGGTGGAAATTGTTGTGTTGGCTGTTGTCATTTTTTTTTTTAATTTGACAATCTAAGGGAAAAGAGGTCAGGGCCTCTGATATTCCATATTTTAAAAATTCTTGTGGCACACCAGGTGAAAATCACTGGTCTAGTCCATTAGACATTCACTCCTGAATATTTGACTTTTACATTGATTTTTATCAAAATTAAAAAAGGAGTATATGTTATATTTAGGACTGGAAGTTTGATTTTATAAGCTAACTAGAGGCCTGGTGCATGAAATTTGTGCACGGGGGTGGAGTGTGTCCCTCAGCCCAGACTGCACCCTCTCCAATCTGGGACCCCTTGAGGGGTGTCCGACTGCCTGTTTAGGCCCAATCCCGGTGGACATTCCTCTCACAATCCAGGACTGCTGGCTCCCAACTGCTCGCCTGCCTGCCTGTCTGATTGCCCCTAACCGCTTCTGCCTGCCAGCCTAATGAACCCCTAACCACTCCTCTGCCAGCCTGATCGATGCCTAACTGTTCTCCTGCTGGTCTGATTGCCCCTAACTGCCCTCCCCTGCTGGCCTGGTCACCCCTAACTGCCCTCCCCTGCTGGCCTGGTCTCCCCAACTGCCCTCCCCTGCAGGCCTTGTTCCCCCCAACTGCCCTCCCCTGCAGGTCTTGTTCCTCCCAACTGCCCTCCCCTGCAGGCCTTGTTCCTCCCAACTGCCCTCCCCTGCTGGCCATCTTGTGGTGGCCATCTTTGACCACATGGGGGCAGCCATCTTGTGTGTTGGAATGTGGTTATTTGCATATTACCTCTTTAAGGAAATATGATTCCTGTTGGAAAAATTAGTGATCTTTAAAGAAGGGCATTCTATACTCTGATCTAAATAGCCTATGGAAATTTCAGTTCTTATTGGGAGAAATTGAGAATTTTTTCTCTGGAGTTATGTGATGAGAGAGAAAATTACTTACACACAAGCAAGTTAGAAGGACAAATATACAAATCTCTCTGTGTGGGGGGGGGTATGTGAATCCATAGAGGACTTGACTGTATGGAAGCTTTATTATTTTGTATTTTTATTTCCATTGAGAGGACTGCTTCTTTTGATTTTATTTTTCTGATTATTCTACTCCATGTTTCTTTTTAATGTGACTCCATGGATAATTTTTTGATTATGCTCTGCACCTCAGAAATGTTAAGTAAGAGTTTTAAATTTGAACAAATTACCATAGAAGTACGAATTAACATTCTAAAATAAATGCATATTAGAGGAGAAGCCTAACTAAATAGTATTAATTTTACTATTTTAAAACTCTCTTTTAGGTATGATTAGGAAACAAAATAATTGTATTATCTCTACCTGTTAATCTAGCTGAAGAAGTAGCACAGATACACATAAAAGATCCCTTAGCAACACATGTTAATGACTAATGAGTGGTACATGTATATTCCAGACTTAGTATACAAGGAGACTTAGATCATATCTTCTTATTCAGTTTCTATTGTAAACAATGAACATTGAAGCACAGAATGACTCTGAGGCTTGTAACATTCTCAAGGAACTATTTATTTCTGTTCATTACATGATGCTTATTAAAATAGGTAGTAGACTTGGATTGTTTGTGAAGACTTTCAACAAGGGCTGAAACTAAGAAAGGCTTTTAGATAATCAGAAAACCAAAGCTTCCTACTACTCACACTTGTGCATTAACTGCATTTTAGTTTATTGATATGCATCAGCTAGCCTTACTTTTGCTCATTAGATGTGGGAAATTTTCTAGAAAAAGAAAAAGTCAGGTTGATAAAAGGATCTGTCACCTGAAAGCTCTTCAATCCACTTGTGAAACCTTGTTAACAACAAAATAATAAAGCGGGAAAACCATGTATCTTCTGTGAAACCACAAATATTGATCCATGTCTGAATTTATTTATGCTAGTTCATAAACACTGACTTTTGTTAAATTTGAAAATAATAGAAGCTTTTTGTTCAGTAATATAGTTTGTTGTCCTTTGGGTCCTAGATTAAGAAGAAACAGCAAGATGTGCTTGGTTTTTTAGAAGCTAACAAAATAAGATTTGAAGAAAAAGATATTGCTGCCAATGAAGAAAATCGGAAGTGGATGAGAGAAAATGTACCTGCAAATAGTCGACCAGCCTCAGGGTACCCCCTACCACCTCAGATTTTCAATGAAAGCCAGTACCGTGGGGTAAGGAATCAATTTAAATACTTGGTGTGTGTGTTTTTCAAATGGATTTGCTCAAATCCATCCTATCCATTTCACTCTCTTGCCTAGATATGCATACAATCATTTCTCTTGTTCATTCTTTGCATCCATCCTACGCAGCTGAGGTATTTTACCTATGACTAGGAGGTAAATGAGTCACCCATCAAAATTACCTGTAAATGTAGAAATACAGATTTTTGACATATAATTTTACATTTCTTCATCTCAATTCCAACCAGAGCAATTATATTAATGTTTCTGGTATATCCATGAAGGAGACTCTGAAAAGAAGTCAGCAGTTTGACTTATTTAGATTAACATTAGTTTTTAAAAAAGAGGAATGTCTTATTTTCTGCTTGAAACTAGTAATACTTTTATTTTGGTATCATTAATGAATTTTGTTAAAATTTTAATTCAGCTCATTGAACTTATGTAAGAAATGAGAGAAAATATTTTTCTTTTTTCTTTTTCTTTGCTTTGTGACTGGTGCTTTCAAGTATACTATTTTGTTTAGTCTTCATTTAAACCATGGAACATTTTCCTTAATACTTTATTCATTGTATATTCAAGTACCATTTATAGTTTATGGCTATTCTAGGCAGCACAATGGCAAGTAAAATATAAATAAGACACAGCCTCTTCTCTTAAGGAGCTGATTAGGGGTGGGGTGTGAGGAGAATCATACATACCTGAAACAATCAGAGAATAGCTATGAAGTCATGGTAGAGAAAAAATAAGTAAGGGCTATAAGAATTTCCAATAGAGAACTGTTTGCATTGCTATATCCTCAGAATTAGCATTAGTGAAGAAAAGATATTTTTAGAGCCAGCAATCCATATCTTCTAGCTCATAGGTTTATGTAGGAGTGAGGCATATACTTTTTGGTGGGGATCTTTTCATGGACCAATTCAAACCATATAAGGGATGGGTGTGACAAACTTGAGAAGTTCATTGGCACAGACGAGTTTGTTCATTTAATTAGTCACTTCTGAGGAGGGGTCCTAAAATATTCATCTGTTGCTGCAGACATAGCCAATGTGTAAAGACAAACTACAGATAAGGAAAAGGCAAGTATGCTGCTATCCATTTAGATATTGAAATCTCACTTCCTCTATATTTGAAATTTCTGAAAATTGGTGAATTAGAGTGGTTGGAAGAGGCCTCAGGGATCATACAGTCCAATCTAAGCCAGCATATATTTTCTCAACCTCTCCTTTTTAAAGCAGACATTTCAATTTGTTTGACTTTTGAAAACAAACACATTTTAGGTTATAAGGGTAACATTTGAGAAACCACATTTACCTGGTTTATTTCTCCTTGTGAAGCCACACTGCAAGGGAATGGAGTATGTTTTGGAAATAAGGCAAGAATCACTGAGAAATGGGAAAATGGAAAGGAAGGGACAAGAGGGTGAAACTCAACCAAATGCTTAAATATTTCTTAGTGGAAAAGGAATCCAACTTCTAGTGAGTACTTGCTATGTGCCAGACACTGAGTTGGGAGTTTAAAAACAATAAGAATGAAGATTTGTTCCTATACAGACACTTAGAAGAGTATATAGCAACCTTTCATAAAAAAAAAAGTTGCATCTCATCTATTGTGCTATGTGTTTTGTGCGTATTATATACTGGATTGTTCATTTTCTTGTTTATTCAAAGTTTCCATCTTCATTCTTGTCTTGTTCCATTATGTGGTGGGTCTGACCACAGCAAATTACATGTTCTAATCTACATTGCCAACTAGCTGCCTATTAGGTTTGGCTGATAATAGGATGTACTAGTTTGAAGAATGGAGGGCAGGAGAGGAAAAACCAAAGTATCCCCCTCCTGTCTATCTGGATGATCCATGACAGTGACTGAATCTCCTTTATGGTACCAGCTGTACCAGGTACCCCAGCTCCTGGGTCCTGTAATATCACCTTCTTTACTCTTTCATTTTGCCCTAGATTTGGTAGCAGCTTCCTGTTGTTTGCTAATCTCTGGGTTGTCTCACCATCACCTGTTTGCCTTTCAGATTTTTAATCTCTTCTAAGTAGTTCTTCATATTAAATTGCCTGTTTTAACTATCTAAAGGTTTCTCAATTTTGGCACTACTGACATTTGGGTTGGGCAATTCTTTGTTGTGGGCGACTGCTCTGCACATTGTAGGATGTTTAACAGCAACCCAGGCTTCTATCCTTGAATTCCAGTAGCACCCTCACAGTTGTGAAAACATCTCTCCAGACTTTGCCAGATGTCTCTGTGGGAAAAATTACCCCTGTTGAGAAGCACTGAACTATGGTAGCTTAGGTTATATTTCCAGACTGGAATGTGACTGAAACAACTACCCTATCTATATACATGAGACTCTGATATAAAAGATACAAAATTTATAAAGTAAGCTTTGTTCTGAAAGATCTATGCTTCTATATGAAGAACCAAAACACATTTCCATGAAATAATAAATAATATTATACCAACAGATGGTATAATACATTCTGTATTAATGTTATTGGAACCTCAGAGATGTAAATAAGTTATATTTATTTTTTTCTCAAGAGAATTCCTATATAGGAAGCAGACTATATCACAGTCTGTTTTGTTTACTCTTATATTCTTAGCACCAAGAATAGTGATTGGAATGTAGTAGCTGCTCAATATATATTTGCTGACTAAGTTATTTAATCTGGCTTAATTGAGAAACTAGTGTTCTTTTCTTTCAGAGTTATAAACCTGTTTGTGTTTGCTAAGTCCAAGGCCAACAAATCATAATATACTTTGATACTAAAACACTTGAAACAAAGACAAGAGTCCCCTACATAGCATTTTTATCAGATTTCAATAAAGCTGAAGACCTGCTTTCTTTCCCATAATTTTAAATAATGATATGCATTGTTTTTGTTGCTTTGATGTTAGTAAGAAATACCTCTTGTTAGATTCTTTTAACTAGCATTTTGAGGTTACTTCAAAGTGAGTAAGTATAGATATGACCTATATTGTTTGTTTACCTTGAGTAGCTTATAGGTCATGTGTCTCAGTATGAAACTGGTATCAAGATCCAGTTAGTTTCACTTTTGAATAGCAAGCTCAAAGGTATAGGAGGCTCATATATGCCTGTTATTTAGGGTTTATTCCTTTGTCAACATCTAGGGTACACAAAAAGATGATTTGAGTCAATCTTTGTGGATATACTAGGGCTCTAAACAATTTTGACTATAATCCCTAATTAAGGGAGAAATTCTGATGTATCATGGGGTGGGGCTCAAATTTAGGGTCACCAATGGCTTGAGAGGCTCTCAACTTTATACCTCCAGATTCTTCAGGTACCAAGAACTATACATGCTAGAAAAGAACCCTATAATACTGTGATCTGTTAGTGAGGTAATCTCTAGAGAAGCCAGCAGATTGAATGTTAATTAAGTCAGTTAAATGCTAAGCTTATCTTTATTTAAAATCAAAACAAACTAAGGCCAGGAATAGATAATGACTCTGTTTCCAAAGTAGGTGTGCTGGTAACTCCATAGTCAAATTTAGGGTATTTTATTTGTTATTTTTGGAAAATATTTGGTGGCTTAGAGGATGACAGTATAAAGAAAACCCAAACAAATTCAGTCACATGAGGCTTGCTTGGTTCACTAGATAGAAACCTTTTAGTAGCTTGTTTGCTCTTCTGGTCATATTTCATGAAAATCATATTCACTTCCTCCAAAAACAGCACAAATTTAATATTCTTATGGCCCTGGGCATATCTAGCAAATATATGGTCTACCATAGGCTCTGGGGACACCTCTACCTAATAAATAATAGAACAAAAATAATGGGAAACTGGAACAACAAATTCATGCCAGAATAAATACCTCTTACTGGTAAACTGCTTTGGGCTATGGAGAAAGTTGCTTGCCTAAAGACAGATTTCAATTCTGTGTGATGTGGAATAAGCCATTTTGCAGTTTCTTCCCAACAGAACAGCATATCTTCTATCTACATTAAATGAGATCCAATAAGCCTTGCCTCTTTATTATCCTTTCCACAATTCTAGCATTATGGAAGTTAGTTAGCCTGCTGCCACCACGGAGGTTGACTAGTCAAGCCATTTTAAATAAATGTCCTATTTTTCTTCCCTTTTATTCTATTTTTTTGGTTGCATATTGCTAATTCTTCTTATCTTTTTTTTTCCACCGAGGACTATGATGCCTTCTTTGAAGCCAGAGAAAATAATGCAGTGTATGCCTTTTTAGGCTTGACAGCCCCACCAGGTTCAAAGGTATGATTTTCCTGCTTTATAGGCCACTTTATTGCTGCTGAGCTATTTTAATTGTAAGATTTCTACCTTTATTAAACACTCAGATTAAGCCCGAGGCCAGACAACATAACTGAAAGGAAATGTTCCTGCTCTGCATGCACTTAATCCCTAGTAGGGCAGTCAAATACATAAGTATGTGAGTAAGAAGTAGGTAGAGTGACTTCTTCATCAATCTTCTCAAGGCAGCAAATTTCTCATTAACCCAGTTACAAATAAGTGGTAAGCATTTTAAAGACTCCATTATTCCAGCTGCCATTCATGGTTTTACATTGACATAAAGTGTCTTAGTTCATAGTAATCTTCTTGGCAGCATCTATTGTCTTTGTGTGAGGCAACTGTTAGTGTCATCCATTCAAATTAACTGAGGACATTTGAGTTTCCGAACTGGTCACAAAATTGCTGGCTAAATTTGGAGCTTTTCCTCTGCCAACAAAAAAAATAATATTTCAAGTTGCAGTGTTCCCATGAAGACCATATAAAGAAAAGAATAAAAAACTAAATTGCCTATATAATGAAATGTCTAAGAACTATGGACTTCAAATATACCTTTGTCAGGTCCAGTGGGAAGGAGAAGTCAATGCAGGGTAAGGATTAAAAAGTAAAATAAAAATAAGTAAATAGGGCATACCTGGCCACTCTACCCTTTTGAAAATAGGAGTGCCCTGCTTACCAGGAGGCCTTGAGGAGCAGCAAGTCCAGCCAGGCTCACCCCCTTCATTAGCAGAGGGTCCTGCCCACCCTGCCCCCTAAAGGAGTTGACTGCCTGGCCCTTGACTAGAGATGAACTTGGCTTCCCAGCCCCTTTGATGATTGGAGTGCCCTGCCTACCCCCACATCTTGAGGAGTGGTATGCGTGGCCTACACCAACTCCTGATATGCAGTGCGTGTGGTCTGCTTCACCAACTTGACATGCAGCCAGCCTGGATGCACAGGCTTGTTGGCCCATTCTGGCATGCCAGACCTGGAACCCCTGGACAGCAGGCCCCAGTGACTTGAAGTGGTGCTCCTGGACCTGCCATCATGACAGAACATCCCCAGATACATGAACCTACCATCAAGAATCATTGTGCCTGGAAAGGAAACCCTGGACAACCAGCCTGGCCACCTTGGCACTGGCCCCATAGCTGAGACCTGAAATTCTCAGATACACGGACCTGCCTCTTTGACCTGGCTGGCCTCACCCAGCACCCTGGACCACTGGACTGCTAAAATGAGGAGATAAAGAAACAACCTCCCAATGAAATAAAAGGAGAATCTACAGAAAAGGAACTAAATTAAATGGAGGAAAGCAATTTTTTTCAGATAAAGAATTCAAAGTAATGGCTATAAGGGTATTCAAACAACTTAGTGAGAACTACAAGGAACTTAATGGTAACTATTAGATACTTAATGAGCACTACACCAGCATGAAAAGAAGGATGAAACCATGAATAAGAATCAAACAGAAATGAAAAATGATATAACTACAATAAAGAATGTCCTGGAAGAAATCAACAGTAGATTAGAAGCTGAGGACTTGGTCAACAAATTACAAAACAATGTAGAAAACCACCCATTTGGAGTAGCAATTGGGGAAAAAAGGAAAGTTTAAGGGAGCTTTGGGACAACATGAAATGTAACAACATCAGCTTCATGGGGGTACCAGAAAGGAAAGAATCTGAGTGAGGAATAGAGAACCTGTTTGAAGAAAAAATGACATAAAACTTACTTCCCTAATGTGAAGAAGGAAAAAGTCACACAAGTCCAGGAAACAAAGAGAGTCCTAATCAAGATGAACCCCCAAAACCCACACCAAGACACATCATAATTAAAATGGAAAACATTAAAAACAAAGAAAGAATCTTAAAGGATGCAAGAGAGAGACCGAAAGTTACCTACAAGGGAGCTTCTATTAGACTCTCAGCTGATTTCTCAATATTAACACTCCAGGCCAGAAGGGAGTGTCATGAAGTATACAGTACACAGGAATGAAAATGAAGGGACTGAATCCAAAACTATTCTATCCAGCAAATGTATCATTCAAAATTGAATGTGACATAAAATGCTTTGCAGACAAAAAATGGCAAAAAGAGTTCATTACCACCAATCCAGTATTGCAAGGAATGCTAAAGTACTATTGTAAGAAGGAGAGAGGGGGCGGGGGAGAGAACACATGCAAAAAGAATAAAAATGACAACAAATAAGTACCCACCAATCATAACTTTAAATGTAAATGGCCTAAATGCTCTAATCAAAAGATATAGGGTAGTTGAATGGATAAGAAAACATGACCCATATACAAGAGACCCACCTCAGAACAAAAGATTCACTTATAGGATAACAGTAAAGGGATGGAAATTTTTTTCCATGTGAAAGGAAATAGAAAAAAAAAAGCTGGAGTAGCAATATTCATTTCTGACAAAATATACTTCAAAGTGAAAGCCATATCAAGAAATAAGGAAGGACACTTCATAATACTAAAAGGATCACTATAACTAGAGGATATAACTCTGGTAAATGAATATGCATCCAATATAGGAGCATCCAAATATATAAAAATATTTCTGGAGGATATTAAGGGAGATATAGACAGCAATACAATCATAGTAGGGGTCTTTAACACCCACTGACATCATTGGATAGATCTTCTAGACAAAAAAATCAAAAAGGAAACAGCAAACCTAAAATACACATTTGATTAAATGGATTTAATTGAAATTACAGAACATTTCACCTCAAAGCTGCAGAATATACATTCTTCTCAAGTGAACATGGGGCATTATTATATACTAGAGGCCCGGTGCACAAAATTCGTGCATGGGGGGGTGTCCCTCAGCCCAACCTGTACCCTCTCCAATATGGGACCCCTCGAGGGATGTCCGACTGCCCGTTTAGGCCCGATTCCACCAGTGCACAGGCCAGGACCGCTGGCTCCCAACTGCTCACCTGCCTGCCTTCCTGATTGCCCCTAACCACTTTTGCCTGCCAGCCTGATCACCCCCTAACCACTGCCCTGCCAGCCTAATTGATGTCTAACTGCTCCCCTGCCAGCCTGTTTGCCCCAACTTCCCTCCTATGCTGACCTGGTCACCCCTAACTGCCCTCCCCTGCAGGCTTTATTGCCCCCAACTGCCCTCCCTTGAAGGCCTGGTCCCTCCCAAATGCCCTCCCCTGCTGGACATCTTGTGGTGGCCATCTTGTGTCCACATAGGGGCACGATATTTGACCACATGGGACAGCTATCTTGATCTTGTGTGTTGGAGTGATGGTCAATCTGCATATTACTATTTTATTAGATAGGATAGAGGCCTGGTGCATGGGTGGGGGCCAGCTGGTTTGCCCTGAAGGGTGTCCTGGATCAGGGTGGGGGTTCCCTTGGGGCATGGGGCAGCCTGGGTGAGGGACCTGTGGTGGTTTGCAGGCCAGCCATGCTCCCTGGCGACCCAAGCAGAGGCCCTGGTATCTGGGATATATTTACCTTCTACAATTGAAACTTGTAGCCTGGAGTGGAACCAAGCCTCCTGCTCACTCCATGGCTGCTGCCATTTCTGTTTGGATTTGTTTACCTTCTATAATTGAAACTTTGTAGCCTTAAGTGGAGGCCTGGGCCAGCCAGGGCAAGTTGAAAGCTTGGCTTCTTCAGTCACCGGGGGCAACCCAAGCCTGCTCTCTCCAGCTCTGTGGCTGCCGCCATTTTTTCTTGGGATTTATCTTCTATATTTGAAACTTTGTATTCTTGAGTGGAGGCATGGGCCCACCAGGGTGTGTGGAAAGCTTGGCTTCCTCTATTGCTGGGGAAAACCAAGCCTCCCTCCTGCTCTCTGTGGTGGCAGCCATCTTGGTTGGGGTTAATTTGCATACTCACACTGATTGGCTTGTGGACGTGGCTTGTGGGCGTGGTTTGTGGGTGTAGCAGAGTGATGGTTAATTGGCATATTACTCTTTTATTAGGTAGGATAGGCCACATATTAGGACACAAACAAAGTTTCTAAAAATTCAAGAGGATTTAAATAATAACAAGCATCATCTTTGATCACAATGGCATGAAACTAGAGATCAACTACAATAAAAACACCCCCAAAACATTCAAACGCATGGAGGCTATATAGCATGTTATTAAACAATGAAGGGTTTATCAATGAGATCAAGAAGAAATCAAATCTTCCTGGTAATAAATAAAAATGAACACACAACAACTCAAAATCTATGGAACACAGTGAAAGCAGTCTTGAAAGGGAACTTCATATCACTACAGGCTTACCTCAAGAAACAAGAAAAATTTCTAATAAACTATATTGTTGGGACTGACCAGCAGACCCTAAGTCAGTGATGGGCAACTTTTTGAGCTTGGTGTGTCAAACTTCACCAAAACACTGAGCATAACTCGGGTAGTGTGTCACTTTGAGGAAAAAACTAACTCCAAGACTCTAGTCACAAATGTTTCATCCTCGGCATGCGGCTGCCTCAGCGGCTGCATGTCAGAAATGGCTACGCGTGTCAGTGCTGGCACGCGTGTCATAGGTTCGCCATCACTGCCCTAAGTGATGGATGAATGATTACTCTGACACATGTTTCTGTGATAAAGAGGGCTAAGGGACTGCCTGGCTAAAGGAAACAGACAGCCCCATTCACCTGCCTCCTTAGGCTTTTATTGTAGCAAGAGCTTGAACTAAAATTAACCTCTAGATACTATCAGCAGGGTAAGTGTCCTTGAGAAAACACCTGTATCTGTAGTGTCTTTAAAACAAGGATGTTTTGAAGTCTAAACGTAAATATTCCAGCAAAACACCCAGGGGCTCAGACTTGTTTGGAAAAGTCAAGGCAGGGTCTGCTACCTTCAACAAGAATCCCCTAGAGCCATGGTCAGCAAACTGCAGCTCGCGAGCCACATGCAGCTCTTTGGCCCCTTGAGTGTGGCTCTTCCACAAAATACCATGGCCTGGGCGAGTCTATTTTGAAGAAGTGGTGTTAGAAGAAGTTTAAGTTTAAAAAATTTGGCTCTGCCGAAACCGGTTTGGCTCAGTGGATAGAGCGTCGGCCTGCGGACTGAAAGTTCCCAGGTTCGATTCTGGTCAAGGGCGTGTACCTTGGTTGCGGGCACATCCCCAGTGGGGGGTGTGCAGGAGGCAGCTGATTGGTGTTTCTCTCTCATCGATGTTTCTGACTCTCTATCCCTCTCTCTTCCTCTCTGTAAAAAATCAATAAAATATATTTTGGAAAAAAAAATTTTGGCTCTCAAAAGAAATTTCAATCGTTGTACTGTTGATATTTGGCTCTGTTGACTAATGAGTTTGCTGACCAGTGCCCTAAGGTCTCCGACCTTTCAAATAGTCTTCCTTACAGACTTTCCAAACAAGTTCCATGCTTCCCCACACTATCTAACCCTACAACTTAAAGAATTAGAAAGAGAATAAAAGAAAAGCCCAAAGTAAGGAGAAGGAAAGAAATAATAAATATCAGAGTGGAAATAAATTACATATATACTAAAACACACACAATATATATCAATGGAAACAAGAGCTGGTTCTTTGAAAGGATAAATGAAATTGATGAACCTTCAGCCAGTATCAGCAAGAAACAGAGAGGAAAACAATACAAATATATAAAATCAAAAATGAAAAGGTGAAGTTACAACTGACATCACAGAAATACAAAGAATTGTAAGAGAATACTATAAACAATGTGCCAACAAGCTGGACAACCTGGACACAATGGACAAATACTTAGAAAAATACAACATTCCAAAATGCAACCAGGAAGAATGAGTTGAGAAAACCTGAATAAGATTATAACTACTGACGAAATTGAAGCAGTAATCAAAAACCTCCAAGCAAACAAAAACCCTGACATGGATGGCTTCACTGGGGTGTTTTACCAAATATTCAAAGCCAAACTAACCTTAATCAAACTATTCAAAAATAATCCAAGAGCAAGGAACACTTCATAGCTCTTTTTAAGAAGCCAACATAAGCCCAATTCCAAAACCAGATAAAGATACTACAAAGAAAAAAAAAATACCAGCCAATATCCCTAATGAAAATAGATGCTAAAATACTCAACAAAATGTTTCCAAATCAGATCCAGCAATATTTTAAAAAGATAATACACCATGACCAAGTAGGATTTATTCCAGTGATGCAAGGCTGGTGCAATATTCGCAAATCAATAGATGTGTTACCTCACATAAATAAATTTCAAGACAAAAATCATATGATCATATCAATTGATGCAGAAAAAGAAAGCATTTGACCAAATACAACACCCATTTTTAATAAATACACTCAGCAAAGTGGGAATGGAGGGACCATACTTAAACATAATAAAGATCATATATGAGAAACCTATAGCAAACACCATATTTAATGGGCAAAAACTAAAACCATTTCCCATAAGAACAAAAACAAGACAAGGATATCTGCTTTCATCACTCTTATTAAACATAGTACTGGAAGTACTAGCCACTGCAATTAAGCAAGGAAAAAAAAAAGACATCCAAATTGGAAAGGATGAGGTAAAATTATCATTATTAGCAAATGACATGATATTGTACATAGAAAACCCTAAAGACTCCACCAAAAAAAGAGACTCCACCAAAAAACTACTAGATTTATATATAAATTTGGAAATATAGCAGGATACAAAATTAATACCCAGAAATTGATGGCATTTTTACACACTAATATTTAACTCTCAGAAAGAGAAAATTAAAAAAATCACATTTACCATTGCAATAAAAATTTAAGATACTTGGAAATAAATTTAACCTAGGAGGTAAAATACTTGTACTAAAAAAACTACAGAAGGTTGAATAAAGAGATAGAAGAGGATATAAGCAATGAAAGAATATACCATGTTCATGGATTGATAGAATCAACATCATTAAAATGTCCATACTACCCAAAGCAATCTATAGATTCATTACAATCTCCATTAAAATACCAATATCATATTTCGCAGATCTAGAACAAACATTCCAAATATTTATATAGAACCAAAAAAGACCAGCCAGCCACAGCAAACTTGAGAAAGAAGAACAAAGTTGGAGTGATCACAATAGCAGATATCAAGCTACACTAGCAATCCACTATAATCAAAACAGCATGGTACTTGCACTAGAACAGGAATATAGATCAGTGGAATAGAACAGAGAACCCATAAACCAACCCAAGATATTATGCTGAATTAATATTTACTAAAGGAGGCAAGAGTATACAATGGTGTTAGATGGTATCTTCAATACATGCTGTTGGGAAAATTGGACAAGTACATGCAAAAATATTTGAAACTCTACCACCAATTTACAACATAAACAAGAATAAACTCAAAATGGATAAAATGCATGTCTCAAAACAATGAAAATCCTAGAATGAAACATAGGCGACAAAATATCAGACATTTCACATAGCATAATTTTTACTGATACAATGCCTAAGGCCAGAGAAACAAAGGGAAAAAAATAAGCAAATGGGACTACATCAAAATAAGAAGCTTCAGCACAGCAAAAGAAACCATCAAACTTAAAACGGAACCCACTGTATGGGAAAACATATTTGCCAATGATACGTCTGATAAGGGGTTAATTTCCAAAATATATAAAGTGCACATACAACTCAACCAAATGAAGACGAACAATCCAATTAAAAATTGTGCAGAGGACCTAAATAGACAATTCTCCAAAGATGACATACAAATGGCAAAGAGATAAATGAAAAATGCTCAATGTCACTAATCATCCTATATAATAAAAGGCTAATATGCAAATTGATGGAACGGTGGAATGACAGGTCACTATGATACACACTGAATACCAGGGGGCAGATGCTCAATGCAGGAGCTGCCCCCTGGTGGTCAGTGCGCTCCCACAGGGAGAGTGCCACTCAGCCAGAAGCTGGGCTCACAGATGGTGAGCACAGAGGCAGTGATGTGAGAGTCTCTCGCCTCCTTAGCAGCACTAAGGATGTCCGACTGACAGCATAGGCCAGCTACCTCAGGGGAGCCTGCCTAAGCTGTCAGTAGGACATCACCCACAAGGACTCTCAGACTGAGAGAGGGCACAGGCCAGGATGATGGACCACCACCACCCTCCCCCGAGTGCATGAATTTCGTGTACCAGACCTCTAGTGAGAAATATGCAAATTAAAACCACAATGAGATACTACCTCACACCTGCCAGAATAGCTACTGTAAATCAACAAACAACACATGCTGGCGAGGATGTAGAGAAAAGGGAACCTGTAGGAATCCTGTCCAGGGTACACTGGATATTCAAGGCCAATTTGATTGTGGGGGTCCTGTCCAGAGTACACAGGATGTTCAAGGCGTATTTGCCATACACAGGTGCAAAAGCAAGGACCCAGCTATTGTACTGTATGCAATACTCAGGCATGCCTCTCTGTAGCCCAAGTTTTTTTTTAATTATTATTGATAAGGTATTACTTATGTGTCCTTATCCCCCCATTACCCTGTCACCTCCCTGCTCATGCCCTCACCCCCCTGGTTTCTGTGTCAATTTGTTAGGCTTATATGCATGCATACAAGTCTTTGGTTGATCTCTCCCCCTTACCCCCACCCTGCCCTTCCTTCACTTTGAGGTATGATGGTCTGATTGATGCTTCCGTCTCTGGATCTGTTTTTGTTCATCAGTTTATGTTGCTCCTTATATTCCACAAATGAGTGAGATCATGTGATATTTATCTTTCTCTGACTGGCTTAGTTTGATTAGCATAATGCTGTCTAGTTCCAACCATGCTGTTGCAAATGGTAAGAATTCCTTCTTTTTTACAGCAGCGTAGTATTCCATTGTGTAGATGTACCACAGGTGTTTTTTTTATTATTACAGCAGTATCTTTTTATTGACTAAGGTATTACATATGTGTCCTTATTCCCCATTACCCCGTCACCTCCCTGCCCATGCCCACACCCCCCTGGTGTCTATGTCCATTGGTTATGCTTATATGCATGCATACAAGTCCTTTGGTTAATCTCTACCCCTTACCCTCACTCTCCTACTTTCCCTCTGAGGTTTGATGGTCTGATCGATGCTTCTCTGTCTCTGGATCTGTTTTTGTTCATCAGGTTATGTTATTCATTATAATCCACAAATGACTGAGATCATGTGATATTTATATTTCTCTGACTGACTAATTTTGCTTAGCATAATACTCTACAGCTCCATCCATAATACTCTACAGCTCCATCCATGTTGTTGGCAAATGGTAGGAGTTCCTTCCTTTTTACAGCAGCATAGTATTCCATTGTGTAGATGTACCACAGTTTTTTAATCCATTCATCTGCTGATGGGCACTTAGGCTGTTTCCAAATCTTAGATATTGTAAATTGTGCTGCTATGAACTAGGGGTGCATATATCCTTTCTGATTGGTGTTTTGGGTTCTTGGGATATATTCCTAGAAGTGGGATTACTGAGTCAAATGGGAGTTCCATTTTTAGTTTTTTGAGGAAACTCCATACTGTTCTCCACAGTGGCTGCACCAGTCTGCATCCCACCAGCAGTGCACAAGGGTTCCCTTTTCTCCAGATCCTCACCAGCACTTGTCATTTGTTGATTTGTTGATGATAGCCATTCTGAGCATGTTTTCATATGTCTCTTTCATATGGCAAATACGCCTTGAACATCCTTATGTCCTCTTTTGAAAAGTATCTATTTAGGTCCATTGCTTATTTTTTGATTGGGTTATGTATCTTCCTTTTGTTAAGGTGTATGAGTTCCCTGTAAATGCTGGAGATTAAACCCTTATTGGAGATAACATTGGCAAATATGTTCTCTCATGCAGTGGGCTTTTTTGTTGTTTTGTTGATGGTGTTTTTTTGTTTGTTTGTTTGTTTTTGCTGTGCAGAAGATTTTTATTTTGATGTAGTCCTATTTGTTTATTTTCTCTTTAGTTTCCATTGCTCTAGGAGCTGTATTGGTGAAGATATTGCTTTGGAATAGCTGCCTGTGGATTCCTCTAAGATTTCTATGGTTTCTCATCTTACGTTTAAGTCCTTTATCCATTTTGAGTTTATTTTTGTGTATGGTTTACGTTGGTGGTCTAGTTTCATTTTTTTGCATGTATCTGTCCAATTTTCCCAGCACCATTTATTGAAGAAACTGTCTTGACTCCATTTTGTGCTCTTGCCTCCTTTGTCAAATATTAATTGAACATAGTGGTTTGGGTCGATTTCTGGGTTCTCTATTCCATTCCATTGGTCTATATGTCTGTTCTTGTGCCAGTAGCAGGCAGTTTTGTGAACAGTGGCTTTGTAATCCAGATGAAATCTGGTATTGAGATCCCTCCTGCTTTCTTCTTCTTTCTCAGGATTGCTGTGGCTATTCTGGGTCTTTTTTAATTCCAGATGAATTTTTGAGAGTTCATTCTAGGTCTGCAAAATATGCCGATGGATATTTTAATGGGGAGTGCATTGAATCTATAGATTGAGTTGGGTAGTGTGGACATTTTGATGATGTTTATTCTACCAATCCATGAACACGGTATGCTCTTCCATCTGTTTATGTCTTCCTTTTTTCAGTGTCCTGTAGTTTTCCTAGTATAGGTCTTTTACCTCCTTAGTTAAGTTTACTCTTAGGTATCTTAATTTTTTTGGTGTGATGGTACATGGGATTTTTTTTAGTCTCTCTTTCTGTAAGTTCACTATTGGTGTATAAAAATGCCATAGACTTCTTGGCATTAATTTTGTATCTTGCTACATTGCAGAATTCATTTATTAAGTCTAATAATTTTCTGATGGAGTCTTTAGGGTTTTCTATGTAGAGTTTCATGTCACCTGCGAATAAGGACAGTTTTACTTCTTTCCCAATTTGGATGCCTTTTAATTTTTCTTCTTGTCTGATAGCTGTGGCTAGCACTGCCAGTACTATGTTTAACTGCAGTAGTGACAGTGGGCATCCCTGTCTTGTTCTTATTCTTAGGGGAAATGGTTTTAGTTTTTGCCCATTGAGTATGATGTTGGCTATGGGTTTGTCATATAAGGCTTTTATTATGTTGAGGTATGATCCTTCTCTTCCCACTTTGCTGAGCGTTTTTATCAGAAAAGTGTGTTGTACTTTGTCAAATGCCTTTTCTTCATCAATTGATGGGATTATGTGATTTGTGTCTCTCAATTTATGTGATACCATGTTTATTGATTTGCGGATATTGTACTAGCCTTGCATCCCTGGAATAAATCCCACTTGGTCATGGTGTATGATCTTTTTAATGTAATGCTGGCTCCAGTTTGCTAGAATTTTGTTGTGGATTTTAACATCTATGTTCATCAGGGATATTGGCCTGTAATTCTCTTTCCTTGTAGTGTCTTTTTATCTGGTTTGGGATTAGGGTAATGCTGGCTTCATAGAAAGAGCTTGGAAGTGTGCCTTCCTCTTGAATTTTTTGGAATAGTCTGAGAAGGATTGGTTTTAGTTCTTCTTTGAATGTTTGGTAAAACTCCCCTGTGAAGGTACCCAGTCCAGGGGTTTTGTTTGCTGGAAGTTTTTTCGTTACTGTTTCAATTTCATCAGTAGTTATCGGCCTATTCAGGTTTTTTTATTCTCCCTGATTGAGTTTTGGAAGCTTGTGTTTTTCTTGGAATATGTCCATTTTATCTAGATTGTCTAGTTTGTAGAAGTAGATTTGTTCGTAGTATTTTTTACAAACCTTTGTATATCTGTGGCGTCAGTTGTTACTTTCCTCTTTCATTTCTGATTTTGTTTATTTGGGACCTCCCTCTTTGTTTCTTGGTGAGCCTGGCTAGAGGTTCATCAATCTTGTTTATCATTCCAAAGAACCAGCTCTTGGTATCATTGGTCTTTTGTATTTTTTTTTTTTTTTTGGTCTCTATGTCGTTTATTTCTGCTCTGATCTTTATTATTTCTTTCATTCTGGTAAGTGTAGGCTTTACTTGTTGCTCTCTTTCTAATATTGTAAGTTGAAAGGTTAGTTAATTTATTACCTTTTTTTTTTTCTGGTAGGCCTGTAGAGCTATGAACTTCCTTCTTAGGACTGCTTTCATTGTTTCCCATTGATTTTGGATTTTTGTGTTTTTATTGTCATTTGTTTCCAATATGCTTTTTATTTCTTCTTTGTTCTATTTGGTAACCCAATTATTGTTTAATAGCATGCTATTTAGCGTCCAAGTGTTTGATTTTTTTCATTGTTTTTATTGTAGTTGATTTCTAATTTTATGCCATTGTGATCTGAGAAGATGCTTGTTATGATTTATGTCTTCTTGAATTTGAAGAGACTGTCTGTGTCCTAACATGTGGTCTACATTTGAAAATGTCCCATGTGCACTTGAGAAGAATATATATTCTGTAGGTTTGGGGTGAAATGTTCTGAAGATATCAATTAAGTCCATCTGATCTAGTGAGTCATTTAGGATTCCTGTTTCTTTGCTGATTTTTTGTTTAGAGAATTTATCCAGTGGTGTCAGTGTGGTATTAAAGTCCCATACTATGATTGTATTGCTGTCAATCTCTCCCTTGGTATCTTCCAGAAGTTGTTTTATGTATTTGGGTGCTCCTGTATTGGGTGCATATATGTTTACCAGAGTTATATCCTCTTGTTGAATTGCTCCTTTTAGTATTATGAAGTGGCCCTCCTTATCTCTTGTTATGGCCTTTACTTTGAGGTCTATTTTATCAGATATAAATATAGCAACCTTAACTTTTTTTCTCATTTTCATTTTCATGAAAAAAAAATTCCATCCCTTCACTATCAGTCTGTGTGAATCCTTTGTTCTGAGGTGGGTCTCTTTGAGACAGCAAATATATAGGTCATGTTTTCTTATCCATTCAGCTACCCTGTGTCTTTTGATTGGAGCATTTAATCCATTTATGTTTAATGTTATTATTGATAAGTACTTGTTTGTCACCATTTTTATTCTTTATATTTGTGTTCCTTCTTGCCTATCTGTTTCTTCTTTATACAGCAGTCCCTTTAGCATTTATTTCATTGCTGGCTTGGTGGTAATAAACTCTCTTAGCCCTTTTTTGTCTGTGAAGCTCCTAATTCCACCTTCAATTTTGAATGATAGCCTTGCTGGGTAAAGTATTCTTGGATTCAGTCCCTTGCTTTGCATCACTTCGTATACTTCATTCCATTCCCTTCTGGCCTGGTGTGTTTCTGTTGATAAATCAGTTGATAGTGTGATGGGAGATCCCCTGTACATAACTTTTTGTCTCTCTCTGGCAGCCTTTAAAGTTCTTTCTTTGTCATTGATGTTTGCCAATTTAATTATGATATGTATTGGTGTTGGTCTTTTGGGGTTCATCTTGTTTGGGACTCTACATGCTTCTTGGACTTGCATGGTTTTTTTCTTGCAAACATCAGGGAAGTTTTCTGTCATTATTTCTTCAAACAGGTTTTCTATTCCTTCCTCTGCTTCCTCTCGAATACCCTATTATGGATATTTTCTTTCATTTCGTCTTGTCCCAAAGCTCCCTTAGGCTCTCTACCTGCTTTTTATTTCCCGTTGCTGCTATTTTGTTGTTTTTTTTCCTGCTTTGTCTTCTAATTCACTGATGCTGTCCTTAGCCTCGTTAGTCTACTGTTTAATCCTTCTATTGTGTTATTTATTGCAGCTATGTTATTCTTCATTTCCTCTTGATTCCTTTTCATGTTGGTGACATTCTAATTCAGCTCCTTGTAATTCTCATTGAGTTGTGTGTATTTGTCATCCAGCAGTTTGATCATCCTTATAACCATTACTCTGAATTCTTTCTCTGACATGTTACTTGTCTCCATTTCATTAAATCCCTTTCTGGTGATTTCTCTCTTTTTTTCTTCCCTTTGGGAATTTTTTTTCTCCCTATTTTTTGCTGTAAGGTTTTAATTGTTTTTTTGTCTTAAGTCCAAATGCTTTGCTACCCAGGTTCTTTTTGGGGCGATTCTAGTGGTGCAGTTTTTCAGGTCTCCTGGGCTTGGTGATCTAGCAGAGCTTCCTACTTGAGCTATTGGTGTTCTCTTAATGTAGTTGGATCTTGGATGTTAGTTTCTTATTCATGGATGAAGTCTCATCGCAGATTGGCAATGTGACTCACCCTCAGCTTCTTTGTGCAAGCTGTTTTGGATGTGATTTTGTTTCTGGCTCTTGTGGAAAAGGTTGTCTGAGGTCTCACTAGTATGTGCTCACTGAGGGTTCCCAGAGTCTTGGGGCCTGAGGATCAGGTACTGTAACTCTGGTCAGTGTGGTGTGACTCTTTCTGGATTAACATCACTCTGTACTTCACTTTGAGTGGCCCATAACCTGTGACAGTGGGGGGGGGGGCGGTGTCTCGTAGTCTGTGGTTGAGGCAGAGGGACTCTGGCCAAAGTGATTTCCCTCTCTGAATCATGAGGCAGTTCAGGATCCATCAGCTGGGGATGTGGCAATCTTGGAGTCTCAGGCTGAAACAATGTACCACAGTTTTTTAATCCACTCATCTGCGGATGGGCACTTAGGCTGTTTCCAAATCTTAGCTATGGTGAATTGTGCTTCTATGAACATAGGGGTACATATATCCTTTCTTATTGGTATTTCTAGTTTCTTGTGATGTAGTACTAGAAGAGGGATCACTGGATCAAATGGGAGTTCCACTTTTAGTTTATTGATATCACTATTTGGCAAGAAGCCTCTTTTATCTAAGTTGGTATAAAGATATGTTACTGACCAGCTTGTACAAGGCTGCTTGTATGTAGGGCTGGGCTCCTGTGTGTGCAGTGGCTCCTATGTTTGCTGGAATATTTTTTAAGCTACTTTGAAGTAGTTTTATCTGATGGCCCCTTGTTAGCAATGGCTACTTGGGCTATAATAAAGACTCTCCCATATGCCTATATACTGCTAATATCTTTATTCACTGCCTGGCATCAGTGAAGGTCCAGGTCCTAGCAGAGGAGGACCTGTGGCCCCACAGTTGGTGCAGTTGAGCAGGATAAAGGAGTAAGAGCTCTGACAGAACCCTAGTACACTGCTGTTAGGAATGCAGACTGGTGCAGCCACTATGGAAAACTGTAGTTTTCTCAAAAAATTAAAAATGGGAACTTATAAATTGAAGTAATCCCACTTGTAGAAATATATTCTAAGAAGCCTGAAACACCAATCAAAAATATCATATGCACCCCTATGTTCATAGTATCACTATTTACAATAGCTAAGGTCTGAAAACAGCCCAAGTGTCCATCGGTAGATGAGTGGATAACAAAGCTGTGGTACATTTTTACCATGGAATACTATGCAGCTATGAAATAGAAGGATCTCATACCCTTTGAGACAGTATGGAGGGACCTGGAGAGTATTATGTTAAGCTAAAGCAGTCAGAGAAAGTCCAAGTATCACATGATCTTACTCATATGTGGAATCTAATGAACAAAATAAGCTGAGGAACAAAATAGATCCAGAGACATGGAAGCATGCAACAGATTGAGGAATCTCAGAGGGAAGGGGTGGGTGGGATTAGATTAACCAAAGAATTTACGTGCATGTATACATACCTATGATGTGGTTACTGCCTGGAGAATGGGTGGAGTGGGGAAGTGGGGGACAATTGGGGCAGAAAGGGACATCTGTAAATACTTTCAACAATAAAGATATAAGTATATAAATAAATAAATAAAACGGGAGATAACAATAAATAAATAAGTATACCTTTGCCTTTTACTGTAGGTCTTCTCCACACTGGCTAACTTGATCATACTGTATGTCCCCTATTCCATCAGTTTGCATTTTGTTATTAGGAACTGGAACTGATTTTATATTGAACATATTCTTTTAAATCCATCTCCTCCAATTTTGAGAGTCTGTGTTATTGTTTGTGTTTTCACTAGAAAGCATTTACTTGCATTGTTATCTAAGTTACTGTGAAATTCTGTTTCTTTGTCAAACTTTCTTAAAATTGCTTCTTTTAGGCTTTGTATAATTTAAGTCACAAGAAATGTTAGGTAAGGCATTTTTGTTTAAAAATTAGTAAAATGCAATTTAAGTAATTGATTTCAGTATATATTTTAGTGCGGGGGCCTGATGCGGCGGGGGCCAGACATGGCGGGGATCTCCCTTTTCCGCGTCCCACGCAGAAAGAGAGATGAACGAACCGGTTCTAAATGGAGGTGGCCAGGGATTGAGAAAATAATAGAAATAAAGAAAACAAGACGCAGAAATAAATTCATGAAGCTGGGAGCCTGGGTGGATCTTTCTGTGCCTGGCTGAGGCCACAGAACCGATCCAGACTGCAAAGCTGAGGCTTTATTTATAATCAGGGACAAACAAGGCAATTGACAATGTTCTTGTAAGTTTCACTTGTTTTGGCAGCACTTGCTGCCCCTCCCACAGCCCACTAGCTACCCAGGAAAGAACTAGGGATCAGTTGCAGGATCACGCTTAATTATGCTTAGAGGATTGTGCCCTTCCAAGCTTGTTTGTGACTTTGCCAGCAGGTCAGCCCTAGGCTTAACCCTATAACCGCTTCCTACATTTTAGGAAGTATGAAAGTGAGAATAGTCTGTTTTATGTGACAATAACTCTCCTTCAATTAAACGTAGCAATCATTAATTCATTTGTTCATTCAACAAGTAAGTATTGAATGTCAAGCACTGACTTAGCCTTGATGATGGAGCAAATACAGTGAATACTACATAATAGTCCCTACTTTCGAGGTTTTTAGTGAGGGCCATGTATACAAATAAGTATACAATATATATGTCTACAAATAATTATAATTTAGGACATATTATGAAAAAATTTTAAAAGACATACTCCAGAAAATTCTATACGATTGTTTTAAATAAGGGCTACAGCTGTCCAGAAGAAATAATCATACATTACTAGTAAGGAGTTTGGAGACAGGTTCACAGAAAATGTGACATTAGCGCTGTTAGGAATTTCAAAATACTGAAGTGACATTAAAACATTTTTACAGAGGCATCAACAGGAACCATTGCATTGATATATACATGTACTTGATGGTAGAGTATCCCCCCTTATTTGCAGGGGATACATTCAAACACGCCCAGTGGACGCCTGAAACCATGGATTGTGGGGAAGCATGGGACTTGGTTGGAAAGTCTGTAGGGAGGATTCTCTGAAAGGTCGGAGGCCTCTAGGGGATTCTTGCCGAAGGCGGCAGTCCCTGCCTTGGCTTTTCCAAACAAGTATGAGCCCTTGGGTATTTTACTGGAATCTTTATGTTTAGACTTCAAAACGTCCTTGTTTTGAAGATACTACAGATACAGGTGTTTTCTCAAGGATACTTATCCTGCTGATAGTATCTAGAGTTTAATTTTAGTTCAAGCTGTTGCTATAATAAAAGCCTGAGGAGGCAGGTGAATGGGATTGTCTGGTTCTTTAGCCAAGCAGTCCCTCAGCCCTCTCTTTCACAGAAACATGTGTCAGAGTAATCATTCATCCGTCACTCAGGGTCTGCTGGTCAGTCCCGGCAATGGATAATGGATATATTGAAGTATATATATAATATAATTTTTCCTATACATACCTATGATAAATTTTACTTTATAAATTAGGCACAGTAAGAGAGTCACAACAAAAATAATAAAATAGAACAATTTAAACAATATGTTGTAATAAAGTTATGTGTGTTCTCTATCTCTCTAAAATTCTCTTATTGTATTATACTTACCTTTTCACTTAAAGGAAACACTTTATGGCTTCTCTTTAGCATAGTTGAACTGCCAGCAATATTACTCTTGCACTTTGGGGCCATTATTAAGTTCAATAAAGGTTATTTGAATACACTATGGAAGTTGTTTGGACAGCTACTTAAGTGACTACTGAGTGGGTATAATATATAGTGTAGATACGTTGCACCAAGGGTGATTCATGTCCTGGGTAGAAGAGTCTTTTCTAAGGGCCACTTTTTGCTTTTGACTGTTTTTAATAATTTAAACTAATGTAGCCCAACCAAAATACACACAGATATGGATGTCTGCTTTGTGATATTTAAATATAACTGTTTTTGTTTTGTTTTGTTTTTCATTTCAGGAAGCAGAAGCGCAGGCAAAGCAGCAAGCATGAACCTTAAACATTCTGCCTTATGCATCCTGGAAAAGGAATCTCCATTATTTTTATAATAGCAGAATTATCTTGGCTTCAAAAGAAATAGGTTGTCTTGAAATAATAGCTTCATTGGTGTTTTTGCATGCAAACAATCAAACTGAATACATAATGAAATGTGAATGTTATGATAAGGAGAATGTGAATGAACATAAAATATTAAGTAGATGTTATGGAATAGT
Source organism: Ia io (assembly GCA_025583905.1). NCBI lineage: Eukaryota > Metazoa > Chordata > Mammalia > Chiroptera > Vespertilionidae > Ia > Ia io. The sequence continues at coordinate 38,064,004 of JAJQQW010000001.1, read as the reverse complement.
TTTGTTATCTGCCAAGACATTTTATGTACTTCAATGATTTTATAAAGAAAACATTTCTGTACTTTGTTGGTATTATTATTGCAGCTTACGTATATCTGTAGCTCTACATTGAGTAATTTAAAAAGGAGAGAAAGAATCTGTCTTTTGTTCCCAAATTGCCTCATTAATTTTTTTGTGAATAAAAACATGTATCTTTTTGATGTGATGTTATTGTGACTAAAAAGTAGTTGCAGGTAATTTTTATGATATGGAAGACATTGTACTTTCCAATGGTAATTATAACATTCCCATTATTTTGTAGTTGAAACCTATATGTACTGGAGTACAGGTTTTCCAGGCTTTTAAATTTAGCCTTTCATTGCATATTTCAGTGATTAGAAGAGATGACCTCCCACAAAATAATGCCTTTCTTCGACAGATTTTTTGCTTAACTATGCAGCATAATGATATAATCATGTTTCATAGTTGCTTGCTCCAGTGAAATATGCATACATATGTTATGAAAGTGGGATGATAAATACATTTAAAGTGGCATTCTTTTGTAAAGAGCTCAGACTTTTAATTAACTGTTATAAAATAGGTCAGCACTAATTGCTTAAGTCTGTTTTGGGGGTCTTTGATAATAGTATCTTAGTGGTTTCCTTCTTTTAAAATAAATTGTGATCACAAATGCCACTATCTCTCAGATATTTGATCTTTGTATTTCATCATGGCCACATATTGTATGAATACATTAATCTAAGTACATGGAATATTTTCTATGCCTCTATTCCAGTTAATAGTATAAGTATCAGATAAAAAAAGGTCAATTTTAAAATGTTAATTCGAAAGACTTCTAAGATGACAAGAAACATCATGGCCTGAGTCACCTACCCACAAGAAATATACATTGTATTTTAGTTCCACACTACTTTATTAATAAAACACGTTTTAAAATTACTTTTTCATTGTCATTTGAAGTATTTAAGTCTGTGTTCTTTGCTAAAATCAACATATCATGAAAACATGGCTTTGTTTACTGGGATTCAAACTTGATGTGATGCCTTAAAATAAACTCAGTACTGTTAGAAATACAATTAATGAGTTTCTGGAGTTTCTAAATAGTTTAATAATGAATTTAGGTGAGCAGTGCAAATTTTTAGAGATATGATAACAAAGAAAACATTTTGGATGCAATTTCTAAATTTCATTTTTAGGTTCCTAAATTTTGCAATACACACTAGAATCAAACAAAAAATATTCCATTGTTTTGTGTATAAAAATATGCTCTGGAGAACACTATAGAAAACAGGGTGTTTTGTAATAAATTCTGTAAAATGTTTTTAAAAATTGGTCAATAATTTTTTTCCTGAGCTTTATTAAATGCTAATGATGCTACTTGCAATAATCTGTGTGGACATTTTCTTTTATTTTAGTATCAAATAAGTTAACACTATCAAAAACAAACAGTCTTCAAAAATAGATGACCTTTTTGAGATGTTTGTATATACTAGATTGTGCCTTACAAAGAACAGATATGTATATTTAAAGTAAAAGGTTGGATTGAGTCTTCCTAAAATGAAATCTTTCATTCTGTCAGCTGAGCACTATATGTCTGGTAGATACAAGAACAAGAAGGTAAATTCTGATTATTAAGGTGAGTTTTATAAATAATTTTCACAAAATTTGCCTGCACAATTATGTCGATATAACCAACTATATGCATTAATCAGTTGAGAGACATCAAGTTGTTTCTACTTTTGGCTATTATACATAATTTTTCTATGAATATTCCTGTACAATTTTTCTTTCAAAATTTGTTTTTAGTTTTTTGGAGTGTATATATAAGTCATGTGGTAGTTCTATGTTTAAAAATTTGAGGATCTGCCAAAATTTTCCAAAGTTGCTACACTATTTTACATTGTTACCAGCAGTATATGAGGATCCTAATTTCTTCATTTTCTGCCTGACAGTTGTTATTATTTGTCTTTTTTAATGTAGTCATTTTAGTGGCTGTAAATTTATATCTTATTATAATTGTGATTTACATTTCTCTGATGATTAAATATATTGAGCATCTTTTCATGTGATTATGATTATTTATATAACTACTTTATAAAAATATCCTTTCAGCCCTAACCGGTTTTGCTCAGTGGATAGTGTCGGCCTGCGGACTCAAGAGTCCCAGGTTCGATTCTAGTCAAGGGCATGTACCTTGGTTGCAGGCACATACCCAGTAGGGAGTGTGCAGGAGGCAGCTGATCAATGTTTCTCTCTCACTGATGTTTCTAACTCTCTATCCCCCTCCCTTCCTCCCTGTAAAAAATCAATAATATATATATTTTTAAAATATCCTTTCAAATACTCTATCCATTTTCAACTGGATTATATTTTCATTCTTAAATTGCAAGTGTCCTTTACACAGTATATTCAGAAAACATGTCTTATCAGATATGCGATTTGCAAAAATGTTCTCCCATTCCATGGATTGTCTTTCTTTTCTTTTTTTATATTCTATATTTTTAATTTATTTTTTAAATTACAATTTACATTTAATATTATTTTGTATTAGTTTCAGGTGTAGAGCATAGTGGTTAGACAAATAATAAACTGTTCTCCCTGATATTTCCAGCACCTGTCTGGCACAATACATACTTAGTACAATATAATTGACTATATTGCCTATACTGTGCTTTACATCCCCATGACTATTTTGTAATAACCAATCTGTACTTCTCAATCTCTTCACCTTTTTCAGCTAGTACCTCAGTCCACCTCCCCTCTGGCAACCATCAATCTGTTTTCTGTATCTATGAGTCTGTTCCTTTTTAATATTTATATTGTTGTTTATATTTCACATATAAGTGAAATAATATGGTCTTTGTCTTTCTTTGACTGACAGTTCATTTAGCAAAATATGTTCTAGGGAGGTTGGATAACTGGATGAAAGAAGTGAAGGGATTAAGAAGTACAAATTGGTAGTTACAAAATAGTCATGGGGATGTAAAGTACAGCATTGGGAATATAGTCAATAATATTGTTAGGGAGCCTGGCATGGTGGTGGACTAGGAGGAAGTTACATTGACCTTCTACTGGGACCAAACTGGAATTACAACTAAAATATAGAAAAATAATTCTGAATAACCAACTGAAGACTAGCTGGAGAGAAGCCTTATAACCAAGGACTTAAAGAGGAGGCCACATCAAGACTGGTAGAAAGTGTTGAGATGTGAGATGGTTGGCCAGGCTTCCACAGGCAGTAGCTGAAGTTCTGAAGAGATTCTCAGCTGTGGGGGTTCCCTATGAGAAGTCTAGAGTCTAACCCCCAAACCAGACTCCACAGCCCAGAGCACCAGAACTGGGAAAGGTGCTAACATAACATCTGGCTTTGAAAAGAAGTGGGCTTTCTGTCCACCAGGAAGAGATGGCTAGAAATGCAGGCACCCTCTTAAAGGGCCAATGCACAAAAAGTTTGTAGCCACTCACCTTGGCCTTCAGCAGAGGGGACTACCACTGTGTGAGGGGATATGGAGCTGGTAGCCTTGGGGAGAGACCTGAGAGGACAGCCTCCTGGATCCCTGTGCTGAGCCATTCCCCCATACTGCAGAAGCCATCATTATCAGGCAGACAGTTACCATCCAGGTAGCATTAGCTTCGGGGGGAAGTGATAGCCATATACTTTGAGATCCCGCTCATCCCACCCTGTGGAGATTAAGCCCTGACCATGGCCAGATGATCATTAAGTGACTAGGACTGACAGCCTGCAGGCAGAGGCGGATCCCTGTATGCTTTGAGTGTTTGCCTGATCTGCTCCTGGGCCTGGGACTAGTAAATGCAGAACATAGTGCTCAGCTTGGTCCTTTCCATATGTACACAGGCCCAGCAGAAGGAGCCACAAGCTGTGGATTGCTGATAGCTTCAAACAGGTTGCTCAGGACCAAGCACAGACAGTATCTGACATTAGTCTGCACCAGAGACCCTCTGAAGAGGCCAAGACCAGTACACCCAGTAGCCAACTTCAGACAATAGAGCAGGATCCAATAAGTCTCACAAGCAGCATATCCACAGGCAGATAGTGGCAGGCAACAAACCCTGCTGAGGTGGATTCCATTTTATGTGATTAGCATCTACACAGCAGCCTGCATACTATGTTGGGAGTTGGGCCTCACTCTCAGACAGCCTGAGGGTTGAGCCCACAAACAAAAAGGCCAATAGTAATCAAAACTCAATAACAACAGGAAGGACCACACAACGTGCACAAGGGGCATCCTTAGAATACCCAGTTCTGGTGATCAGGTACACTGTGCCAATAGGGCTCACTGATCACCTACTACATAACTCCACCCTACAAAGACTGTGAGTCATATCAGATCTATCTAATACATAGAAACAAACACAAACAGGCAACCAAAATGGGGGGACAAAGAAACAGGTTCCAAATGAAGGAACAAGATAATTCTCCAGAAGAGCTAAATAAAGTAGAGATAAGCAATTTATCAGATATAGAATTCAGAGTAATGATTATAAGGATTCTCAACAGTATGAAAAAAAACATAGCAACCATAAGAAAGGACCAGTCAGAAGCAAAGAATGCAATATCTGAAATTAAGAATATACTGAAAGGAATAAACAGCAGGCTTAATGAAGCAGAGGATCGAATCAGTGATTTGGAATACAAAGTAGAACAAAACAAAACACCCAGTCAGAGCAGAAAAAAGAAAGAAGACTCAGACAAAATGAGGATAGTTTAAGGGAGCTTTGTGACATCAAGGAGCACAACAACAACCATGTGATAGGGCTACCAGAAAGAGAACAAGGGGTTGAGAACCTATTTCAAGAAATAATGTCTGAAAACTTTCCTACCCTGGTGAAAGAAAAAGATATGCAAGTCCAGAAAGCTCAGAGACTCACAAACAAGATGGACCCAAAGAGGACCACATCACAACACATCCTATCTAATAAAAGGGTAATATGTAAATTAACCATCACTCCGTGACAAAATGGCAGTGCCCATGGCCACAAGATGGCGGCTCCCAGTCCTCTTAGCCCCGAGCCCCGGTGGAGTCCCCAAGTCTGCCCAGCAGCGGCAGTCCAGGGTGTCTAGCTGGGAGGCGCTCACCCCTCACACAGAGCAATCCCGGCCCAGTGGTGGCAGTCCAGGGTGTCTGGCTGGTCGCCCCCGAGCTGCGCGCGATCCGGGGCAAAGCGGGCCGTGGGGCTTGTGGCCTGGGTATCAGGCCGGCAGCGACCCGCCCCCTGAGCCGCGCGCGGTCCGGGGCGAAGTGGACCGCGGGGCTTGCGTCCGGGGTGTCAGGCCGGCAGCGCCCCGCCCCCCGAGCCGTGCGCAATCCGGGGCGAAGTGGGCCGCGGGGCTTAGGGCCGGCAGTGCAGTGCACCCCCAATGCACAATCTTCAGGCCAGGGAAGGCACCCACCGGGCTATCCGCAGACAGGCTGAGATGGGGTGTCATCTGGGTGGGCTGAGGCGGCAGCCTTGGCCTGGGGTCTCAGCCGGGCCAGGGCCAGAACCCCTCCAGCAGTGGCAGCCTGGGGTCTCAACCATTGAGTCACACCAGCCAGGCAGATATGGAGGAATCTTAAATGTTTCTTTTTTTATAATATATATTTTATTGATTTTTTACAGAGAGGAAGGGAAAGGGATAGAGAGCTAGAAACATCTATGAGAAAGAAACATCTATCAACTGCCTCCTGCAAACTCCCAACTGGGTATGTGCCCCCAACCAAGGTACATGCCCTTGACCAGAACTGTACCTAGGACCCTTGATTCTGCAGGCCAATGCTTCATCCACTGAGCCAAACCAGTTGGGACTGTCCAATATGCTAAAGAAAAAACCCTATCTAATAAAGAGGGAATATGCAAGGGAGGGCATTTAGGGGTGACTGGGGTGTCAGGGGAGGGCAGTTAGGCATCGATCGGGCTGGCAGGGGAGTGGTTAGGGGGTGATCAGGCTGGCAGGCAGAGCAGTTAGGAGCAATCAGGAAGGCAGGCAGGCGAGTAGTTGGGAACCAGCAGTCCTAGATTGTGAAAGGGATGTCTGACTGCCTGTTTAGGCCCGATCCCATGGACTGGGCCTAACAGGCAGTCAGACATCCCCCAAGGGGTCCCAGATTGGAGAGGGTGCAGGTTGGGCTGAGAGACACCCCTCCCCCCCCATGCACGAATTTCGTGCACCGAGCCTCTAGTCATAATGCCAAAAGCTAAAGACAAAGAGATCATCTAGAAAGCCACAAGGGAAAGACAGTAAGTGACCTACAAGGCAGCTTCAGTAATACTGTCAGGTGATATCTCAATAGAAACATTTCAGGTGGGAAGGAATTGGCATGAACTCTTCAAAGTGAAGAAAAGCAATGATTTACAACCAAGGCTACATTACCTAGCAAGGCTATCATTTAAAATTGAAGGAGAAATAAAGAGCTTCCTTGACAAGAAAAACCTAAAGTAGTTTGCTACCACCAAACCAGCATTATAAGAAATGTTAAATGGTTTGCTTTAAGAAGTGGAAGAAGAGCCCAGACCATGTGGCTCAGTGGTTGAGCATCAACCTATGAATCAGGAGGCCACGGTTCAATTCCAAGTCAGGGCATATGTGTGGGTTGCAGGCTTAATTCCCAGTGTGGGGCATGCATGAGGCAGCCAATCAATGATTTTCTCTCATCATTGATGTTTCTATCTCTCTCTCCCTCTCCCTTCCTCAATGAAATAAATAAAAATATATTTTTAAAAAAGAAATGGAAAAAGAAAAAAACACAGAGAAACGTAGTTAAAAAATAAAATGGCAAGAAATACATACCTACCAATAATCACTTTAAATGTAAATTGTTTAAATGCTTCAATCAAAAGGCATGCAATAGCTGAATGGAGAAGAAAATATGCTATGTTCAAGAGAGTAACCTCAGAACAAAAGATACATACAGACTAAAAGTAAAAGAACGGAAAATATATTTCATGCACCTGGAAAGGGAAAAAAAAGCAATGTTTATATTTGACAAAATAGACTTTAAAATCAAGGATATAGTAAGAGACAAAGAAGGACACTACATAATGATAAAGGGATCAATCCAACAAGATATAACCCTTGTAGCTATTTATGCACCCAACATAGGAGCACCTAAATATGTAAAGCAAATCTTGATGGACATAAAGGGAGAGGTTTACAGTAATACAGTTATAGCAGGAGACTTTAACACCCCATTGACATCAGTGGATAGATCTTCCAGATAAAACAAGGAGATGGCGGCCTTAAATGACACACTATATCAAAAGGATTTAGTTGACATCTTCAGAGCATTTCACCCCAAGGCATCAGAGGAATGTTTTCTAGAATAGAGCACATGTGAGGGCACAAAACAAGTCTCAATAAATTTAAGAAAATTAAAATCATATAAAGCATCTTCTCTGACCAAAATGATATGAAATTTGAAATCAACCACAGGAATAAAACTGAAAAACACACAAAGACATAGATGCTAAATAACATGTTACTAAACAATGAATGGGTTAACAATGAGATCAAGGAAGAAATTAAAAAATGGCATAAAAAATAAAATGAGAACAAAACCCAAAATCTGTGGGACAAAGGGAAAACAGTCCTAAGAGAGAGATTCATAGCATTACAGGCTCTGCTCAAAAAACAAATAAATAAGAAAAAGCTCAAATGAACACTCTAACTTTATATTTAAAGGAATTATAAAAAGGACACAAACAAATCCCAGACTGAGTAGAAGGAAGGAAATAATAAAAATCAGAGCAGATGTAAATGAAAATACAAAAAAATAAAAGAAACCAGGAGCTGGTTCATTAAAAAGATAAACATGAATGACAAACCTTTAATGAGACTCATCAAGAAAAAAAAGCCCTAGCCAGTTTAGCTCAGTGGATAGAGCATCGGCCTATGGACTGAAGAGTCCCAGGTTCAATTCTGGTCAAGGGCATGTACCTCAGTTACAGGCTCGATCTCCATGCAGGAGACCACCAATCGATGCATCTCTCTCACATCGATGTTTTGCTCTCTCTGTTTCTCCCCTTCTAAACTCTAAAAATCCATGGAGAAATATCTTCTGGTGAGGATTAACAAAAAAGAAAAAGAGAGAGGGGACCCAAATGAATAAAATAAAAAATGAAAGAGGAGAGGTAATAACTAACACCAGAGAAATACAAAAGATTATAAGAAAATATTATGAAAAAATATGAATAACTATATGCCAACAAATTGGACAATATGGAAGAAATGGATAAATATCTGGAAACATACAATCTTCCAAAACTACATCAATAAGAGTCAAAGAATCTTAATAGACAGATTACAACCAGTGAAATTGAAGCAGAAAAAAAAAAAACACCTCCCAACAAACAAGTCTTGGAAATGATGGCTTTACAGCTGAATTTTACCAAACATTAATAGAAAATTAACACCAATATTTCTCAAAATAATCCAAAAAGTTTCAGGAGGAGGGAAGACTCCCAAGCTCATTTTTTAAGGCCAGAATTATCCCAATTCCAAAAGCAGATGAAGACACAAAAAAGAAAGAAAACTATAGATCAATATCCCTGATGAACATCCCTCAACTTAATAAAGGCCATATATGACAAACCCACAGACAATATCATACTCAATGGGCAAAAACTACAAACATTCCCCTTAAGATTGCAAACAAAACAGGGATGTCCTCTGTCACCACTCTTTTTTATATATAAATATATTATTATTGATTTCAGAGAGGAAGGGAGAGGGAGAGAGAGATAGAAACATCAATGATGAGAGAGATTCATTGATTGGCTGCCTCCTACATGCCCCCCCCCCCCCGGGGATCAAACCCACAACTCAGGCATGTGTCCTTGATGGGAATCGAACCTGGGACCCTTCAGTCCACAGGCCGACTCTCTGTCCACTGAGCCAAACCAGCTAGGGCCACTGTCACAACTCTTATTCAACATAGTGATGGAAGTCCTAGCCACAGCAATTAGATAAGAAAAATAAATAAAAGACATCAAAATTGGAAAGGAAGAATAAAACTGTCATTATTTGATGATGACATAACACTCTAAATCAGTGGTTCTCAACCTTTCTAATGTCGTGACCCTTTAATACAGTTCCTCATGTTGTGGTGACCCCAAACCATAAAATTATTTTCGTTGCTACTTCATAACTATAATTTTGCTACTGTTAATGAATCGTAATGTAAATATTTTTTTTCTGATGGTCTTAGGCTCTACAGCAGCAGTTCTCAACCTGTGGGTCGCGACCCACAGGTTGAGAACCGCTAGCAGGGTCGCCTAAGAACATCAGAAAACACAGATATTTACATTACAATTCATAACAGTAGCAAAATTACAGTTATGAAGTGGCAACAAAAATAATTTTATGGTTGGGGGTCACCACAACATGAGGAACTGTATTAAAGGGTTGTGGCATTAGAAACGTTGAGAACCACTGCTCTAAATAGAGAATCCTAAAGATTCTATCAGAAAAGTACCAGAACTGATAAATGAGTTAAGTAAAGTAGCAGAATACAAAGTAAATATCCAGAAATCAATGTCATTTTTATACACCAATAATGAACTATCAGAAAGGGACACTTAAATCCTATTCACAATTGCTTCAAAAAGAATAAAATAGCTAAGAATAAATTTAACCAAGGATGTAAAAGACCAGCACTCAGAGAATTATAAGACATTGAAGAAAGAAACTGAGGAGGATACAAATAAGTGGAAGCATATACAGTGTTCGTGCATTCAGGAGAATTAACAGCATTAAAATGTCCATACTACCAAAAACAATCTACAGATTCAACACAATTCCTATTAAGATACCAATGGAATATTTAACAGAACTAGATCAAATGTTTCAAAAACTTTTATCCTATATAATAGAGGTAATATGCAAATTGACTCTCATGCCCTCACATGGCAAGATGGCCGCCCCCACATTGTCACAAGATGGCCATCCCACATCATCACAAGATGGCCACCCCCACATCGTTAGAAGATGCCACCCCCAGGTCATCACAAGATGGCTGCTCCCATGTCATCGTAAGATGGCCACCCCAACGTTGTCACAAAATGGCCAGCAGGGGAGGGCAGTTGGGGATGACCAAGCCTGCAGGGGAGGGCAGTTGGGGGTGATCGGGCCAGCAGGGGAACGGTTAGGGGGCAATCAGACTGGAAGGCAGAGTGGCTAGAAGCAATCAGGCAGCCAGGCAGGTGAGTGGTTCTGAGCCAGCAGTACCAGATTGTGAGAGGGATCCCAGACTGGAGAGTGTGCAGGCTGGGCTGAGGTACACCCCTCCCCACTAGTGCACAAATTTTGTGCACCGGGCCTCTAGTGTAACCATAAAAGACCCTGAATAACAATAGCAATCTTGTGAAAGAAGAACAAAGTTGGAGGACTCATCCTACCTGATATCTACAAGTCCATAGTAATCAAAACTGTATGGTACTGGCATAAAAACAGACATATAGATCAATGGAACAGAATAAAGAGCCCTAAAATAAATCCACACTTTCATAGTCAATGTTTGATAGGAGGCAAAAACATACAATGGACTAAAGATAGTCTATTCATTAAATGGTATTAGGAAAATTGAACAGATACATGCAAAAAGATGGAACTAAACCACCTTCTTACACCACACACAAGAAAAAACTCAAAATGGATTAAATACTTAAATGTCAGACTTGAAACCATAAAAATCCCAGAAGAAATCATAGGCAGTAAAACCTTGGACATTCTTCATAGCAATATTTTGCTTGATATATCTTCTCAGGCAAGGGAAACAAAAGAAAAAATAAACAAATGGGACTATGTAAAATGAAATAGTTTTTGCACAGCAAAGGAAACCATCAATAAAATGAGAAGACAAACCACTGAATGGGAGAACATATTCTCCAATGATACATCTGATAAGGTGTTAATATCCAAAACTTATAAAGAACTTATACACTCAAAAAAAAAATCACAGTCAGATTAAAAAATGGGTAAAAGGCTTGAATGAACACTTCTCCAAAGAAGACATACAGATTGTCCAATAGATATCTAAAAGAATGCTCAACATTACTAATCATAAGAGAAATGCAAATTAAAACCACAATGAGATATCACTTCACACCTGTCAGAATGGTTATCATCAATAAATCAACAAACAAGTGTTGGTGAGGATGTGGATAAAGGGACCCTTTGTGCACTATTGGTGGGAATTCATATTGGTGCAGCCACTGTGGAAAGCAGTATGAAGTTTCCTCAAAAAATTAAAAATGGAACTGCCATTTGACCCAGTGATTCCTATTCTGGGAATTTATCTGAAGAAAACCAAAACACTAATTCATAAGAATATATGTACCCTTATGGTTCAGTCCAGAATTATTTATAATAGCCAAGATCAGGAAACAGCCCAAATGTTGATCAGTAGATGAATAGATTTTTTTTTAAAAAAAGCTATGGTACATTTACACAATGAAATACTACTCTGCTGTAAAAGGGAAGAAAATTTACTATTCGCGACAGCATGGATGGACCTGGAGAACATTATGCTAAGTGAAATAAATGTGTCAGAGTAAGACAAGTATCATATGATTTCATTCATATACCAAGCAAAATAGAGACAGCCTCATAGATAGAGAGCAGGCAGAAAGCTCAGGTGTGGGGGCAGGGTTGGTGTTGGGGTAGAAGGATTGACTAAAAGAAAAAAGAAACAGATCTCATGGACATGGACGACAGTGTGATGATTGCAGAAATGGAGCGTGATGGGTGGAGGTCGTAGAGGGCATGGAGTGGATACAAAGTGGTGGAAAAAATAAAATGTAATTAAAATTTTTTAAATAAATTAAAAATAAAATGGTTAAATTGGTAAAATAAATAATAATTTTGTGACAACTATACATGGTGCCAGGTGGGCACTGGAAATACCCAAGGGAACACTTTTAAGTATATTATTGTCAACCTCTATGCTATAGAAAATAAAGTATAATTGAAAAATAAAAATATATAAAACAAGAATGTGAGGTCAAGCCACAGTATTGAAGAAAATGTCTGTAAATCACATATTTGTATATGAGCTATATAAAGAACTCTCAATAATTAGAAAACAAAAAAATATTGGAAATAGATTTGAGCAGATAATTCACCCATGAAGAAATATGGGTGGCAAATAAGCAAATAAAAATATGTTCTACATCATTAGTCATTAGAGGAATGTTCACCTATTAGAATGCATACAATGAAGGGGATCATTATGCCAAATGTTAGTGAGGGTGTGAAGGATCTGAAACTCTCTTACACTCCTGGTAACAATGTAAAATGTTACAATCACTTTGGAGAACTGTTTGGCGGATTCTTAAAAAGTTAAACATTCATTTACTGTATAATCTGGTCACTCTAGTCCTAAGAATTTACCCAATAGAAATGAAAGTATGCATCCATAAAAAGATTTGTACATGAATGTTCAAAGCAGCTTTATCTGTAATAGTTAGAAACTGGAAACAACCCAAATGTACACCAATGGGCGAATGGACAAACGGTGGTGTATTCACACAATGGAATACTATTCAGCAGTAAAAAGGAAAAAACTATTATTGATAGATGCTACAACATGAATCAATCTCAAAATAATTATTCTGAGTGAAAGAAGCCAGAAAAGGGATAGTGCATACTATATGAATCCATTTATATAAACATTTGAAAATGCAAATGAATGTATAGTGACAGAAAGCAGGTAAGTCATTGCCTGGAGGTGGGAGGGGGCAGGGCAGGAGACAGGGATTACCAAGGATTCCTAAGGAACTTTTTGGAGTGATGGATATGCTCACTCTCTTTATTGTGGTGATGGTTTTATGGGTATATACATATGTCCCAACTTACAAAACTGTACACATGAAATATGTGCAGTTTATTGTATGTCAATACTGTAATGCTGTTAAAGAAAAAATGATATTGTCACAAAAGGTAAGATTCCTTATTTTTTAAAATATATTTTATTGATTTTTTACAGAGAGGAAGAGAGAGGGATAGAGAGTTAGAAACATCAATGAGAGAGAAACATCAATCAGCTGCCTCCTGCACACCTCCTACTGGGGATGTGCCCGCAACCAAGGTACATGCCCTTGACCGGAATCGAACCTGGGACCTTTCAGTCCGCAGGCCAATGCTCTATCCACTGAGCAAAACTGGTTAGGGCGATTCCTTATTTATTATAGCCTCTTTGTATTCCATTGTGTAAATGTACCACGGCTCTTTTATCCACTCATCTGCTGATGGGCCCTTGGGTTGTTTCCAGATCTTAGCTATTGTAAAAAGCACTGCTATGACCATGGGGTTGCATATATACTTTCTGTTTGATGTTTCAGGATGCTTAGGATATATTCCTTGAAATGACATCACTGGTTAAAGGCAGTTCCATTTTTAATTTTTTTGAGGAAACTCCACATTGCTTTCCACAGTGTCTGCACCAGTCTACATTCCCACTAGCAGTGCACTAGAGTTCCCTTTTCTCTACATCCATGCCAGCATCTGTTGTTGATTTATTGATGGTAGCTATTCTGGCAGGTATGATGTAATATGTCATTATGGTTTTAATTTGAATCTCTCTGATGATTAGTGACCTTGAACATTTTTCATATGTCTATGGCCATCTGTATGTCTTCTTTGGAGAAGTGTCTATTCTGGGTTTTTGCCCATATTTTAACAAGATTGTCTTCCTGGTGTTGAGTTCTATAAGTTCTTTATATTTTGGAAAATAATCCTGTATAAAATGTATCATTGGTGAATATATTCTTTCCATTTTAGTTGTGTAGATTGTTTCTTTTGCTGTGAAGAATCTTTTTAGTTTGATGTATTCCCATTTGTTTATTTTTCTTTTTTTCCCTTGCCCTAGGAGACATATTGGCAAGAATATTGCTATAAGAGATGTCTGAGATTTTAATAGTACTGTCTATGTTTTCTTCTAGGATTTTTATGGTTTTGTGAATTACATTTAAGTCATTTATCCATTTTGAGTTTATTCTTGTGTATGGTGTAAGTTGGTGGTCTAGTTTTATTTTTTTACATGTACCTGTCCAATTTTCCCAACAACATTTATTGAAGTGAAATCACTGGGTCAAAGGTAATTTCATTTTTAATTTTTTTGAGGAAACGCCATACTGCTTTCTACAGTGGCTGCACTGTCCTTCATCTTTTTGGTTCCTTATACATTTTTGGAATATTTGCTCTAGATCTGTGAAATATGGCATTGATGATTTAAGATGAATTGTGTTGAATATATAGATTGCTTTAGCTAGTATAGACATTTTAATGATGCCAATGCTTTCAATCCGTGAACAAGGTATATGCTTCCATTTCTTTGTTTCCTTCTCAGTTTCATTCTTCAATGCCTTATAATTTTCCAAGTACTGGTATTTTACCTTCTTGGTTAAATTTATTCCTACATACCTTATTTTTGTTGTTTCTGTTGTTGTTATTGCAATAGTAAATAGGTTTTCTTAGATTCTCTTTCTGATTATACATTACCCTAATATATAAAAAGCCAGGGGCTGTGATGACTGAAACAACTGGGCGGACAACCAAACAGCAGGCTGCGTGGGGAGACCAGGCCGGCAGGGGGGTTAGTGAGGGATGACTAAATGACTGTACAGTAGGCTGAGTGGGGCGACCAGGCCAGGAGGGGGGTTAGTGAGGGACAACCAAACTACTGAACAGCAGGCTGTGTGGGGTGACCAGGCCAGAGGGGGCAAGGAGGCAGTGAGGGGTGACCAGGCCAGGGGGGGGGGCAGTAAGGGGCTTCCAGGCTGGTGGGGAGAGCAGTTGGCAGTGACCAGGCTGGCGGGGGGGGGGGGGTCAGTTAGGGCTATCAGGCCAGCAGGAAGAGGTGGTTAGGGGTGATCAGGCTGGCAGGGGAGGCAGTTAGGGGTGATCAGGCAGGCAGGCAGGTGAGCAGTTAGGAGCCAGCAGTCCCAGATTGTGAGAAGGATGTCCAACTGCCAGTTTAGGCACGATCCCCGGGATTGGGCCTAAACCAGCAGTCATATATCCCCCAAGAGTTGAGGAGACCCTCTCACATGCACACATATTGTGCACCAGGCCTCCAGTTGATATATGAAATTGTGACCAACTTCTGGATATTAATTTTGTATCCTACTACTTTGCCAAATTCATCTATTAGACCTAGTAATTTTTTCCCTGAATCTTTAGGGTTCTCTATATACACTATCATGTCATCTGCAAATGACAGTTTGAGTTCTTCTTTTCCAATTTGTTGCTATGACTTCCAGTACTATGTTGAATAAGAGAGCCTTGAAACATACCTGTTTGTTCCCGATTGTTAAAGAAACATATGTATTCCCACCAGCAGTGCAAGAGGATTCCTTTTTCTACACATCCTTGCCAGCACTTGTAGTTTGTTAATGATAGGTGTGAGATGGTAACTCATTGTCATTTTGATTTGCATCTCACATGATTAGTGACTTTGAGCATGTTTTGGTATGTCTATTGGCCTTCTGTATGTCCTCTTTTGAAAAATGTCTATTTAGGTCCTTTGCCCATTTTTTGATTGGATTGTTTATATTCCTTTTGTTAAGTTGTATGAGTTCCCTATAAATTTTGGATATTAAACCCTTATCAGAGATAACATTGGCAAATATGTTCTCCCATGCAGTGGGCTTTCTTGTTGTTTGGTTGGTGGTTAATTTTGCTGTGCAGAAGCTTTTTATTTTGATGTAGTCCCATTTGTTTATTTTCTCTTTTGTTTCCATTGCCCTAGGAACTGTATCAGTAAAGATATTGCTACAACAAATGTCTGCTATTTTGCTACCCATTGCTTCTTCTAAGATTTTTATGGTTTCCCATCTTACATTTAAGTCCTTATCCATTTTGAGTTTATTTTTGTGTATGGTATAAGTTGGTGGTCTGGTTTCATTTTTTTTTTTTTGCATGTATCTGTCCAATTTTACCAATACCATTTATTGAAGAGACTGTCTTGACTCCATTGTATACTCTTGCCTCCTTTGTCAAAAATTAATTGAGCATAATGGCTTGGGTCGATTTCTGGGTTCTCTGTTCTGTTCCATTGGTATATATGTCTGTTCTTGTGCCTGTACCAGGCAGTTTTGAGAACAGTGGCTTTGTAGTATAATTTGATATCTGGTACCATGATCCCTCAAACTTTGTTCTTCTTTCTCAAGATTACTGCAGCTATTCAGGGTCTTTTTTTATTCTAGATGAATTTTTGGAGAGTTAATTCTAGGTCTGTGAAATATGCCATTGGTATTTTAATGGGGATTGCATTTAATATATAGATTGTTTTGGGTAGTATGGATATTTTAATGGTGTTGATTCTACCAATCCATGAACACTGGGAATATATCCCAAGAAAACAGAAACACCAATCAGAAAGGATATATGCACCCCCATGTTCATAGCATCACAATTTACAATAGCTAAGATTTGGAAACAGTCTAAGTGCCCATCAACAGATGAGTGGATTAGAAAACTGTGGTACCTCTACAAAATGGAATACTATGCTACTGTAAAAGAAGGAATTCTTACCATTTGCAACAGCATGGATGGAACTGGAGAGCATTATGCTAAGTGAAATAAGCAAGTCAGAGAAAGATAAATATTACATGATATCACTCATTTGTAGAATATAATGAACAACATAAACTGATGAGCAAAAATAGAACCAGAGTAACAGAAGCATCAAACAGACTGTCCAACCTATGAGGGAAGGCAGGGGGTTAGGGGGTAAGAGATCAACCAAAAGACTTGTATGCATGCATATGAGCACAACCAATGGACACAGACAGTAGGGCGTGAGGGCATATGCTGGTGGGGGGCGTGGCCTGGGAGAGGTCAATGGGTGAAAAGGAGACTTACATAATACTTTAAATAATAAAGAATTAAAAAAAAAACAGAAACACTTGTAGTTTTTGCTCAGTGAGTATGATGTTGGCTGTGGGATTGTCATATATGGCCTTTATTATGTTCAGGTATGTTTCTTCTATTCCCACTTTGCTGAGAGTTTTCATTATAACCTAGAGGCCCAGTGCACAAATTCATGCACTGGTGGGGTCCCTGGGGTGGCTTGCGGGGATTGGGCTGAAACCTGTGGTCCAATGCTGCCTGTCATTCCTGCCTGCTGCTCCCACTCATCTTGGCCCTTGCAGCAGTGATCACCAGCCGCTAGCCCTGTGTCTGGCACCTGTCCGAGGGGGATGGAGGTGGGGCTGGGACATAATCAGCCCTTTGGACAGGCGGTGGGATGCCCTTGCCAGCCCAGGATCCAGATCCATCCCACTGACATTTGCACAGGTTGATGGGAGTCACCTGGCGGCCGCTTTTACATCATTTCTTCCTTGTGGAGAGTCTCTGGAGGGGAAGTGGCCAAGGTGACTGAGGCTGACTTCCAGGAGGCAGGCGGCACTGTCTGGATCATGCTCACGGTGCCAGTCTGTTGGTGACTTGCTGGAGGCAGTGATCAACAGTAATTAATATACAAATGTGAGAAGTCATCAGAAGGCAGAATGGGACTTTGAAATTCAGCAGGGCTGAAAATCTGCTTATTATTACCTGCTCTTGAATGAATGGCTGAAGGCAATTCCCTAACCTGATAATCTTTTACTGTTTACTAAGCTTTACTGTTTGCATTCCTAAAGGATAATTGTGTATTCTAGTAAATAAAAAGGATATGGGTCCAGAGATTCAGCGGAGCTTAGTCACTAGAACAAAGTTTCCATCTGGCTTCCCCCATAATTTCTTAATTTATATTTCTTGTCTTGTGTATTAATTTGTACATCAGCTCTTTCTCCAGGCCTTTGAACCAAGCTACGTGGACCATGGCTTCACAGTGCCTGGCCTGTTCTCCGGAGATTGGACCTACAGGACTACTGAGGGAGCGAGTGGCTGCTGCCGGGCTGGTGGGTGGCAGGGATGAGTTGGTCAGCTAAGTGGCGCTCCCATTGTGGGAGCCCACTGACCACCAGGGGGCATCTTCTGCATTGAGCGTCTGCCACCTGGTGGTCACTGCACATCATAGTTACTAGTCGACTGGTCATTCAGTCTACCGATCGTTCGGTCACTTAAGCTTTTATATATATAGATGTGTGCTAGATTTAATCCAATGCTTTTTCTTCATCTATTGATATGATCATGTGGTTTTTATCTCTCCTTTTGTTTATGCGATGTATCACATTTATTTATTTGCAAATTTTGTACCAACCTTGCATCCCTGGAATAAATCCCATTTGGTCATGCTGTATGATCTTTTTAATACATAGGAATTGATTTGCTAATATTTTGTTGAGGATTTTAGCATCTATGCTCATCAGAGATATTGGCCTGTAATTCTCTTTCTTTCTAGTGTCTTTTTCTGATTCTGGATTTAGGATACTGCTGGCCTCGAAAAAACAGCATGGAAGTCTTTCCTCCTCTTAAATTTTTTAGAATATTTTTATGAGTATTGGTGTTAATTCTTCTTTGAGTGTTTGGTAAAATTCACCTGTGAAGCCATCTGATCCAGGACTTTGGTTTGCTGGGATTACTGCTTCATTTTCTTAGCTGCTAATGATCTATTCAGGTTTTCTGATCCTTCCTGATTCAGTTTTTGAAGATTGTATGTTTATAGGAATTTGTCCATTTCTCCCTAGTTGTTCAATTTGTTGGCATATAGTTATTCATATTTTTTTCTTACAATCCTTTGTATTTCTGTGGTGTGAGATATTACTTTGCCTCTTTAATTTCTGATTTTATTTATTTGGGTCCTCTTTCTTTTTTTTATTGATGTGACTGGTTAAATTTGAATCAAACTTTTTTTATCTTTTTGAAGAATCAGCTCTTGGATTCATTGATGTTTTGTGTTGTTTACTTCACTTTTATGTCATTTATTCCCATTCTGATCTTTATTATTTCCTTCTGTCTACTTACTCTGGGTGTTCTTATTCTAGTTTTTTTTGTTTGTTTGTTTGTTTTTTTGTTTTTGTGTGTGTGTGTGGTTTGTTTGTTTATTTGAGATTTCCTTGCTTCTAGAGATAGGCCTAACTTTCCTGTCAGGACTGCTTTTCCTGGGTCCCATACAGATTATATTTTGTTGTGTGTTCATTTTCATTTGTTTCCAGGTAATTTTTTATTTCTTCCTTGATCACATTGTTAACTCAGTGATGTTCAATAACATGCTATGTAACTTCCATGTGCTTGAATGTTTTTGAGTTATTTTATTGTAATTGATTTCTCATTTCATGCCATTGTGATCTGAGAAGATGCTTGATATGATTTCAATCATTTTTTGAATTTTTAAGACTTATTTTGCATCTTAAGATTTGGTCTATCTTTGAGACTGTTCCATGTGCACATGAGAAGTATATATATATATATTGTGGCTTTGGGATGAAATGTTCTGTAAATATCAATTAAATGCATCTGATCTGGTGTGTTGTTTAGGGTTGCTATTTTCTTGTTGATATTTTGTTTGGAGGATCTATCCTGTGATGACTTTGTTGTGTTAAAGTCCCTTACTATGGCTGTAATGCTGTTGATCTCTCCCTTACAGCGCACGAAGGGTTATTTTTAAATATTTAGCTGCTCCTATATTGGGTACATATACGTTTATAAGGGTTATATTCTCTTATTGGATCGATCCCTTTAGTAGTACGTACTGACCTTATTTGTTTCTTGTTATGGCTTTTTTTTTAAAGTCTACTAGTATTTTGTCATATATAAGTATTGATACCCCGGCTTTTGTTTGTTAATATTTGCATTGAAAATCTATTTCCTTCTTTTCACTTTCAGCCTGTGTCCAACGTTTGTTCTTAGGGGGCTTTCTAGTAAACAGCATTATAGTCATATCTTTTTATCCATCAGCTACTCTATATCTTTTGATTGGAACATTTGACCCATTTACATTTAATGTTATTGATAAGTACTTATATATTGACATTATTATACCTATGTTTATCTCTCTCCATATATAGTTTTCTTCTTCTTAATTAGTTCCTTTAATATTTCTTTTTTTTCTTTTTTTTTGTTTTATTTGTTTTGTTTATTGAGGTATTATATGTGTACGTATCTTACCATTGCCCCAACCCACCCCACACCCATACATGCCTTCACCCCCCAGAGTTTGACGTCCATTGGTTATGCTTATATGCATGCATACAAGTCCTTCGTTTGATCTCTTATCTCCCCCACCTCTCCCTAAACTTCCCCCTGTAATTTGACAGTCTGTTTGATGCTTTACTCTCTCTGTATCTATCTTTTTGTTCATCAGTTTATAATGTTCTTTATTATCCATAAATGAGTGAGATCATGTGGTATTTTTCTTTCATTCACTGGCTTATTTCACTTAGCATAATGTTCTCCAATTCCATCCAGGTTGCTGCAATGACGAGAATTCCTTCTTTTTTATGGCAGCATAGTATTCCATTGTGTAGATGTACCACAGTTTTCTGATTCAGTCATCTGCTGATGGGCACCTAGGCTGTTTCCAGATCTTAGCTATTGTAAATTGTGCTGCTATGAACATAGGGGTGCATATATCCTTTCCGATTGGTGTTTCTAGTTTCTTCGGATATATACCTAGGAGTGGGATTACTGGGTCATATGGGAGTTCCATTTTCAGTTTTTTGAGGAAACTCCATACTGTTCTCCACAGTGGCTGCACCAGTCTGCATTCCCACCAGCAGTGCACGAGGGTTCCTTTTTCTCCACATCCTCGCCAGCACTTGTCATTTGTTGATTTGTTGATGATAGCCATTCTGACAGGTGTGAGATGGTACCGCATTGTTGTTTTGATTTGCATCTCTCGGATAATAAGTGACTTTGAGCATGTTTTCATGTGTTTCTTGGCCTTCCTTCTGTCTTCTTTTGAAAAGGTTCTGTTTAGGTCCATTGCCCATTTTTTTATTGGATCATTTATCTTCCTTTTATTAAGTTGCATAAGCTGCCTGTAGATGTTGGAGATTAAACCTTTATCAGTGATAGCATTTGCAAATATGTTCTCCCATAGAGTGGGCTTTCTTGTTGTTATGTTGATGGTTTCTTTTGCTGTAAAAAAGCTTTTTATTTTTATGTAGTCCCATTTGTTAATTTTCTCTTTAGCTTCCATTGCCCTAGGGACAGTGTCAGTGAAGAAGTTCTTTTGGCATATGTCTGAGATTTTGTTGCCTGTGGATTCCTCTAGTATTTTAGTGGTGTCCCATCTTATGTTTAAGTCCTGTATCCATTTTGAGTTTATTTTTGTGTATGGTGTAAGTTGGTGATCTAATTTCATTTTTTTGCATGTATCTGTCCAATTTTCCCAACACCATTTATTGAAAAGACTGTCTTGACTCCATTGTATGTTCATGCCTCCTTTGTCAAATATTAATTGAGCATAGTAGTTTGGGTCAATTTCTGGGTTCTCTATTCTATTCCATTGGTCTATATGTCTGTTCTTGTGCCAGTACCAGGCTGTTTTGAGAACAGTGGCTTTGTAATACAGCTTGAAATCTGGTATTGAGATCCCTCCTACTTTATTCTTCTTTCTCAGGATTGCTGTGGCTATTCGGGGTCTTTTTTTATTCTAGATGAATTTTTGTAGAGTTCTTTCTAGGTCTGTGAAATTGCTGTTGGTATTTTGATGGGGAGTGCATTGAATCTGTAAATTGCTTTGGGTAGCATGGACATTTTAACAATGTTGATTCTACCAATCCATGAACATGGTATGTTCTTCCATTTGTTTACGTCTTCCTCTATCTCTTTTTTAGTGTCCTGTAATTTTCCGTGTATAGGTCTTTTACCTCCTTAGTTAAGTTTATTCCTAGGTATCTTAGATTTTTTGGTGTGATGGTAAATGGGATTACTTTTTTAGTCTCTCTTTCTGTAAGTTCACTATTGGTGTATATGAATGCCACAGATTTCTTGGTGTTAATTTTGTATCCTGCTACATTGCCGAATTCATTTATTAAGTCTAATAGTTTTTTGATAGATTCTTTTGGGTTTTTTATGTACAATATCATGTCATCTGCAAATAAGGACAGCTTTACTTCTTCTTTCCCAATTTGGATGCCTCTTATTTCTTCTTCTTGTCTAATTGCAATAGCTAATACTCCCAGTACTATGTCAAACAGGAGTGGTGAGAGTGGGCATCCCTGTCTTGTTCTTGTTCTTAGGGGAAATGGTTTTAGTTTTTGCCCATTGAGTATGATGTTTGTTGTGGGTTTATCATATATAGCTTTTACTATGTTGACGTATGATCCTTCTATTCCCACCTTGTTGAGAGTTTTTATCAAGAAAGTGTGTTGGATTTTGTCAAATGCTTTTTCTGCATCTATTGATATGACTATGTGATTTTTATCTCTCAGTTTGTTTATGTGATATATCACGTTTATTGATTTGCAGATATTGTACCATCCTTGCATTCCTGGGATAAATCCTACTTGGTCTTGGTGGATGATCTTTCTGATGTACTGCTGGAGCCGATTTGCTAGAATTTTGTTGAGGATTTTGGCATCTATGTTCATGAGGGATATTGATCTGTAATTCTCTTTCATTGTGTTGTATTTATCTGGTTTTAGTATTAGGGTGATGCTGGCTTCGTAGAAGGAGCCTGGACGTGTTCCTTCCTCTTGAATTTCTTGGAATAGTCTGAGGAGGATAGGTTTTCGTTCTTCCTTGAATGTTTGGTAAAACTCTCCTGTGAAGCCGTCTGGCCCCGGGCTTTTGTTTGCCGGAAGCTTTTT
This sequence comes from Ia io, assembly GCA_025583905.1. Taxonomy (NCBI): domain Eukaryota; kingdom Metazoa; phylum Chordata; class Mammalia; order Chiroptera; family Vespertilionidae; genus Ia; species Ia io. The sequence goes on along the minus strand of JAJQQW010000001.1, from coordinate 38,041,306 downwards.
GATGATTGCTTCAATTTCTTCTATAGTTACTGGCCTGGTGAGCTGTTTAGATTCTTCCTGATTGAGTTTTGGAAGGTTATATTTTTCTACGAATATGTCCATTTCCTCCAGGTTGTCCAGTCTGTTGGAATAGAGTTGTTCGTAGTATTTTGTAACAATCCTTTGTATTTCGGCGAGGTCTGTTGTTATTTCACCACTTTCATTTCTGATTTTGTTTATTTGGGTCCTCTCTCTTTGCTTCTTGGTGAGCCTGGCTAGAGGTTCATCAATCTTGTTTATCCTTTCAGAGAACCAGCTCTTGGTTTTGTTGATCTTTTGTATTGTTTCTTTGGTCTCTATGTCGTTTTGTATTGTTTCTTTGGTCTCTATCTCTGCTCTGATCTTTATTATTTCCTTCCTTCTGCTTACACTGGGCTTGTCTTCTCGCTTTCTCTCTAACTCTTTGAGTTGTTGGGTTAGGTAATTTACTACCATTGTTTCTTGTTTTTTGCAGTAGGCTTGTAGAGCTATGAACTTCCCTCTCAAGACTGCTTTCGCTGTGTCCCCTAGATTTTGGATTGTTGTGTTTTCATTGTCATTTGTTGCCATGATGTTTTTTATTTCTTCCTTGATGTCTTTGGTAACTCAGTCATTGTTTAATAGCATGCTGTTTAGTCTCCATGTGTTTGATTTCTTTGGATTGTTTTTATTGTAGTTGATTTCCAGTTTTATGCCACTGTGATCTGAGAAGATACTTGATATGATTTCTATCTTCTTGAATTTGGAGAGACTTTTCCTATGTCCTAACATATGGTCTATATTTGAAAATGACCCATGTGCACTTGAGAAGAATGTATATTCTGTGGCTTTGGGGTGAAATGTTCTGAAGATGTTGATTAATTCCTTTTGGTCTAGTGAGTCATTTAGGATTGATGTTTCTTTGCTGATTATTTTGTTTAGAAGATTTGTCCAGTGGCGATAGTGGGGTATTAAAGTCTCCTACTATGATTGTATTGCTGTCAATCTCTCCTTTGATATCTTCCAGGAGTTTTTTTTTATGTATTTTGGTGCTCCTGTATTGGGTGCATATATGGTTACCAGAGTTATTTCTTCTTGTTGGATTGCTCCCTTTAGTATTATCAAGTGGCCTTCCTTATCTCTTGTTATGTCCTTCACTTTGAGATCTCATTTGTCAGATATAAGTATTGCTACCCCAGTTTTTTTTTCATTTCCATTCGCCTGGAAAACCTTTTTCCATCCCTTCACTCTCAGTATGTATGCATCTTTTTTTATGAGGTGGGTTTCCTGTAGACATCAGATATATGGGTTTTGTTTTCTTATCCAATCTGTTACCCTGTGTCTTTTGATTGGGGCATTCAATTCATTTACATTTAAAGTTATTATTGATAGGTACTTATTTGTCACCATTTTTATTCTATACCCCTGTTTTCCTTCTTTGCTTCCTATTTCTTTTTTTACAGCAGACCCTTTAGCATTTCTTGCATTGCTGGTTTGGTGGTGATAAACTCCCTTAGTCCTTTTTTGTCTGTGAAGCTCCTGATTTCACCTTCAATTTTGATTGATAGCCTTGCTGGGTACAGTATTCTCAGATTGAGACCCTAGCTTTGCATGACTTTGTATATTTCATTCCATTCCCTTCTGGCCTGATGAGTTTCTGTTGAGAAATCAGTTGCTAGTCTGATGGGGGTTCCTTTGTAGGTAACTTTCTGTCTCTCTCTGGCTGCTTTTAAGATTCTTACTTTGTCATTGTTGTTTGCCAATTTAATTATAATTTGCCTTGGCGTCGGTCTTTTGGGGTTCATTCTGCTTGGGACTCTGTGAGCTTCTTGGATTTGTGTGGGTTTTTTCTTCCCTATATCAGGGACGTTTTCCGTTATTATTTCTTCAAACAGGTTTTCTATTCCTTGCTCAGTTTCCTTTCTTTCTGGTACCCCTATTATTCGGATGTTGTTTTGTTTCGCGTTGTCCTGAAGTTCCCTTAGGCTCTCCTCATGCTTTCTAATTTTTTTTTTTCTAGAAGCTGTTCCATTTGGGTATATTTTTCCATCTTGTCTTCTAGCTCACTTATGCTGTCCTCTGCTTCTTCTAGTCTACTCTTGATGCTTTCTATTGAGTTCTTTACAGCAGCGATGTCATTTTTCATTTCTTCTTGGTTCTTCTTCATTTCCTCTTGCTTCTTACTCATATTGTGGAATTTGTCTTCCATTCTTTTCAGCCACCTTATGACCATTTCTCTGAATTCTTTCTCTGATAAGTTGCTGGCCTCTAATTCGTTTATTTCCTTTTCTGGTGATGCTTGCTTTTCCTTCCTATGCGGGCTGTTTCTTTGTCTCCCCATGGTCTCTCTTCTCTGGATGTCTTGTTATATAGTTCTCTCTCTCCTGTGTTGATTTAAAGGTACAAAATACAGCATAACCAGGTACAACATACAAGGCACTGAACAGAATTGTATTCACAATATTAATAACCTCCAATAAAGGTGACCACCAGAGAAAGACAAGTTAGGGGATAGGAGAGGAAGAGGAAGAGTAAAAAGAAAACAAAAAAAAGGAGTGTGAAAATGAACTTGGGAAAAGAGAAGAAAAAAAAAGAAAAGAAAAAAAAAGTAAGAGACACATGAACGATACTAAGAGAAAAGGGGAACAAACTATATATATGGGGAGTAAATTCCAATAGAACAACCAGTAATCCCAGCAAATGCCAGAAAAATGAACCTGGAGATTAATACAAACTACAACACCAACTAATATCAAGTGAGGCAAGGGAAAACAGAAGTAAAACAAAAACAAACAAACAAATAAAAAACCCAAAGCAAATAAAAGAACCAAACAAACAAACAAAAAAAGAATAAGCAAAACAATCTCATAAAAAAGCATAAAAATTCAATCTAATCAACATTCAAGCAAACAACAACAAAAGGCCAGAGAGAAAAACTTTTTTTTTTTTTTTTTTTTTTTTTTTTTTTAGTTAAGGTAGCGTAGAGAGAGGTGTGTATGGACTTGGAGCAGGGGTTTGGAAATTAGATATATAAGTAGGGTGAAATTTTAGCAGAGGGTAAACCGAAAGAGTAGGGAAAATCTAAACCCAGAAAGGGTTAAGATAAACAGGAGATCAAAAGGGGAAAGGTTAGGAAGAGAGTGATGGCATAAAGTTAGCATTGAGATAGGGTAAAACGATGCTAAAGGAAAGATGCAAATAGAATGTAGGACACTAATCCCAAAATAAAACAAAGAGAAAATCAAATGACACTTAAAAAAAAAAGTAAAATAATAGTAATAAAATGCTGATTGAAAATAAAAATGTAATAATTAAAAAAGTGAAAATCGAGTGAGGAAAAAGAAAAAAATTAGTTTCTTAAGTAAAAGATGCAAAAAAATGAAAATAAAAAATAAAATATTAAAATAAAAAAATTAAAATTAAAAAATTAAAAAAATTAAAATGAAAAATAAGAAGAATAAAATGTGCAGTAGTGGCGGTCATTCACTTCCTCTATTGTTCTGTTTGGTACGCCTGTTTCCCAGTCCAGCCTGTATTGCAGTTCCCTTCGTTCCACTGCTCCTCAGTGTTGTAAGCCAGTCCTGATTTTTAAGCCTGCGGTGTCTTAATTTCTCGTATTTATTTTTTATTACACCAGAGACAATTTGTGTTTCAGCCCCTGGGTGGCAGTGTTTCTGGATTGACTTCCAGACCTCTCTAGCTTTTTTTTTTCTCTATGGCACTCACTACGGGTTTGTGGAGGTGTGTGCCTCAGAGCTGCCTCTCCGTTGGTCACTCCCAGCTCTGCTCCCCAGGTTCCGGAGAAACAACTTCCCCCTGCAGTCTCTCAGGGTATTCCCCAACTGGGTTTTCCTATGTATTGGGCTTAGTAATCAGAATCAGAAAAAGCCCAAGTGTGCGGACAGTGGGTCTGCGCTCAAGACTAAGCAGCCTGCACTCCTTTGAAAATTCTTAGTCTGACCCTCCTCGTCAGATCAAAATGGGTTGCTTTTTAGAGATCCCTTCTGCTAGCAGCTCAAAGGACCCCTTCCACATTCACGGATCACGGCAGCTCCAACAGCCGCGGATTTTTCTAGGCACAGACTTCCCCAGTCCTGCAGTTCCCGCCAGTAGCGCGTTTCCTTCATCCCGCCAACTGGATGAGAAACCTCACCTTATCCCAAGGGAAATCTGACCTTTCCTTGATGCAGCGAAGAGTTCCTTTGAATCCGTGTGTTTGCGCCGTTTGGGGACAGGTACCCTGGTGCTCACAGCTGTTCAGTGTTTGCCATTGTAGTGGAAAGTCAGGCTCTGATAAAATCCTCCTTCCCTTGCAAGATGGCGAGGCTTCCCCCTCTGAGCCCGCAGCTCCGGGAGGGGACCCAGCCGCTGTGGGTGCTGCACGGTCAGGGGAACCCTGCCTAGCACTCCCCCGCCTTCTCCTGGAGTTTAGCTGTCCCTTAGTTTGCCAACAAACTCCCCGTGCGAACCTCAGCTGTTCTTACTCTCTACCCCAGGACCAGGCTCAGAACACGTCTCTATTCAGCCGCCATTTTAATGATCTCTAGTTCCTTTAATATTTCTTGTAATGCTGCTTTGGTGGTAATGAACCCCTTTAGCCTTTTTTTCTTTGTATGAGAAGCTCTTTATTTTGTCTTCAATTCTAAATGATGGCCTTGCTGGATAGAATAGTCATAGCTGCAGGCCCTTGCTATTCATTAGTTTGAATACTTCAAGCCCTTTCTTTCTGGTCTGAAGTGTTTATTTTGAGAAATCAGCTGACAGCTGTGTGATCCCCATCCCACGTGGCTCAGGGTCTGGGATCTGGAGAAAGGCCATGCACAAATGACAGATGAAGCAAGAAATAATAATTTGGAAATAATGGGGGCTAGATGGAGAGTCCAACGCAAGGGGAAGGACTTCACTGGTGCCCAGGCCTTGCCAACCTTTTATTCAATTTTGGATACACATATAGCCCTTAGTCAGGCAGGCAATTCCAGTAACAGACAATCTTAAAGGTCAGTAAAGATAAGTAAAGATTTACTCTGAGACTATTTGGCCAGGAAATTGCTTGAGCTACCATTGTCTCAACTAAACAATCGGTGCATAGCTCTGGCCCTTGCCAGGGCTCAAGGTTCACCAGTGTTACAGGCTCCTTGTTTACACTTCTCTGATAGTGAAGACAATGGGTAGCTTCCAACAGACAGCCTTATTGGAACTCCCTTTTAGGTGACTATCTAGCTCTCTCTTATTGTCTTTAAGGGTCTCTCTTTGTCTTTAAACTTTGCCATTATAATTATGAGGTGCTTTGGTGTTGGTCTCATTGGATTTATCTTTACTGGGACTCTGTGCCTCCTGAACCTGTGTAAGCAGGAAAATTCAGCCATTTTTCAGTCATTATTTCTTCAAAAATGTTATTTATTCCTTGCTCATTTTCTTCTCTTTCTGTTACCACTATGATGGGGATATTGTTATTTTTCATGTTCTACCAAAGTTCCCTTAAACTATCCTCATTTTTTTTAATTCTATTTTCTTTTTTCTGTCCTGATTTGGTGTGTTTTTTTCTACCTTATCTTAAAAATGACTGATTTGATCCTCTGTTTCATTCAATCTACTTTTTATTCCTTTCAGTGTATTCTTTTAAAAAATATATATATATATATATGTATATATATATATATACATATATATATATATATATATGTATATATATATGTATATATTGATTGATTTGAGAGAGAGAGAAAGGGAGAGGGAAAGAGAGAAATGACAATGTGAGAGAGAAACATTGACCACTTACCTTCTGTAAGTGCCCCAACTGGGGAAAAACCGACAATGCAGATATGTGCCCTGAGAGGGAATCAAACCAGCACAATTTTGGTACAAAGAATGAGGCTCCATCAACTGAACCATTCTTGGCGGGTGTTCCAGCATATCCTTTGTGTATTATTATCCTTTTAAAAATATTTATTTATTACATTTTTTGGGGTGACATTGGTCAGCGTTAACATATAGGTTTCAGGTGTGGGTTTCTATATTGTAAGATCTGTATATTGTACCATATGCCCACCACCCAAATTCCAAACTTCTGTCACCCCATATTAGGAGCCCCTTCTCCTCCTACCCCCTTCCCTCTGGCAACCACCACACTGCTGTTTGTGTTCATGAGTTTCAGTTTTATATCCAACATATGAGTAAAATCATATGGTTCTTGGCTTTTTTCTGTCTTATTTCACTTAGCATAATATTCTCAAGGTCCATCCACGTTGTTGCAAATGGCACTGTTTCATCCTTTCTTATGGCCGAGTAACATTCCGTTGTGTATATGTGCCATCTTCTTTATCTAGTCCTCTATTGCAGGACACTTTTTGTGTTTCCATGTTTTGGTCACTGTGAATAATGCTTCAATGAACATAGGGGTGCATATATATTTTTGAAAACATGTTTTCGAGACTTTTTGGGAGTACACCAAGGAGATTTTTTGGGTCAAATGGTAGCAATATTCTTCATTGTTTGAGAAATTACCAGACTGCTTTCCATAGTGGTTGTACCAGTCAGTATTCCCACAAGCAATGAATAAGGGTTCCCTTTTTCTCACAATTTCTCCAACACTTCTTGTATTGCTTGTCTTGTTGATAGTGGCCACTCTAAACAGGTGTATCTCATTGTAGTTTTGATTTGCGTTTCTCTAATTGCCAATGAGGTTGAACATCTTTTCATATATCTATTGGCTGTTCATATGTCTTCTTGGGAGAGGTGTATTTTCAGGTCCTCTGCCAACTTTTTGATTAGGTTGTTTGTTAGTTTGGTGCTGAGTTTTATGAGTTCTTGATATACTTTGGAAATTAAATCTTTGTCTGAACTACTGTTTGGAAATATCATCTCCAATCTGGATGGCCACCTCTTGGTTTTGTTGTCAGCTTCTTTCCCAGTGCAGAAGCATTTTGTTTGATGTAGTGCCATTCATTTATTTTTACATTACTTTCTTTGCCTTTGGGGTCAAGTTCATAAAATGTTCTCTAGGAACAGGGTCCATAAGTTTGGCACCTATATTTTCTATGTAAATTATTGTTTCAGGTCTTACATTTAGGTCTTTGATCCATTTTGAATTAATTTTTTTACATGTGGACAAACTGTAAACCAGTTTCATTTGTTTGCATGTGGCTTTCCAATTGTCCCAGAACAACTTATTGAAGGGACGATCTATACTCCATTGTATGTTTCTGGGTCACTTGTCGAAAATTATTTGTCCATATACATGTGGTTTTATAGCTGGGATCTCTTTACTGTTCCATTGATCTTGTGTCTGTTTCTCTGCAAATACCACGCCTTTTTGATTATCCTAGGTCTGTAGTATAATTTGAAGTCAGGTAGCATGATACCTCCAGCTTCATTCTTTTTTCTCAAGATTGCTTTGGCTATTCCGGGTCTTTTGTGTTCCACACAAATCTGATGATTTATCATTCTATTTCTTTAAAAAAAATGACTGGGATTTGTATGGGGATTGCATTGCTTTTGGTAATATGGCCATTTTAATTATGTCGATTCTTCCAATCCATGAACTCTGGATATTTTTCCATTTTGTTGAGGTTGGGGTTTTTTTTCAATTTATTTTAATAGTAATTTTCAGTGTATAGGTCTTTCATGTTCTTTGTTAACTTTATTCCTAGGTATTTTATTCTTTTGGTTGCAATTTCAAAATTAATGTTTTTCCTTTATTTTTCTGATGTTTTGTTGTAAGTATACAGGAAGGCAATGGGTTTTTGCACATTGCTTTTGTATCCTGCAACTTGACTATATTTGTGTATTGTTTCTAATAGGTGTTTTTTTGTGTTTTTGTTTTGTTTTGTTTTTTGGTGGCGTGTTTAGGGTTTTCTATATACAGAAACATGTCATCCACCAAACGTGACAGTTTGACCTTTTTCTTCCCTATTTGGATGCCTTTTCTTTCTTTCTCTTGTCTTATTGCTCTGGCTAGGTCTTCCAGCACTGTGTTGAATATGATATCCTTGTTTTGTTCCTGACCTTAGAGTAAAACCTTTCAGTTTTTCACAATTGAGTATGATATTAGCTGAGCGTTTATTATAGATGATCTTTACTATGTTGAAGTATTTTCCTTCTATTCCTTATTATTGAGAGTTTTAATCATAAATGGATGTTGTATTATATCAAATGCATTTCTGCATCTACTGATAAGATAATATTATTTTTATCCTTTCTTTTGTTAATGTACTGTATTACATTTATTTATTTGAGTATATAGAACCAACCATTCATCCTGGAATGAACCCCACTTGATCCTGATGCATTAATTTTTTGATGTACTGTTGTATTTGATTTGCTAGTATTTTGTTTAGGATTTTGCATCTGTATTCATCTGAGATATCGATCTGTAATTTTCTTATTTTGTGTGCTATCTTTGCCAGGTTCTGGTATCAGGGTTATATTGGCCTCATAGAATGTGTTAGGAAGTATTGCCTCTTCTTCAATTTTTTAGAAGATTGAGAAGGATATGTTTTAAATCTTATTTGAATGCCTGGTAGAATTCACTGTTGAGGCCACCTGGTCATGGATTTTGTTTTTGGAGGAGGATTTTTATGTTACTTTCAATTTCCTTATTGCTGATTAGTCTATTTAGATTTTCAATCAATTCTTCATAATTTATTCTAGGAGGGTTTTATATATGTAGGAACTTATCCATGTCTCCTAGGTCATTAAATTTGGTAGCATATAGTCTTTCATAATATGATGTCTGTATTGACTTATCCTCTCTCATTTCTGATTTTGTTTATATGGGTCTTTTATCTTTCTTTCTTAGTGAGTTTAGCCAAGGGTTTGTCAATTTTGTTAATCTTTTCAAAGAACCAACTCTTTGTTTTATTAATTTTTGTATGATCTTTTTGTTCTCTATCTCATTCAAGTATACTTTAATTTTTATTATTTTCTTTCTTCTGCTGATTTTAGGTTGCCTTTGGTATTTTTTTTTTCTAGTTCCTTTATTCATGGTATTAGGTTTTTTACCTGGGATTTTCTTGTTTCTTTTCTTTCTTTCTTTCTTTTTTAAGGTAAACCTGTAATGGTATAAACTTCCCTTTTATTACAGCTATTGCTGAATCCCAAAAGTTTTGATATGTTGTATTGTCATTCTAATTGGTCTCTATATATCTTTTGATCTCATTTTTTATTTTCTCTTTGACCCAGTTATTTTGTGGTAGTGTGTTGTTTAATCTACACATAGTTGTAGGTTTCTTTACTTGCTTTTTGCAGTTGCTTTCCAATTTCAAGGTGTTGTGGTTGTAGAATATGCTTGGTATAATTTCAATGTTCTTAAATTTATTGATGCTAGTTTAGTTTCCCAACATATGCTTTAGCCTTGAGAATGTTCCGTGTATACTGAAGAAGAATGTATAATTTTATATTCTGGGATGAAAAGCTCTCTAAATGTCAATTATGCCCATTTGGTCTAGTGTTTCATTTAAGGCTGATCTTTCTTTATTGATTTTCTGTTTAGTTGATCTGTTTAGAGCTGTCAAGGGAGTATTAAGGTCTGTGAGTATGATTGTGTTTTGAGATGTTTCTCCCTTTAGTTTTGTGAGTATTTGTTTTATGAATTTCAGTGCTCCCTCATTGGGTGCATATATACTAAGAAGTGTTATGATTCCTTGATATAGTGTCCCATTTATCATTTTAAAGTGTCCATTTTTGTTCCTTGTTATCTTGAAATCTATTTTGTCAGATATAAGCATGGCTACACCCGCTTTCTGTGGATGTTATTTGCTTGGAGAATCATTGTCCACCCTTTAACTTTGAATCAACCTTTGTTTTGCAGCTTAGATGTGTCTCTTGTAGGCAGCATATGCTTAGGTTTTGTTGTTTGATCCACTCTGCCTCATTTCTGTGCCTCTTTATTGGTGAATCCAGACCATTTATATTTAGGGCAGTTATTGATGTGTGAGGATTTCCTACAGACATTTTATCTTTTGTTTTCTGGTAGCTCTGTGTCTCCATTGGTTCTTTTCCTTTGTTTATTTCCATTGTTTTTATTTGGTGGTATTCCATTATTCTTTCCTCTGCTTCTCCTTTCTTATGCTATGTGTCCTGGTTTGTGTGATTTTTATGTGTGGTTACTATTAAGTTTATAAAATATATACCTGCATTTATACAGTAGTTTTTTTTCTTTTGAGTGCATTTGATCTTCCTTTTCCGTTGCCAGTTCAAACCTTTACCACCCCCCACCCTTTATGTTTTTGGTGTTACATTATCCCTGCTTATGCAGTAAGTTATTTGGTGATCTTACTCATAGTTTTCTATTGACCTTATATTCTTTGTTTCAGGTAGAATAACTCCCTTGAGTATTTCCTACAATGGAGGTTTTCTCCTGATAAAATCCCTCAGATTCTTTATGTCTTGGACTATCTTTACTTCTCCTTCATATTTAAAGAATAATTTTGCTGAATATATTATTCGTGGCTAGTAATTTCTCTTTTTCAGAAATTTGAATGTTTGGTTCTTTCCCCAGCTGTTTTGAGAATTTCTTATTTGTCATTATTTTTAAATTTCTTTATTGATTAAGGTATTACATATGTGTCCTATCCCCCCATGCCCTCCAACCCCCCCTACTCATGCCCTCACCCCCCTGTTGTCTGTGTCCATTGGTTAGGCTTATATGCATGCATACAAGTCCTTTGATTGATCTCTCCCCCTCACCCCCACCCTCCCTTACCTTCTCTCTGAGGTTTGAAAGTCTGATTGATACTTCTCTAGTATGGATAACCGATAGTTTGTATAACCATTACTCTGATAGTCTTTGGATCTGTTTTAGTTCATCAGTTTATGTTGTTCATTATATTCCATAAATGAGTGAGATCATGTAATATTTATCTTTCTCTGACTGGCTTATTTCACTTAGCATAATGCTCACCAGTTCCATCCATGCTGTTGCAAATAGTAAGAATTCCTTCTTTTTTCAACAGCATAGTATTCCATCATGTAGATGTACCACATTTTCCTAATCCACTCATCTGCTGATGGGCACTTAGGCTGTTTCCAAATCTTAGCTATGGTGAATTGTGCCACTATGAATATAGGGGTGCATATATCCTTTCTGATTGGTGTTTCTAGTTTCTTGGGATATAGTCTTAGAAGTGGGATTACTGAGTCAAATGGGAGTTCCATTTTTAGATTTTGAGGAAACTCCATACTATTCTCCACAGTGGCTGCACCAGTCTGCATTCCCATCAGCAGTGCACGAGGGTTCCTTTTTCTCCGCATCATCGCCAGCACTTGTCATTTGTTGATTTGTTGATGATAGCCATTCTGACAGGTGTGAGATGGTACTGCATTGTTGTTTTGATTTGCATCTCTTGGATAATTAGTGACATTGAGCATATTTTCATATGTCTCTTGGCCTTCCTTCTGTCTTCTTTCAAAAAGTATCTATGTAGGTACTTTGCCCATTTTTTTATTGGGTTGTTTATCTTCCTTTTGTTAAGTTGTATGAGTTCCTTGTAAATGTTGGAGATTAAACCCTTATCAGAGATAACATTGGCAAATATGTTTCCCATGTAGTGGGCTTTCTGGTTGTTTTGTGGATGGTTTCTTTTGCTGTGCAACAGCTTTTTATTTGGATGTAGTCCCATTTGTTTATTTTCTCTTTAGTTTCCATTGCCTTAAGAGCAGTATCAGTGAAGAAATTGCTTCGGCATATGTCGGAGATTTTTCTGCCTGTGGATTCCTCTAGTATTTTTATGGTTTCCTGTCTTATGTTTAAGTCCTTTATCCATTTTGAGCTTATTTTTGACTTTGGTGTAATTTGGTGGTCTAGTTTCCTATTTTTTTTTTTTGTATGTATCTGTCCAATTTTCCCAACATCATTTATTGAAGAGACTGTCTTGACTCCATTGTGTGTTCATGACTTCTTTGTTGAATATGAGTTGAGCATTGTGGTTGGTGTCCATTTCTGGGTTCTCTAGTCTATTCCATTGATCTATATGTCTGTTCTTGTGAAGTACCAGGCTGTTTTGAAAACAGTGGCTTTGTAATACAGTTTGATATCTGGTATTAAGATCCCACCTACTTTGTTCTTCTTTCTCAGAATTGCTGCAGCTATTTGGGGTCTTTTTATTCCAGATGAATTTTTGGAAAGTTCGTTCTAGGTCTGTGAAATATGCCATTGGTATTTTAATGGAGAGTGCATTGAATCTATAGATTGCTTTGGGTAGTATGGACATTTTAATGATGTTGATTCTACCAAGCCATGAACACGGTATGTTCTTCCATCTATTTATGTCTTCCTCTATCTCTTTTTTCAGTGTCCTCTAGTTTTCCACGTATAGGTCTTTTACCTCCTTAGTTAAGTTTATTCCTAGGTATCTTAATTTTTTTGATGCGATGATAAATAGGATTGCTTTTTTTAGTCTCTCTTTCTGTAAGTTCATTATTGGTGTATAGAAATGACATAAATTTTTTGGTATTAATTTTGTATCCTGCTACATTGCCAAATTCATTTATTAAGTCTAATAACTTTTTGATGGAGGCTTTAGGGTTTTCTATGCACAGTATCATGTCATCTAAGAATGAGGACAGTTTTACATCTTTTCCAATTTGGATGCCTCGTATTTCTTCTTCTTGTCTGATAGCAATGGCTAATACTTCCAGTACTATGTCAAACAGGAGTGGTGAGAGTGGGCATCCCTGTCTTGTTCCTGTTCTTATGGGAAATGGTTTTAGTTTTTGCCATTGAGTATGATGTTGACTGTGGGTTTGTCATATATGGCTTTTATTATGTTGAGGTATGATCCTTCCATTCCTACCTTGCTGAGAGTTTTTATCAAGAAAGGGTTTTGGTTTTTGTCAAATGCTTTTCCTGCGTCAATTGATATGACTATGTGATTTTTATCTCTCAATTTGTTTATGTGATTTATCACGTTTATTGATTTGCGGATATTGTACCATCCTTGCATTCCTGGGATAAATCCTACTTGGTCATGGTGTATGATCTTTCTGATGTACTGCAGGATCTGATTTGCTAGAATTTTGTTGAGGATTTTGGCATCTATGTTCATGAAGGATATTGGCCTGTAATTCTCTTTCATTGTGCTGTCTTTATTTGGTTTTGGTAGTAGGGTGATGTTGGCTTGATAGAATGAGCTTGGAAGTGTTCCTTCCTCTTGAATTTTTTGGAATAGTCTGAGGAGCATAGATTTTATTTCTTCCTTGAATGTTTGATAAAACTCCCCTGTGAAGCTGTCTGGCACCGGGCTTTTGTTTGCTGGAAGGTTTTTGATGACTGCTTCAGTTTCTTCCATAGTTATTGGCCAATTGAGATTTTTAGATTCAATTTCCTGATTGAGTTTTGGAAGATTGTATTTTTCTAGGAATATGTCTATTTTCTCCATGTTGTCTAGTTTGTTGGAATGAGTTGTTCATAGTATTTTATTTTTTTACAACCCTTTGTATTTCTGTAGTCTGTTGTTATTTCTCCTCCTTCATTTCTGATTTTGTTTATTTGGGTCCTCTCTCTTTGCTTCTTGGTGAGCCTGGCTAGAGGTTCATCAATCTTGTTTATCCTTTCAAAAAACCACCTCTTGGTTTCATTGATCTTTTTTTTATTTTTATTTTTTTGTCTCTATGTCATTTATTTCTGTTCTGATCTTTATTAGCTCCTTCCTTCTGCCCACTCTGGGCTTTTGTTGTTGCTCTCTTTATAATTCTTTAAGTTGTAGAGTTGGAAGATTTACTACCATTTTTTCTTTTTTTTTTGAGTTAAGCCTGTAGAGCTATAAACTTCACTCTCAGGACTGTTTTCATTGTGTCCCATGGATTTTGGGTTTTTGTATTTTTATTGTCATTAGTTTCCAGGATGTTTTTAATTTCTTCTTTGATCTCTTTGGTAACCCAATCATTGTTTAATAGCATGCTATTCAGCTTCCAAGTGTTTGTATTTTTTGGATTGTCTTTATTATAGTTTATTTCTAATATTATGCCATTGTGGTCTGAGAGGATGCTTGATATGATTTCTATCTTCTTGAATTTGAAGAGACTTTGCCTGTGACCCAATATGTGGTCAATTTTTGAAAATGTCCTATGTGCACTTGAGAAGAATGTATATTCTGTGGCTTTGGGGTGAAAGATTCTGAAGATGTGAATTAAGTCCTTCTGATCTAGTGAGTCATTTAGGATTGCTGTTTCTTTGATGATTTTTTGTTTAGAGGATTTTTCCAGTGCATTATTAAAGTTCCCTAAGATGACTGTATTGCTATCGATCTCTCCCTTGATATCTTCCAGAAGTTGTTTTATGTATTTGGGTGCTCCTGTATTGGGTGCATATATGTTTACCAGAGTTATATCTTCTTTTTGAATTGTTCCCTTTTGTATTATGTAGTGGCCTTCCTTATCTCTTGTTATGGCCTTTACTTTGAGGTTTATTTTGTCAGATATAAGTATTGCAACCCCAGCTTTTTTCTCATTTTCATTTGCCTGGCTATTTTTTTTCCATCCCTTCACTCTCAGTCTGGGTGAATACTTTGTTCTGAGGTAAATATATGGGTCATGTTTTCTTATCCATTCTGCTACCCTATGTCTTTTGATTGGAGCATTTAATCCATTTACTTTTAATGTTATTATTGATAAGTACTTGTTTGTCGTCATTTTTTTCTTAATGTTTGTGTTTCTTCTTGCCTTTCTGTTTCTTCTCTTTACAGCAGTTCCTTTAGCATTTATTTCATTGCTGGATTGGTGGTAATAAACTCTCTTAGCCTTTTTTATCTGTGAAGCTCCTGATTCCACCTTCAATTTTTAATGATATCCTTGCTGGGTAAAGTATTCTTGGATTCAGTCCCTTGCTTTGCATCACTTTGTATACTTCATTCCATTCCCTTCTGGCCTGGTGTGTTTCTGTTGAGAAATCAGTTGATATTCTAATGGGAGATCCCTTGTAGTTAACTGTCTGTCTCTCTTTGGCAGCCTTTAAGATTCTTACTTTGTCGTTGATGTTTGCCAATTTAATTATGGTGTATCTTGGTGTTGGTCTTTTGGGGTTCATCTTGTTTGGGACTCTATGTACTTCTTGGACTTGCGTAGTTTTTTTTCTTGCCAATATCAGAGAAGTTTTTTGTCATTATTTCTTCAAATAGGTTTTCTATGCCTTGCTTTGCTTCCTCTCCTTCTGGTACACCTATTATGAGAATGCTTTTTCATTTTGTATTGTCCCAAATCTCCCTTATGCTCTCCTCTTGCTTTTTAAATTTTCTTTCCAGTTGCTGCTGTGCTTGAGTGTTTTTTTATACCTTGTCTTCGAATTTGCTGATGTGGTCCTTAGCCTCTTCTAGTCTACTGTTTAAGCCTTCCATTATGTTCTTTATTGTAGCTATGTCGTTCTTCATTTCCTCTTGGTTCCTTTCCTTGTTGGTGACATTCTCATTCAGCTCCTTATAATTCTTATTGACTTGTGTGTGTTTGTCATCTAGCCATTTGAGCATCCTTATAACCATTACTCTGAATTCTTTCTCTGACAAGTTACTTACCTCAATTTCATTTAGCTCCCTTTCTGGTGATTCCTCTTTTTATTTCCTTTGGGGATTGCTTTTATGTCTCTCCATTTTTGCTGTAATGATTTAATTGTTTCTGTGTTCCAGGTCCAACTGCTTTGCTACCCAGGTTTTTTTGGGGATGGTTCTACTGGTGTGATCTCTCAGGTCTCTTGGGCTTGGTAATCTAGCATAGGTCCCTACTTGATCTAGTTGGGTTCTCTTGATGTAATTGGGTCTTGAAAGTTTCTTATTCGTGAATGAAGTCTTGTCATGGGTTAGCAATTTGACCCATCCCCAGATTCCTTGTGCAAGCTGTTTTGGATGTGATTGTGGTTCAGGCTCTTGTGGAAAAGGTTGTCTGAGGTCTCACTGGCATGTGCTCACTGTGGGTTCACAGAGTCCATGGCCTTGGATAAAGGAGTCTTGGGGTCTGATGCTCAGGAAGTGTGACTTTGGCTGGTGTGGTGTGACTCTTGATGGATTAGTGTCACTCTGAAACTCAGTAAAAGGGGCCCTGTGCTTGTGACAGTGTGGTGTGGGTGTCCCATAGTGTGTGGTTGAGGCTGTGGTATTCCGGCCAAAGTGATTTCCCTCTCTGTATCATGAAGTGGTTCAGGATCCAGCAGCAGGCTGTCCAGAGGTAGCTAGACAGGAAGAGGATGTCATGGGTCCTACTGAGGGAGCTATCTGCCCTTTATTGGAGAGGCACATACCCAGTGGCAGCACACAGAGGATCCCAGGAGCTGTCTGCAAGGGGTGTGTGCTCGTAGAGCCCACATGCTGGATTGGAGCGATTGTGGTGTGCCACCATCCCCACTGAGGGAGAAGTCCCAGTTTCTGTTTTCAGGGATGTGTGCCCTTGGTTGGATATGGACACCCAATGGCTGCTTACAGAGGTGTCCAGGAGCTGTCTGCTGGGGCAGTGGGCTCAAGGGTCCCTTGTGCTGGAGTGGTGCTACTGCAGGGACTGGATGCCAGAGGCCAGGGTTGTGCCTTGCTGTGGCTCAGGGAAGTATCTAGGGGCTGCCTGCCAGGGCAGCAGGCTCAGGGGGCTTGCTTGCTGGATCAGTGCAACTATACTGGCAGCTCACAGTGGCATCTGGGAGTCATCTGCTGGGGCAATGGCCTCAGGAAGCCTGCATGCTGAAACCACATGACCATGGTGTCTGTGGGTATGCAGCTGGGAAGGGGGAAGTCAAAATTTCTACTGCCAGGGCCGTGTGCCCTTGTTTGGATATGAGCATACCCAGCCGGGGGCACCCAGGAGCTGCCTATAGGGGCAGCATGCTCAGTAGGCCTGCATGCCGGAAAGGCACAACTGCAGTGTCCAGAGGTCAGCAGCCAGGGAGGGGGATGTCCCAATTTTTGCTCCCTTGCACCCTTGGTTGAAATCACACATGGCCAGCGGGGACTCACAGAGGCACCCAGGAGCCATCTGTCAGGGTGGTGGGGCTCAGGAAGCCTGAGCTCTGGAAAGTTGTGACTATGGTGTCCTGAGGTTGGCAGCTGTGGGGTGGGGAAATTCAGTTTTTGCTGCTGTGCCATGGTTGGAGACATGCGCTCCCAGTGGTGGCTCACAGGAGCACCCACGGTGCGTTTGCCAGTGTGGTGCACTGATGTACTCTGAAGGGCCCTGGCACTGAAGCTATGCGACCGAGGTGTCTGTGGGCAGGTATCCCAAAAAAGGGAATTCAGAATTTCTACTGTCAGCCAGTGCGCCCCTGTTTGCATAAGAGCGTGCCCAGCTGGAGCTCACAGCAGCACCCAAGAGCTGCCTGTGGAGCGGTGGTCTCAGGAGGCCTGCGCTCTGGAAACATGTGACTGTGGTGTCCGGAGGTCTGCCGCTGGGGTTGGGGGAAGTTTCACTTACTGCTGTGGGAGGCATGCACCTTTGGAGGTGGAGGTCCTAGGGTCTGCAGGTCTGCGGGTAGGGCAGCAAGATATTGGCTGGGTTGGTTGCCGGGTCGTGGGCAGTGTCCAAGGCCTATTTGGGTGGTGGTGTTGATTAGTTCCTAGAAGAGGCCACTCTCCCCTTCAAGATGGTGTGGGCTTCGTGCCTGAGTCCTGCAGCCCAGGGGTTGTCTGCAGTGGTGGCAGGTTCTCCCTGTCCAGGAAAGTCTGGTCTGCCAGCCCCTGCTACACCTGCCAGATTTAAATGTCCCTCACTCACTCACATCCTCTCCCTCACCTCCATCCTGCCAGCCACCATCTTCTTGAATCTCTATAGTATTTTTAGTGTTTCATTTGATTTATAAAAAATGCTAACAGCACACTAAAATTATTATATTAATACTAGTGGCCTGGTGCATGAAATTTGTGCATAGGGGAGGTGTCCCTCAGCCTGGCCTGCACCATCTCCAATCTGGGACCCCTCGAAGGATGTCCTATTGCCAGTTTACAGGGATCGGGCCTAAACTGGCAGTTGGACATCCCTCTCACAATCCGGGACTGTTGTCTCCTAACCACTCACCTGCCTGCCTGCCTGCCTGATTTCCCCTAACCACTCTGCGTGCTGGCCTGCTTGCCCCCAATTGCTTGCCGCCGCTGGCCTGCTCACCCCCAAATGCCCCCCACTGCCAGCCCGATCACCCCAACTGCCTCCTGTGCCAGTGTGCTTGCCCCCAACTTCCCCCCCGCCAGCCTGCTCACCCCTAACTGCCCCCCCCTGCTGGCCTGCTCGCCCCCACCTTCCCTCTCCACTGGCCTGCTTGCCCCCAACTGGCCCCCTTGCTGGTCTGCTTACCCACAACGGCCCCGACCCCCACCAGCCTGATCACCCACAACTGCCATCCCATCCTGGCCTGATCACCCACAACTGCCCTCCCCTCTTGGCCTCTAACCGCCTCTACCTCGCCCCCACCACCATGGCTTTGTCCAGAAGAATGTCCAGATGGTCTCCTGGAAGGTCTCCCAGTCTAATTAGCATATTACCCTTTGATTAGTATAGATAGAGGCCTGGTGCCCGGGTGGGGGCCAGCTGGTTTGCCCTGAAGGGTGTCCCGGATCAGGGTGGGGGTTCTGCTGGGGTGCCTGGCCAGCCTGTGTGAGGGGCTGAAGGCTGTTTTCAGGCTGGCCACACCCTCTTCAGGGTGGGGGGTCCCCACTGGGGTGCCTGGCCAGCCTGGGTGAGGCACTGATGGCTGTTTGCAGGCTGGCCAGGCACCCCAGTGGAGACCTCCACCATGAAGGGGGTGTGGCCATTCTGAAAACAGCCCTCAACCCCTCAACCAGGCTCTCTCTTTTTTTTTTATTTTTTGCTCAATCTCTCCACCCCCACCCCCTACCCATACCAGAGCTATCTGCCTGCTCTCTATGAGTCTGTCTCTATTTTGCTTTGTAGTTCAGTTTGTTTATTAAGTTTCACATATGAGTGAAATCATATGGTACTTGTCTTTCTCTGACTGGCTTACTTCACTTAGCATAATGTTCTCCAGGTCCCTAATTACACTTAAAAAACACACTTTTTTCCAAATAAGGTTAACATTCATAGGTTCCATGTATTAGGATGTGGATATACCATTTCAAGGGCCACAATACAATATATTAAAGATGATTTAGGAAGAGAGATGAGAAAATGACCTTCTTAGTGGATAGCTGTCAGAGTGTTGTAAAATCAGTAGACTTTATACTACCCAGATTAACAGCCTTGTTAGCAGGTCCAGTTAATGTTATTATGAAGTGATAATACTCCTCAGTTTTCTTTGTTTCTATATAAATGTTAGAGGAATAAGAAGTTAAAGGAAAAGGAAACATTAGTAGACATTTTTTTCTCTTTAAAGGGCAAGCTTCTTTTAAACTGTGAGTGATATAAATATATTTTACTCTCTAGTCACCAGGCCCACAAAAGTCTCTCATCAATTTTCTGAACTTGAAGCCTTCTATATCTGTTGCCTCATTCAGGACCCTTTGATCCTATCTTGAAGTGGAGTATAAAACTGAATAAACAAAGGTCAGTCCTTAGATAAAAATCGAACTCTAACCCATAACTTGCAACAGCCAGCCCAGGAAGTCAAACAACCTCTGTAGTAAACTGTCTAGGAAGTAACAGAGAAAAAAACACCTCTGTGTAATCAGTCCAAATCAGCCAGGAATTGATCAATAACTTCCAGTTTCTGTATACTTTGGATACACTTCCAACTTAGAACTAATTGGAGCAAATAAAATATGATCCCATATCAGATCAACATAGGTTGCTCTGCTTCTTGTTAGCCTGTCTCCAGCTTCCCCATGCCAACAGCTTCCAAATAAGGGTATACCTGAAGACTTCACTTTTTTCCCACTATAAAACTTTACCACTCCTTTGTCTTTGAAACTCTGAAAAAAAAATGCTAGGAATGGTGGCTGGCTTCTTATTATAACAAATTCTGGATTTAATTGTTCTAATTTGGTTGGTATTTCTGTATTTCCATTGGAGGCATGGGGAAATTTTGAATGCTCTCTCACTCATTGTAATGAGATGTAGGGTTCTACAAGGCTTTCCTCAGTCCCATCATCCTAGATCCATTGTTAAGAATTCCAACTCCAGTTGTGGTGCAATGAGAGGCTATGAGAGTTCTCTGACTAGAATTTGGAAATAAGAGTTACCAGTCTTTTCTGTTTTCTTGTCCTTCTAAAACTAGCTGGGGCTTTATTTTATTTTATTTTATTTTATTTTATTTTATTTTATTTTATTTACTAGAGCCCCAGTGCATGAAAATTGTGCATGGGGGGGGGTGTCCCTCAGCCCACTCTGCACCCTCTCCAATCTGGACCCCTCGGGGGATGTCCAACTGCTGGTTTAGGCCTGATCCCTGCAGGATCCAGCATAATCTGGCAATTGGACATCCCTCTCAAAATCTGGGACTGCTGGCTCCTAACCACTTGCCTGCCTGTCTGCCTGATTGCCCCTAACCACTCTGCATGCCAGCCTGATAGCCCCCTAACAACTCCCCTGCCAGTCTGATTGACCCATAACCACTGCCCTGCTGGCATGATCATCCCCAACTTCCCTCCCCTGTCGGGCCCAATCGCCCCCAACTGCCTTCCCCTGTGGGGCTGAGGAGACTGGGGGACTCCACTGAATGAGGTGGGGCAGAGGGGACTGGGGGACTGAGGATGGATGAGGCTGGATGCTGTGGGGACTGGGTGAGGCAGGGCTGAGGGGACTGGGGGACTTCGGCTGGATGAGGTGGGGCTGAGGGGACTGGGGGACTCCGGGTGGATGAGGCGCATGGCGCCTGCTGCCCCCCGCAGGACTGAGGGGACTGGGCGCTGCCATCTTGTGGCTGTGGGCACCACTATCTTCTGAGGGCATTACAGTCAATTAGCATATTCCCTCTTTATTAGATAGGATTTATATTTTGACTTAATTTTTTGTTTAGTTTTAATTTAAATCAGTTTAAATTTTCACTTACAGTTGCCATACAATGTTATGTTAGTGTACACCCAGTGATTAGACATTATATAGCTTACTAAGTGATCATCCCAATAAATCTAGTTAGTACCCATCTGACATCATACATAGTTATTACAGTATTGTTGACTATATTCCCTATGCTGTACTATATATCCCCATGACTATTCTGTGACAACCAGTTTGTACTTCTTAATCCCTTCACCTTTTTCACCCAGCTGCCCAACACCTCTCCCATCTGGCAACCATTAAAATGTTCTCTCCATCTATGAGACTGTTTATGTCCTGCTTCTTTGTTTTTAAAGATTTACTTGTCAATAGATATGGTTTTATTGCCATTTTATTGTTCATATTTTTTATTTTTTTCTTCTTCTTCTTAAAGAAGAACCTTTAATATTTCATATAATACTGATTTTTTGGTGAGGAACTCCTTTAGTTTGCCCTTGTCTGGGAAGCTCTTTATGTCCTTCCCCTCTAAATTATACCTTTGCTGGGTAGAGTAATCTTGGTTGTAGGTCCTTGCTTTTCATCACTTTGAATATTTGTTGTCACTCTCTTCTGACCTGCAAAGTTTCTGTTGAGAAATTAGCTGACAGTCATATGGGTGCTCCCTTGTAGGTAACTAACCGATATTCCCTTGCTGCTTTTAAGATTTTATTTTTAACCTTTTGTATTTTAATTATAATGTGTCTTGGTGTAGGCTTCTTTGGGTTCTTCTTGTTTGGGACTCTCTGCACTTCCTAGACTTTTATGACTATTTCCTTTACCAAGTTAGGGAAGTTTTCTGTTATTACTTTTTCTAATAGGTTTTCAATTTCTTGCTCTCTCTCTCTTTTACTTCTGGCACCCCCATGATGCAAATATTGGTATGCTTGAAGTTTTTCCAGAGGCTCCTTACATGAACCTCATTTAAAAAAATTTTTTTTTTTCTTTTTGCTGTTCTGATTGGGTATTTTTTGCTTCCTTATATTCCAAATCACTAATTTGATTCTTGGCCTTACCTACTCTACTGTTGATTTCCTGTAAATTATTCTTTATTTCAGTTAGTGCATCCTTCATTTCTGACTGGTTATTTTCTTTTTTATGATGTTGAGGTCCTCACTAAGTTCCTTGAGCATCCTTATAACCAATGTTTTGAACTCTGCATCTGACAGATTGCTTATCTCTGTTTTGGTTAGTTCTTTTTCTGGAGTTTTACTCTGTTCTTTCATTTCAGACGTGTTCCTTTGTCTCCTCATTTTGGCAGCCTTTCTGTGTTTGTTTCTATGTATTAGGCAGATTTGCTGTTTCCCAGGCTTAGTATAGTGGCCTATTTTAGTAATGTCCTGTAGGGTCCAGTGGCACAGCCTCCCTGATCACCCAAGCTAGGCACTCCAGTTGTGCAACTACTCCCCGTGTGAGCTGTATTGACCCTCCTGTTGTAGTTGAGCCACGATTGTTGTTAGCCCATCAATGGGAGGGATTTACCCCCAGGCTGATCTGCTATAAGGACTGGCTCCCACCACTGACCACTGTGGATGATCAGCTGTGCAGGGACCTTCCCCACAGAGCAGGGCTTATTTCAGCAAGGCTGTGGTACCCACTGAGTTTGCCCCTTGAGTGTGTCACTGTGGAAGTGGTTGGGTGATGTTTTGATGTGGTCTGAAGATGCTCACCAATGCACTGGCTCTGGGGCCTCCTGGGAAATACAGGCCTGCACTTAGAAGTCAGGCCAGAGGCTAGGCTACGGCACCCCTGCAGCCACTGAAGACAAATTTTACATACCCAAGATGAGGTAGGACCAGAACCCCAACCCCCTATAAATTAGCCATGGCTGTGCCCGCCCAATGCTGCAGGACAAAGAAGCCCTCCAACCCCCCTAGCTTAGATTTTAAAGGACTCTATTAACCCCTTTCTGGGGACTTTGGCTATAGGAATGGTTAATATGTGGGAATTCTTTTATAGGGACCCACACCAGGGACTCACTTTGTTCCTGCCTTCTGTCCTTTCAGATCTTCTTCCCCTCTGTCTAGAAATAGATTTTCACTTTGCCTATGTAATGGGTCCAAAATCTGGGATTATCACTTATTAGCTGTGTAACCTTGTGAAAATTACTACTTGGCAACTCATTTTCATCATGCATAGAATGAGAATGACAAAAGTACTTACCTCATAGGGTTATGAAGATTATATGAGCTAAATTAATGAAAAGCACTCTAGAACAATGCCTGGAACATAGCGAGTTCTGAAAAAGAATTGGCTATTGCAAGGAATACCAAAGTTCTAAACTATTATTAGTGATGCAATAGAAGTAGGTATGGGTGCCATCTGGGTCATAAAAATGGTGTTTTATTCTACTAGGAGGAAGTCACAACAGACATCATAGGGGAGCTTTACTTAAAATATCAGTAATTACTTGTGTGAAAATAAACAGAAACCTCATTTAAAATGGAGTTGGTAGGTTAGAATTTTCATGCATATGTCACTCAGTGCACATTACTAACCCAAAAGAAAGATGTAATTTGCATCTCTGATAGGAAGTGGTACTACTTTTCTACCTCAACAAGAGGGAGAAAAGATCCCTCCTTGCCTAGTAATAGCTCAGTCAATGAGAGACTGCCATAAGTCAGCCAATGAAAAGTCATTATACTTCAAACTTTCAGTTTCCTCAAATGGACGCTTTATTCACCACAATAGCTTTCCCCAAGTCCATAAAAGGGTGTTCCTCTTCTTTGTTCCCCTAGACTTGCATATTATTTGTCATTAGACCACATGTTCTGAATTGCAATTCTTTTTTGTTCTCAAATAAACCTATTTGCTGGAGAAAAATCTGGCTATTTGGCCTAAAATAGGCCACTATACTAAGCCTGGGAAACAGCAGATCTGCCTAATACATAGAAACAAACACAGAAAGGCTGCCAAAATGAGGAGACAAAGGAACACGTCTGAAATGAAAGAACAGAGTAAAACTCCAGAAAAAGAACTAACCAAAACAGAGATAAGCAATCTGTCAGATGCAGAGTTCAAATAAAAAAAAATCTATTTGTTTAATGGTTAACATTATTTGGTGGCTCATATGGGGATCCAGAGAATATCTCCAACAACTCTGAGTCTGATGACTGAATAGTTGTAGTACCCTCAGAGCCTATCACTGATTATTTATTGACCCTAGAGTTTGAGAATAAGTTCTTCTCCTAGATGTGAGCTTCTACCTTCTTTTCATCTAACTTAAGGCTTTGTTCTTTTTCTGGTCAAGACCTTCTTTTGTCCATGACTACTCAGTTGGCATTTCAGCCTGACTCTTTTGAAATCAGGTTATTTATTGAAACTATGCTGGCCTTTGGTCCAATTTCTTTTGGAACTGGACTAATCCTATTGGAATTATGCTATCTAGCCTTTGGTTGGACTTTTTGAAATTGGACTGTTCCTAGTGGAATTATCCTGGTATTTGGCCTGCAGGCTGTTTAGATTTTTTGCTCTAGAGAAAAAATATTTTGAAAAATGGGACCCAAGTTATCTAAATACTTGAGGGTGCCCCCCACCTTCAGTGATCGCCACTGATTTTATGTTTAAAACTGTGATCTCTCCTCATGTGCATTTTAAACTATATGGACTGATTTGTCTAAAGGTATTTTACTATACCAATGGCCATTATGAGAAACATTTAAACTCCACAAACCTACTTTTAAAACTACTCAAATTGAATAACCATAGCTCTGAAATTGTCAAAACTGAATGGAATGCTTATTTAATTTGGTATTTTAAAGCTTCCAAATGTTACCAGGAGGCTAAAATGGACTCTTTGCAAAATAAATAAGGTAAACAAATGATTAAAAAAGATGGAATGGCTCCCAAAATTTCCTGCTTTTCT
This sequence comes from Ia io, assembly GCA_025583905.1. NCBI lineage: Eukaryota > Metazoa > Chordata > Mammalia > Chiroptera > Vespertilionidae > Ia > Ia io. The sequence continues at coordinate 38,016,558 of JAJQQW010000001.1, read as the reverse complement.
CCCCTGATTTCTTTGTCTTAGGCTTTGCCTCCAGAACCATCACACTCTGGGCTCCTTTGTCTCAGGCATGACTTCTGATTCTATCTTCCTCCTTTTCTAAATCTCTCCCATTTCCTCCTCTGAGCCTATCAGAACCCATCCCTTTAAAATTAAGTCTTCTGAGGATCAAAAGACTAAACCCCAATTTTTTAATATCACCAGACTATAACTGAACTGCAAGCTATAGTCACAAGTTTTCTGAAAGTAACTGAGAATTTCCACAGATTGTCTGAAGAATTTAACATAATTTTTCAAACTTATAAACCTGGTTTCTCTAATATATCACCTGGCATATATGCTTGTTGGTAAAGGCCAGACTTGGCATTGGATGAAAACTACTAATTGGGAGAATCTTGAAAGGTCTCTAAGATTACAACTGGAAGAACAACATGTTGACTTATTCCATTATCAGGCTTGGGAAATCACTAACCAACTTCATCAGGCAAAATTCAGACCTGCTCACTAAAATCTGATGAACCTCTTCATGACTATTATAATTGACTTCAGATTGTTTCCAAAGAAAATTCTGGCCTTCCTTTTGATCTTGATGCCACTCGGGAAGCTTTTAATATTATGCTTATTAGCAGCCTGAATCAAAACCTTTCTCTTTTAGTTAAAAGGACCAGGATGGAATAAGAGACCATGTGCAGTCCACACCTGGTCAATTTGACAAATCAGCTTGCTCACACCCTAGATGAGTCACCTGAAAGAAAAACCACTAAAATTCTTAATTTTGAACTCCAATAATGAAGGTTCCTCTAGGGGAAAAAAAAACCCTCCTAGTTTCTGCTATTATTGCAAAAAATCAGAATATTGGAGACTGTCATAAAATTAAGACCTCCAGCTTCCGACCATCCCTTTAATATTGTCCTAATTCCCAATGATGAAGCTTCGAAGAACTATAGGAACTTTTCCCAATTTTCCCTCTTCATTAGCTCAGAGAAACAACTCTCCAAAATGGGAATGAATCTTCCTCTGTCCTTGTTGACACTTGAGCCACACTCTCAATACTCAGCCCCACAGTAGTTATAAATCAGCCCCAGCTTCAGAGTACTAAAATAGTTCAAATAGTGGGGATCTTTAATAAACCTCAACAAGTTCTTGTCTCTGAACTATACCTTTATGTTTGGGCCCTTTGAGATATTCTCTTTTCTCCTTAGTTCCTCCACTATTTATTTTTTAAGCCTAATTTTAAAAAGTATAATGCTAGAAATTATTTCTCCCCAAAGGGGGAAATAATTCTATAATTTTACAGTAGCCATTAAAATAACAAATCAGTTGAATTAAATGACCCTTCAACATCTTTTGTTTGCTCCATTTCTGACAGCACTATAGCTAAATCAGGGAGCACTGATAATTTGTCCATATTGGATCAGCTACCATCCTTTTTATGGGCAAAATTTTCAACTGATATTGGCAGGATCAACAGTTCACCTCTTATCAAGATTTAAATAGATCCCTCAAATCTTTCCAGAATCAATTAATACCCCACAAATAAAGAAGCCCTTCAAGGTATAAAGTCATAATAGATCACAGGGCGAAGAGCCCCATTATCCCTTGCACTATTTCTGTAATACTACTGTTTTACTGTGAGAAAACTGAAGGGCCAATGGTAGAGATTTGTCCAGAATGTTCAAACAATAAACAACATTGTTATCCCTCAACACCCTGTTGTTCCTAATACTCATAGGCTAGTAATATCCATCCCAAATAGAAAGTAAATAATTTATTGTAGTTGATATATGCAGTACATTCTTTAGCATTCAAGTTGATGAAGTTAGCCATACCATTTTGCCCTCACTGGGGAAGAAAAACAAATCCTGAAGGCTGATCTAGATGACATAATGTTCCCTAGGGATTCTACTTTGTTGCAATATGTGAATGATTTACTTCTTTGCTATTCCTACCAAGTCTCTTAACAGGAAAGCAAGATCCACTTGCTAAAGGCTTTTTAGTCTTTAAGGGACAAATTGTTAAGGAAAAATTACAATTTTGCCCAAACCCAACTTTGATATATAAGGCATCTGATAAAGAAGAGGGGCTGTATCTAGTTACAGATAGGCTTCCTAAATTTCCCCAAAATTGGATCCAAAATCTCTCTTATGGCTAAACTTCTGTATGTTTTACTAAAGAACAATGACCCTTACCCAATTTTATGAGAACAGGATGATATAACCTTTAAAGAGAATGTCTTTGGGGTACTCACCCTCATCGACCTGAAGGGCACCAAAGTTTTGCCACCTCCAAAACTGTGCCTTTGGGGATATTGATTTTAAGTTGGTTGTTAAGAAACAAACAAACAAACAAAGTAGAAAGACCTTTGACACACACACACCCTTTCCTGCCTAAAATATTCAAAGGGAAAAGCCTATTTCAAGAAGGAATTTTTAGGATGTTCATCTTAGCAAACTAATTTGAATTGAGTATGGTAGATGGAAAGGAGTTAAGCAGGGTTCTGTTTACTAGATTACCTCCTGTGTCTCATTGTTTCTGTGTTGTCCAGCAAAATTAACCAGTCAGATTTGTTCCCCTCGTCTTCAACTACCTCTAAATTGCCTACTTCCTTTGAAATCTCAGACCCATACCCCCATTTCCCTTTGTCCAAAATGACATATATACCCAATTTTACCTCACTGTTTTTGGAAATTTTATGCTTATATGAATTCCCCATGTGCTCATATTTAAATTTGATTTTCTCCTGTTAATCTGTCTCTGTTAATTTGTTTATTAGTTCAGCTAGAAGAATTTAGAAGATGGGAGGGTATTTTAGCCCCCACAGACTGATAGGGTATTATATCCAGAAACTGTACCTTATGGCACGGGGATATCCCCCTTTCCTTAAAGCCATTATCGCCATGGCAGTTTTGGTTAAAGTCACTGAGGAAATTTTTGTGGAATTCCTTCTAACCATCTTTGTACCCCACACAAGAAAAGCCTTCCTGCATTCTCATCACATTCAACATTTTTCAGACAACCTCCTATGAAATCTTTATTAACTGCTCTCACATAACTTTTTTTCACACTGTAATAACTTTACTATTCTTCTCCCCTCCATTACTAATGATACCCCTCGTGACTGCTTAACACTGACAGATTATCTCCTGACCCCTTGTGATAATCTGTAGGAAACTCCTTTGAGTAACTCAGACTTCTCTTGGTGCATTGATGGTTCTCATTTATAAGTATGTTCCAAGAAGACAGAAATTATGCAACACACTTTGTAACTTGGAGATTCCATCTATTAAGAAAGAAACACCTCCAGAAAGACTCTTTTTAACCTTTCTGGAAAGGCCCCTATCAGGTACTGCCTCCAAATCCTTGTGCTGCCAACCTCCAGGGAATAGACTCCTCAACTTATGTGACACACTTAAAGAATGCACCTCACCCCGAATGGACCTACACAACAGCTGGTGACCTGAAGGTGAAGATTTCCTGAAATTGGAACAAACAGTACCTGATGAGGCAGCTTTTCCAAGATGTTTAGAACAGGACAATTAGAAGGTTTAAATTCAGAGAAGTCTCTCATTCATCCAGACTATTAAGTGACTCTGGATTCTAATCCAATTCAAAGTTTCTGAATTTTCAACCTACAGGTTGTATTATTGTTAAGACATTATGTTTTGAAATAACAGTATTCTTTAATTGCTTCATGTTTTATTCATGCATAGTGTCCTCCCAATGCATTTATTTAATTCAGTTTTGAGTATACTTTTGATGTACTCACTATTCTAAGATACAGATTTTAGATAGAAAGGCCAGAGAAATCTATCTCCTATCCCTCCTTGTTACTCAAATGTGATCACAATAGGCTTCCAATCTATGAACTTTCCTTCTGAAGTGAGACATGACACCCAGGAAAGGTCATGTCTAGCATTGAGGGATAAAAGTCCACTGAATCAGGAATGCTTTCAGAGAAAGATCCTGATCAAAACACGGAAATGTGAAAATCTATATAATAAAAGCCTAAGCGGCCATTACGGTGGAATGACCAGAATAACCAGTCGCTATGATGCACACTGACCACCAGGGGGCAGATGCTCAATGCAGGAGCTGCCCCCTGGTGGTCAATGCGCTCCCATAGCCAACCTCCTGCAGCCGGCCAACCTCCCGCGGTCCCTCCCCCTGGACTGGGCAAGATGGCCCAATTGCCAGCCAGGCTGAGGGCAGGGCCAAGCCAAGGGACCCCACCTGTGCACAAACTGTGCATAGGGCCTCTAGTTAATAAACATAAAATACATTTAAAATGGAGTCAGGAGGCTAGAAGAGAGAACTTTCACACATGTCACTCAACACATACTACTGACCCCAACAGGAAGAGACTTACCTTACATCTCCAAAAGGAAATTATACTCTTTTTACCTTTGCAGGAGGAAGAAAATATTTTTCATTGTCCAGTATCATCTCAGCCAATAGGAGACTGCCATAAGCTGTCCAATGAAAAGTCACTACACATACTTTGACTTTTGGTTTCCTCCAATATACTTTTTTTTTTTCCTTTTTATTGAATTTATTTGGGGTGACAGTGGTTATAAAATTATATAGATTTTGGGTACACAATTCCACAACACATCATCTGTACACTGTATTATGTATTCACCACCCTAATTTAAATATCCTTCCATCACCATTTATCCCCCATACCCTCCTTCACCTTCTCTCATCCCCCTCCTCCAAACCCCAGCATTAAACACACTGTTGTCCATTTCCAGGAGTTTTTCTTGTGTTTTTTGCTTGTTTGTTTTTTGTGTTGGTTTTTTGTTTTTGTTTTTGCTAAATCCCAAGTTCATAGAGGAGAGTTTCTCTGGACTTGCATGTGATTCATCATTGGAACACGTGTCCTGAATTGCAATTCTTTATTGTTCCTAAAGAAACCCATTTTGCTGGAGAAATCTCTGGCTATTTGTTTAAGGTCAACACTTGTTAGGCAAATGGCAAGATTATATAGACCTGCAGGTGTGTGTGAATAGGCAAGAGAATGAAAAACTGATACACTTAGGAAACTACAGAAAAGATAAGTAAGGTTAATGGGGGATAGAGGTAGATGTAATTAAAAGATAGGAAAAGTGTGCTCTACAGAAAATTGTTTCAATGAACAAGTATGAAGTTTAGATTTTAACACTTCTCAGAAATTATTGTGTCATCTGGATGTATTCATTTAAAATTCAAATATATTTTCCCCACCTTTAGAGTTCTGGGTCAGGGCTCAGGAATCTGCTTATTTATTAAGTTCTCCAGATGATTCTGAGGGATGTGGTTTTCCTACATCACACTGTGATAAACTTTCTGCTGCAGCTACATAAATTTAAACTTATGGTTTAGAGAGATACCTTTAATACTGTTGTTCCCAACTATAGCTGCACATTAGAATCATTAAAGTTGGGATCCAGATATTATAGTTTTTAAAGTTCCTCAGGTGATTCCACAGTTCAGTCAAGATTGAAAAGCCCTGATTTAGCAGCCATGAGGAGGGCAGATATTAAAATATTAAAACTGGAAGTAGGAAGTTAACATATTATTGAAAATGTATAGGCAAAAGTGATGAGGATATGAGCAAAGGCAATATCTGGAGAGTTGGAGAGTGTGGGGTAACTGAGATATTAAAACGAGTTCATCTAGAATTTAATGATTAATTATATATGAGGTTAGGGAGTGTTCAATATTAAGGATGATGCCCAGGTTTCTGAGTTTGGATTTGAGTGCTTGGAGGTGCCATTCAATAAGAGAAGAGCCACAGGAGGAAAATCAGATTTGGAAGAAGACTACCATTTTATATCAGAGGTGGAGGATAAGGGAGAGGTGACCTAAAATTATTGCTATTTTTTTGCTATTGGTTCCCAGATTTAAGTGTACAAAAAGAGATCACCAGGGGTTTATTATCAACACAAATTTTTATTCTCCCCCATTTCATTTAGGAGGGCTTGAAATGGAGCCCAGTTATCTCCTTTTTTCTTTTGTTTTTTAAACAGCCCCAGTACAGATTGTAAGACTTTGTTAAATGTACTGAGAAACATTTAGAAAATAAAGCTGAAAGTAAATTAGAAATTGCACTAAACATCTATTTCATGCCTATACATTGACAGCTACTAATGATTTAAGGATAGATATTAAACGATGTTTTTCTTTTTACAGTTTTATAAAATGTTGACAGTGTAATAGATAAATTATTTTAATGCATTATTGAAATGGTAAAGACCCACCTCTTAATAAACCCACTTAATCTAGGGTATAATTAATTTTAATGAATGAAACAATTTATTATTATTATTAAAAGTAACCAGTATATATGGAAGTGTATGCAGATCCATATCAGTAAACATCTTTTGTGTCATTATTGCTGATTCATTCCATCTTCAAGAATTTCAGAATTTCTTTGTTCTCCTTTGTCTTGTGAAACTTTTCAAAATCCTAAATAGAATTAGAATTAATTTGCAATATCAATGCTGATAATTCCCAATTATTAAGTCATTAAACTCAAGTGTCTAGGTAAGTTTACTAATTATCTTGTCTGGGCCTTTGCAAACTTGTGCCAACTAAGTTAGATTTTTAAAAAATCCCTGGAGTATTAGTAAGTTCATATTCTAACATCTGATGAAAATACTGCATAGGTATCCCCAAATAAGCAGCATAAAACAGTTTCTTTTATGAAGTCTTTTTGTACTAAATTATAAATTATTTGTCTTTACTGGTAGGCATATATTCCATAAGTGGAGAAACCTGACTATCACACTTCATAAATGTGTTATTTCACCATTAATATGACCCCAAGATAGAAATTGAAAATAAAATAAAAGTTAACTTTTACTCTTACGCCATAATATTGTTTATCATTGAATATCTGAGGTGGTAGAGCCTAAGGGGTGGAAATATTCATCCTCATATCTTGAAGTTTTTTCAAACTGACAAATATCTATTAATTCATACTTTATTTTGTAAATATCTAAAATTCTGCACACTTCTTCCCTGTCTCTGCTTCACCTAAGTAAAAATATAAAATGATTAAAAATATGTTAATCAACTGATTCCAAAGTGTTATGTTTAATTTTTATTTTCTTTGTCCATTATGCTGAAGAAGAGGAAAATATTTTAACGATGTGATACTTCTTTGAGGAGCAAAAGTTATATACTTTTTCATATATATGTATGTATATCACATATATGTAGCATACATGCTATATAAATTTTTTATTATGTGTATGAACAATTATAGCAAGGTATCAGTGGGGGCAGAAAATCTCTAATCCTATCTAATGAAGAGGGGATATGCTAATTGATGCTCATGCCATCGCAAAGATGGTGGTGCCCACAGCCAATAAGGAGGAAATATGCTAATTGACTTCCCCCCTCAAAGATGGCGGTGCCCACAGCCAGTAAGGAGGGAATATGCTAATTGACTGCCATGCCCTCAAAGATGGCAATGCCCACAGCCCCAAGATGGTGGCACTCAGTCCCCTCAGCCCTGCTGGGGTGGCAGGTGCATGGCAAATCCGGAATCCCCCAGTCCCCTCAGCCCCCCAGCCATCCAGGGCTGGCCTGAGGCACGGGCAAGCCTCGGATGGTGCTTGCCCAGCCGCTCAGGGCTGCCTGAGGCTCAAGTAACCAGGGCTGGCCGAGGCTTGTGCTGCTGGCAGTGGCAGCAGCAGAGGTGTGATATGGCATCTCCTTCCCCTGATCGCTGGATCACCTCCCGCCCCTGAGGGCTCCTGGACAGTGAGAGGGGGCAGGCTGGGCTGAGGAACCTCCCTCCAGTGCATGAATTTTCATGCACTGGGCCTCTAATAGATTATAAATTTTTATCACATTGATTTCATACTGTCTATAAAGTGGTATGAACATTTTTCTAATGGTTGAAATAGGTTTTTGAACTTATCACTGCATTAATTTATACCAATATGTATGGTAGCTCTGTGTAGGAAACAGACACGATAACCATATTTTAACTTTGAGGGAAGAGAGTGACATCAGAGAAATTACAACAAGTTAACCAACTATAATTCAACAAAAAAATTCCCTGCTCAATACAGAGGCATGCCTGACAGACCCATGCATTGAAACATCTAAAGGAGGGCAACCTGGAACAAACAGGGAGATGAGAAGGGAGGGTAGCATAGACAGCCCCAAGACTCAGCACTGGAGAAGGGTGAAAGTCAGGGTAGCAGGCACTTCCTTTGGCCTGGAGCAGGGGTCCTCAAACTTTTCAAACAGGGCGTCAGTTCACTGTCCCTCAGACTATTGGAGGGCCGGACTATAGTTTTAAAAAAAACTATGAACAAATTCCTACGCACACTGCACACATCTTATTTTGAAGTAAAAAAACAAAACGGCAAAAACACCCGCATGTGGCCCATGGGCCATAGTTTGAGGACGCCTGGCCTGGAGGAACAAAGAGCTGCAGGGGGCAGTTCAGCAGGGCTAATGCAAGCCAACAGAGCAAACAGTGACTGAGACAGCAGATGCCTAACAGAGCACAGGGTTCTACTCTCTACTGTCTGGCCTGGCATTGGTTTTCAGACAAAGAAAAGAAATCACAGAGCCCTGCTGCCACCACTTGAACTCCAAAAACTCACCTCCAGTTGCCCTTTGAGTCAGGTCGCAGAGCATATGACCTGTAAACCAAGAGCTATTGCCGAACCACTGTTTCCCTCTGTGACTGATCCCCAAGAGGGTTGCTTGGGAGGTACCTCATAGAGGCCAGGGGTCACCATTAGGTGAGGGCAAAACAAACCCCAACCACAAGCAGTGCAGCTGTACTGTCTTACTGAGGCTGTGGAGGTCAAGACTGGGAGATCATAGAGATAAAACTGTTGCAATTCAGCAACATCCACTGGAAAATAGCAAAAAGACTTCTTCAGAGAAAACTGCTATATAGAAGGCCATTAATATAGACAGGCATTCATGCCTATGCAAAGGAGAATAGAAAATACCATGAATAACCACAATAACAAGGATGATCAGAAAGAAAATTAAAAATCCCCAGAAAGCAAGGTGGAAAACATGGAAATATGTGATATAAATGACAGAGATTTCAAGATAGCAGTTCTGAAAATACTCAATGAGATGCAAGAAAATACTGACAGGCAATTCAGTGCACTCAGAAAATAAATCAATAAACAAAATGAGTACTTTACCTAAGATATTTAAATTTTACAAAAGAACCAATCAGAAATCCTGGAAATAGCCCTAGTGGGTTTGGCACAATGGATAGAGTGGCCTGTGGACTGAAGAGTCCCTGGTTCAATTCCAGTCAAGGGCACATGCCTGGGTTGCTGGCTCGATCCCCAGTAGGGGGCATGCAGGAGTCAGCCAATCAATGATTCTCTTTCATCATTGATGTTTCTCCTTCTCCCTTCCTCTCTGAAATCAATAAAAATATGTTTTAAAAAAATCATGGAAATGAAGCATGCAATTAAGGAAATTAAGAGTGAAACTACTAAGCACAGAAAACAGAGCCAAGCAGATGGAAGAAAGAGTTAATGATATTAAAGATATTAATCTAGAAATGATAGAGAGGGAAAAAGAGAGACCTGAGCATAAAAAAAAGAAATAACTCTACAAAAACTATCTGACTTCATCAGACAAAGCAATATTAGAAAAATTGGCATTTCTGAAGGGCAAGAGAGGGAGCAGGGAACAGAGAGTGTATTCAAACAAATAGTGCATAAGAACTTCCCAAATCTATGGAAAGAAATACGTACTCGAATCCAAGAAGCAAAAAGAACCAACAGTTACCTCAATTCAAAGAGACACTCTCCAATCACTTGCTATTAACACTGTCAAAAATCAAAGACAAAAAATTCTCAAAACAGCTAGGGAAAAGAAGGAGTTCCTTCTTTTTATCCAACTTCTGAGAAGAGACTCTACAAGTCAGAAGAGAGAGGAATCAAATATTCATATATCTCAAAAAGAGGAATTATCAGCCACAAATAATATATCCAACAAAATTATTCTTTAAATATAAAAGAGAAATAAAGATGGCCCAAGACATACAGAATCTGAGGCATTTTATTAGCAGAAAACCCCAATTTCAGTAAGTACTCAAGGGAGTTATTCTACCTGAAACAAAGAATATAAGTTCACAACCCTATGAGTAAGATCACCACATAACTTACACCATAAACAGGGATAATTTGTGGTAACAAAAACATAAAGGGGGGGGATAAGGTCTGCACTGGAAAAGGAGGTGGAAGATCAATGCACTCAAAAGAAAATAACTACTGTATATATGCAAGTATGATTTTTATAAAGCTAATGATAACCACACACAAAAATCCCCAAATCAGGACATATAGCTTAAAAAAAAGGAAGCAGAGGAAAGAAGTATGGAATATCACCAAGCAAAAACAATAGAATAAACAAAATATAACCAATGGTGGCACAAAGCTACCAGAAAACAAAAGATAAAATGGCTTTAGGAAATCCTCATACATCAATAATTTCACTAAATGTAAATGGTCTGAATTCACCAATAAAGAGGCACATAGTAGCAGAGTGGATCAAAAACAAAACCCAAGAATATGCTGCCTACAAGAAACACATCTAAGCTGCAAAGACAAAGGTTGATTCACAGTAAAAGGGTGGACAATGATTCTCCAAGCAAACAATATCCACAGAAAAGCAGGTGTAGCCATACTTATATCTGAAAAAATAGATTTCAAGATAACAGGGGACAAAGATGGACACTAAAATGATAAATGGGACACTATATCAAGAAAACATAACTTCTTAATATATATGTACCCAATCAGGGAGTACCAAAATATATTAAACAACTATTCACAGAAGTAAAGGGAAAAAAAAGATGAAAATACAATCACACTCATGGACATTAATACTCCACTGACAGCTCTGGACAGGTTAACCAAACAGAAAATCAATAAAGAAATATCAGCCTTAAATGAAACACTAGACCAAATGGACATAATTGACATTTAGAGAACCTTTCATCCCAAAAGATTTCATTATACACTAGGGGCCCTGTGCACAAAATTTATGCATGGGGGGTGGGTTCCTCAGCCCTACCTGCACCCTCTACAATCTGGGAGCCCTCAAGGTATGTCCTACTGACGGCTTAGGCCTGCTCCCCGTGGTTCTCTGCTCTATGTGGACCTGCCTGCTTGACGCCACTGCAGGCCCTGGTGTCTGCTCTATGTGGGGGCCTGCTTGCCCCTCGCCACTGGGGCCAGGGGCAAGCAGGGCCCTGCTGTCTGCTCTCTGGATTGCCGCTGCAGGGGCAAGAAGGGCCTTGGTGTCTGCTCTCTGTGGGGGCCCTGCTATTTGCTCACTTGCTGCAAGAGACTGCTTGCCCCTCACTGCCACAGCCAGGGGCAAGCAGGAACCTGCTATCTGCTCGCTCACTGTGGGGGACTGCTTGCTCCTCAATGCCACAGTCAGGGGCAAGCAGGGCCCTGCTGTCTGCTTGCTCGCTGTGGGCATCCCTCCCTGCTCCCAGCCACTCGTCATTTGTGCACATGCGCGCTGCCAACAGGCCTGCCAGATTTGTTGGGTTAATTTGCATACTCACTCCTGATTGGCTGTGGGTGTCACAGGGGTATGGTCAATTTACATATTTGTCTATTATTAGTATAGATTCTTCTCCAGTGTGCATAGAAGATTTTTAAGGATAAACCATATGTTGAGTCACAAAACTAGTGTCTACAAATTTAAGAACATTGAGGGCAACCTGCTTGAGTCCCCTCCCTACTGCAGGGAACTTTTTATGTAATATAACTTTGCTTTTGTTTTAAAAGAAACAAAAAAAATTCAAGAACATTGAAATTATAACAAGCATATTCTCTGACCATAATGCCTTGATATTATAAATCAAGTGCAAAAAGTAAGTAAAGAAACCCACAACTATGTGGAGATTAAATAACATATTACTACAAAATAACTGGGTCAAAGAAGATATAAAAGATGAGATCAAAAGATACAGAGAGGCAAATGAGAATGACAATACAACATATGGAAATGTCTGGGATGCAGCAAATGCATTAATAAGATGTAAGTTTTTATCATTATAGACCTATCTCAGGAAATAAGAAATATCTCAAGTAAACAACCCAACATCACATTTTAAGAACTACAAAAAGGAGAACAAAACCAACCCAAAGTCAGCAGAAGAAAGGAAATAATAAAAATTAGAACATAATTGAATTAAATAGAAAACAAAAAGACTATGCAAAATGTTAATAAAACAAAGAGCTGGTACTTTGAAAGATGAATAAAGTTGACAAACCCCTGGCTAGACTCCCTAAAGAAAAAGGGGAAAAGACCCTTATAATCAAAATCAGAAATGAGAGAGAAGTCACCACAGACATCACAGGTATCATACATCACAAAGGATCATACTAGAATATTATGAAAGACTAGAGGCCCAGTCACAAAATTCATGCATGGGGGGTTGTCCTGCAGCCCAGCCTGCACCCAATCTGGGACCCCTGCAGGATCGGGCCTAAACAGGCAGTCAGACACCCCTCTCACAATCCGGGACTGCTGGCTCCTAACTGCTCTCCTGCCTGCCTGCCTGATTGCCCCTAACCGCTTCTGCCTGCCAGCCTGATCGCCCGCTAACCGCTCCCCTGCCAGCCTGATTGACGCCTAACCACTACCCTGCTGGCCCAATAGCCCCCAACTGCCCTACCCTGCCGGCCCGATCACCCCCAACTGCCCTACCCTGCTGGCCCAATCGCACCCAACTGCCCTCCCCTGCTGGCCTGGTCACCCCCAACTGCACTCTGCTGCTGGCCTGGTCACCCCCAACTACCCTCCCCTGCTGCTCTGGTTACCCCTAACTACCCTCTCCTACTGTAAGGTGACCAGACGTCCCGCTTTTGGCCGGACAGTCCCGATTTTTAACAATTTGTCCCGCGTACCATGGCGTTTTAAAAAAGTCCCGATTTTTGGAAAGAATGCACGACAAGCTAGGGAATGGCGGGAGAATGGGAAGGGAATATACGGTTTTCGGCGGCCATGTGGCTACTTAGCCAGGATATGAGTTTTATATTATTTTTGTTAATTTTATAATGTTAAACTTTAATAACAACAAATAATTGTTGAGAACTGATTATCGAGAACTGCTTATCAAAGTTCGCATTGTTGATCAGTTGTTAGAATTCGACCACCATTGTTTGGACTTAATGAACAATGGCATTTTTTGGGATTGGCAACGACGAAAACATTTTGTAACTGTCTCTCAGACGATACACATTGTACTGCGTGCTAGTAAGCTAGTTAAACAAGTGACGTCATTACAAATCAGCTATTCAGATAATTTAGGTAAGTAATTTATTTATTTATTTCATAAATACATAAGTTTTCTTGAATTTAGCAGACAGTACTCGTATTATTTATATTTTATAGTGGCGGCAAAAAGTCTAGCGCCGGCCTTGAAAGTGACACTTATGACTTACGTTATGGCAAATTCAGAGGAAAAATAATACAAGTTAGTATTATTATTTAGAAAGAAATATAGGATTAAAATAATTTTTAAAATATAGTTACTTTATAACAATAAAATTAATTTAATTTGTAAACTAACAATAAATATGTTCATGTAATTATGTACCTACTTACTGTGTTTTTAAGCAATATGTATATATAATTTATAATATAATTTTAAATTATTTTTTTTAGATTTTTAACATAATGAGTAAGAAAAGAGGATGCAAATTCAACGATGATCTAAGAAGTGAATTTCCTTTTATTAAAAAAACCAAAAGCGATTACAATATAGACCAAATTTTTAATCAAGAACCCCCCGTCCCCCCCTCCCGCCCCCGCGCCAAAACCGGTTTGGCTCAGTGGATAGAGCATCAGCCTTCGGACTCAAGGGTCCCAGGTTCGATTCCGGTCAAGGGCATGTCCCTTGGTTGTGGGCACGTCCCCAGTAGGGGGTGTGCAAGAGGCAGCTGATCGATGTTTCTCTCTCATTGATGTTTCTAACTCTTTATCCCTCTCTCTTCCTCTCTGTAAAAAATCAATAAAATATATTTTTTAAAAAAGAACTCCCCCTCTCCCTTCCCCCCCCCCAGTCAATGGTATCCTGCTTTACCAATGTTAAAATCTGGTCACCTTATTCTACTGGCCTGTTCACCCCCAACTGCCCTCCCCTGCTGGCCTGATTGCCCACAACTGCCCTCCCCTGCAGGCTATCTTGTGCTGGCCATCTTGTGATGACGTCACATGAGAGCATTGCACAAGGGCATGACACCACCTAGGCTTTTATTATATGGGATTATATGCCATCAACTTCAATAACCTAGAAGAATGGATAAGTTCCTAGAAATACATAACCTTCCTAGGTTAGTCATGATGAATTGAAAATCTAAATAAACCAATCAGCAGTGAGGAAATAGAGACAACAATCAAAAACCTCCCAAAAAAATAAAAGTCCAGGACCAGATGGCTTCAACAGTGAATTCTACCAAATGTTCAAAGAAGATTTAAAACTTATCCTTATCAAACTCCCCCCAAAATTGTAGAAGAGGCAATACTTCCTAACACATTCTATGAGGCCAGTATAACCCTGATACCAAAACCTGGCAAATGTAACACAAAAAAAGAAAACTACAGGCCAATATATCTGATAAATACAGATGAAGAAACCCTAAATAAAATACTAACAAATCGAATACAACAGTGCATCCAAATATTAATGCATCATGATCAAGTGGGGTTCATTCCAGGGGCACAAGGATGGTTCAACATACTCAAATCAATCAATGCAATACAGCACATTAATAAAAGAAAGGAGAGAGGAATGAAAAAATGGGGGCCGAATAGGCAGACGTGTTCAGCACATTGTCACGGGGCCAGACTGGAAATACAACTAAATCAGAGAACATCCACAAGGAATTAACAAATTAGGCACAGCTGAGGAGGCTACTTACACCAAGGAAGGGCATAAAATACCTGGATACTGGTAGGAAGGGTGGCAAGGGCTCAAGAGGGGTGGCAGACCAGTGGGCAAAGAGGCTGAGGGAGTATCAGTTTCCGCAGACAAAATAGAAGCCTGGCTCAGGCTGAGCATCAACTGCCCCTTGGTGGCATGCATAACATCCAACTGTGAAAAGAAAGCTGGCTGCCTGGGACTCTGCACCCAATACCACAGCTGGGAAAGGCTGCACCACTTGAGGAAAGCAGTGCAGTGCTGCAGGGAGAGAAAGCCACGGTTTTGGTGTGTGTGTGTGTGTGTGTGTGTGTGTGTGTGTGTGTGTGTGTGTGTGTGTTTTTTTCATTCTCTAAACCCAGAACACAGGACTTTTCAATTGAAATCACTCACCTGAGGCTTCAGAACAGGGAGGGAGGCATTGACTTGAGGTTCCTGAGGAGAGATGAGGGGAGGGAAGCAGGGCAGGGAGACTTGACCAGGAATCCTTCATTGGGGTGTTCTAAGGTTTCCAAACCTAAGCGGCCAATTCTCCCAGGCGGAGCTAGCCCCTCCCAGTAGCCTCAGGAGCTAGCCCCTCCCAGTACCCTCCCAGTAGCCTCAGGTGATATAGCCTACCACACTTGGCATTGTGAGCTTTACAGAGAAAACAAAGGCAGAGGCCACGTTTATGGCTCTGAATAATCTCAAGGAGCCCTCAGTGACTGGATTGGAAGAGGGACCAATTGACTCACAATTCTGGGAACCAGACTGATAAAAACTCCAGGATCCCAGCTGACCCTATTGGTCTCCATATAATAAGGTGACCAGATTTAAGCAGGATACCATTGACGGGGAGGCGGGGGGGGGGGGGAGAAGGGGAGTTCTTTTTAAAAAAAATATATTTTATTGATTTTTTACAGAGAGGAAGAGAGAGGGATAAAGAGTTAGAAACATCAATGAGAGAGAAACATCGATCAGCTGCCTCTTGCACACCCCCTACTGGGGACGTGCCCACAACCAAGGGACATGCCCTTGACCGGAATCGAACCTGGGACCCTTGAGTCCGAAGGCCGATGCTCTATCCACTGAGCCAAACCGGTTTCGGCCCGGGGGCGGGGGGGGGGACGGGGGGTTCTTGATTAAAAATTTGGTCTATATTGTAATCGCTTTTGGTTTTTTTAATAAAAGGAAATTCACTTCTTAGATCATCGTTGAATTTGCATCCTCTTTTCTTACTCATTATGTTAAAAATCTAAAAAAAATAATTTAAAATTATATTATAAATTATATATACATATTGCTTAAAAACACAGTAAGTAGGTACATAATTACATGAACATATTTATTGTTAGTTTACAAATTAAATTAATTTTATTGTTATAAAGTAACTATATTTTAAAAATTATTTTAATCCTATATTTCTTTCTAAATAATAATACTAACTTGTATTATTTTTCCTCTGAATTTGCCATAACGTAAGTCATAAGTGTCACTTTCAAGGCCGGCGCTAGACTTTTTGCCGCCACTATAAAATATAAATAATACGAGTACTGTCTGCTAAATTCAAGAAAACTTATGTATTTATGAAATAAATAAATAAATTACTTATCTAAATTATCTGAATAGCTGATTTGTAATGACGTCACTTGTTTAACTAGCTTACTAGCACGCAGTACAATGTGTATCGTCTGAGAGACAGTTACAAAATGTTTTCGTCGTTGCCAATCCCAAAAAATGCCATTGTTCATTAAGTCCAAACAATGGTGGTCGAATTCTAACAACTGATCAACAATGCGAACTTTGATAAGCAGTTCTCGATAATCAGTTCTCAACAATTATTTGTTGTTATTAAAGTTTAACATTATAAAATTAACAAAAATAATATAAAACTCATATCCTGGCTAAGTAGCCACATGGCCGCCGAAAACCGTATATTCCCTTCCCATTCTCCCGCCATTCCCTAGCTTGTCGTGCATTCTTTCCAAAAATCGGGACTTTTTTAAAACGCCATGGTACGCGGGACAAATTGTTAAAAATCGGGACTGTCCGGCCAAAAGCGGGACGTCTGGTCACCTTACATATAAGGATCTCTGTCCAACCAAGGGCAGAGTAATATTTTGGGCTACTCTCAGAGGAGTAGTTCTGGTACAGGAAAAAAGCACCCATCACATTCCCTGTCAGAAAGAGAATCTTGAGTAATTAAGATTGACAGCTGGCAGACAGGTAAAGAGGGCAGATTGGCCCTGCCTGCTTGGAGCTAAGGCCTGTGGAGACAGACACACGCACTGGAGCAGTGGATCACTTGTAGCTTCATGCAGGATGCTAAAAGCCAAAAGACAGTGCCTTGACAGTAGTTAGCACCTAAAAACCTAAAAGAAGCTCAGAAGTGACACCCAGAACAGAAGAATGGGGACTTAAACCAGGCCACCGGGGGCATTAAAACTCAGCTGAAGTGAACCACACCTCACTTTTTTATTTTTCACTTTTTAACAATATTTTGTTATTATTTTTTATTTTATTTTTTGCTCCGTTTTCTTCCTCTCTTCTCATTTTTCTTCTCCTTTCTCCGTTTTATCTTTCCTTTCTTTCCCGCCCCCTTTTAAAATTGATCTTTTTATCTGCTTTATTGATGTGTTATTATTCTAATCTCTTGGTTTATTCATATATCTAATTTCCTCTTCCCTGCTTTTACTCCATTTCCTCTTCTCTTTTCTTTTGCTTCACTACTCAATTTTTTTTTCTCTCTCTTCTCTTGCTCTTTTCTTCTCCTAATTTTTTAACTTGTTTCACTTCCTAAATTTAGGCCTATCTGCTCTCTTCTCTATTCTCCTTTAAAAAATATTTTTAAATTTTTGTTTGTTTGTGTGTGTGTTTGTTTGTTCTTTCTTTCTTTCTTCTTTCTCCTCACCCAAGGATATTTTTCCACTGATATTTAGAGAGAGTGAAAGAGAGGGAAAGGCAGAGAGAAATATCGATGTGAGAAAAACACATCTATTGGTTGCCTACTGCACAAGCCCCAACCAAGGCCCAGGCTGGGGAGGAGCCTGCAACAAAGGTACTTGACTGACTGGAATCAAACCTAGGACCCTTCGGTCTGCAGGCCAACACTCTATCCACTGTGCCAAACCACCTAGGGATGCTTTTTGTTTCTTCTTGTGTTCTCATTTATTTTCTCCCGTCTCCATTCTAAAGCATGGTCCTCCACTATTCCTCCAATTTTTTAAACTTATTTTATTTTTATTTAAACTTTGTATTTACAGATTCTGTCCCCCCCAACCCCCGCTTCCTTTTCTGGGTATTTTTTATTTGTGCTTTTTAGTTTATTTCTTTGTTTTGTTGTGTTTTCTACCCATATTCTTTTTTTTTTCTCTATCATTCTTGCTCTCTTTTCTCTTTTCCTAGTTCTCTTTTCTCTGGTGGTCAGTTTTATTTGGGTTATAGGTGTCTTGTGTACATTCATGTTCTGTTCCTTTTTTGTCATGTCTTGTCGTGATGTTTTTTGTGCTATTCAGTCAGCACCTGCACAATGGCTGACACAACATGGTAGGGAGCGAGCCACATAATCAGACAACCTGAGAGGAGACTCCACCCACAAACGGGACAATAACATCCAAGACCCAGCTATATCAGGAGAACCCAAATATCTCAAGAAGGGGACATTCCTAGAATACCCAGCCCAGGAGACCTGAGAGACTGCACCACTGTGTACCACAAAACATCTACTACATAAGACCAATTCAGAAAATCTGGGTGGCATAGCAGTTTGATCTAATATATAAAAACAATTACAAAGAAAGAGCAAAAATGGGGAGACAAAAACACTACCCTCAAATAAAGGACAAGGAGGAATCATGAGTAAAGGAACTAAATGAAAAGAAGGCAAGCGATTTGTCAAAGAATTCAGAGTAATGGTTATAAGTATGCTCAAATGTCTGAATGAGAAATTCACCAATAGGTTTTAACATCAAGAGGAAATCAAAAATAACATAGCTGAAAGGTTTCAACAGTAGACTAGAAGAAGCTGAGGACCAAATCAGTGAGTTAGAAGACAAGGTAGAAAAAACCACATGCAGAGCAGAAACTGGAAAAAAAATTAAAAAGCAGGAGGAATGTCTAAGGGAGTGTTGGGACAACATTAAATAAAACGACACCTGCATAATAGGGGCTCCAGAAGGAAAGGAAGCTGAGCAAAAAAAGAAAACCTGTTTGAAGAAATAATGACAGAAAAATTCTCTGACGTGGGGAAGAAAAATGTCACACAAGTCCAAGAAGCACAGAGAGAGACAAAAAGTTATTTATAAGAGATCTTACATTAGAATATTAACTAATTTGTACAACAGAAACACATCAGGCCAGAAGGGAATGGAATGAAGTATACAAAGTGATACAAAGCAAGAGACTGAATCCAAGAATACTCTATCCAGCAAGGCTATCATTAAAAATTGATGATCAAATCAGGTGCTAAGGGGATTTATTACCACCAAGCAAGCAATGCAAGGAATACTTAAGGGAATGTTATAATAATAAGTAATAGAAAGTGTAGAAGGAACACAGGCATGGAGAATAAAATGCAACAAATAAGCACCTATCAGTAATAACCGTACACATAAATGTATTAAATGCTCCAAACAAAAGACATAGGGTAGCTTAATGGATAAGAAAACATGAGCCCTATATATGCTGTGTACAAGAGACCTACCTTAGAACAAAGGACTCAGACTGAAAGCGAAGGGATGAAGAAATTTTTTTCAGGTAAATGGAAATAAAAAAATCTGGGGTAGCAATACTTACATCTGACAAAATAGACCTCAAAGAGAAGGCCATAACAAGAGATACTTCATAATACCAAAGTGATCAATACAAGAGGCTATAACTCTGGTAAACATATATGCACCCAATACAGGAACATGTAAATATATATATTAAAATAAACGTCTGGAGGATATGAAGGGAGAGGACCATAGCAATACAATCATAGTAGGGAACTTTAATACTCCACAGACATCACTGGAGAACTCTTCTAGACAAAAAATCAACGAGGGAACTGCTAACCTAAATGACACTCTAGAACACATGGAATTAATTGACATCTTCAGAACATTCCACCCCAAAGTCATGGAATATATGTTCTTCTCAAGTGCACATGAGACATTTTCAAAGATAGACCACATGTTAGGACACAAGCTAAGTCTCTATAAATTCAAGAAGATTGAAATTATATCAAGCATCTACTCAGACCACGATGGCATGAAATTAGAAATCACCTACAATAAAAATAATCAAAATCAACAATCAAATACATGGAGGATAAATAGCACACTATTAAATAATGAATGGGTTACCAAAGAGATCAAAGAAGAACTAAAAAACATCCTGAAGACAAATGTAAATGAACACACAACAATCCAAAATCTATGGGACATAGTGAAAGAGGTCCTTAGAGGGAAGTGCACAGCACTACAGGCCTACCTCAAAAAACAAAACAAACAAACAAACAAACAAAAAACCTGCTAATAAATTATCTAACACTACAACTTAAAGAATTAGAAAGAGAACAACCAAAAAAGCCCAGAACAAGTAGAAGGAAGGAAATAATAAAGATCAGAGTGTAAATAAATGAAACAGAGACAAAAAAAAAATACAAAAGATCAATAAAACCAAGAGGTGGTTCTTCAAAAGCATAAACATGATTGATTAACCTCTAGCTGAGCCCACCAGAAAACAAAAAGAGAGGACCCAAATAAATAAAATCAGAAACAAAAGAAGTGAAGTAACAACTGATCCCACAGAAATACAAAAGATTGTAATAAAATACTACAAATGACTTTATTCCAAAAAAAAAAACAGGACAACTTTGACAAAATGGACATATTCCTAGAAAAATACAACCTTTCAAAAGTCAATCAGGAAGAATCAGAAAACCTGAATAGGCCAATAACTACTGATGAAATTGAAGCAGTAAAAAACAAACAAACAAAAAAACTCCCAGAAAAAAAAAATGCTAGTCCAGATGCATTCACAGGGGAGTTTTACCAAATATTCAAAATATCTGGAATGCCTTCTTTCTCCACTCTTGTTCAACATACTAGTAGTTCTGGAAGTCGTCTCCATAGTGATCAGATAAGAAGAAGAAATAAAAGGAGTCCAAATTGGAAAAGAGGAAGCTAAACTCTCATTATTCATAGATGATATGATACTGTACAGAGAAAACACTAAAGACTCCATCAAAAAATTACTAGATTTAATAAATGAATTTGGAAACATAGCATGATCCAAAATTAACATCCCAAATCCATAGCATTTTTATACACCAATAGTGAACTCTCAGAAAAAGAAACTAAAAAAAAAAAAAATCCCATTTACCATTGCCAAAAAAAATAAAATAAAATAAAAAACAAGATATGAAGGAATAAACTTAACCAAGGAGGTAAAAGACCTATACTTGGCAAACAACAGGATGTTGAAGTAGAGATAGAGGAATATATAAGCAAGTAGAACAATATACTATGTTCATGGATTGTTGGAATCATCATCATCAAAATGTCCATACTACCCAAAAGCAATCTATAGATTCAATGCAATCCCCCATTAAAATACCAATGGCATATTTCACAGATCCAGAACAAATACTCCAAAAATTTATATGGAACCAAAAAAGACCCCAAATAGCTGTAGCCATCTTGAGAAAGAAGAACAAAGTTGGTGGAATCTCAATACCAAATATCAAGTTATACTACAAAACAAATGTACTCAAAACAGCCTGGTACTGGCCCAAGAACAGGCATATAAATCAATGGAACAGAACAGAGAACCCAGAAATCGATCCAAGCCATTATGCTCAATTAATATTTGACAAAGGAGTCAAGAGCATACATTGGAGCAGATATAGTCTCTTCAATAAATGGTGTTGGACAAATTGGACAGGTACATGCAAAAAATGAAACTAGACCACCAACTTACACCATCTCTATTATAAAAATCCCTTGGCCATGACACCGTCACACCATCATGACCAAAGACTGGTCACCAGGAGGCTGCGTGTGCGGGTGGGTGGGGACTTGACTCTGAGTCCCTCGTCCTGCCCAGCACGGTGGGAGTCATTCTGGGTCCCACGGGTGCGGCACGCTGGGCCTCTAGTACACAATAATAAACTCAAAATGGATAAAAGACTTAAATGGAAGTTGTGAAACCACAAAAATCCTAGAAGAAACCGTTGGCACCAAGATCTCAGACATCTCTCGTAGCAGTATATTTCCTGACACACCTCCTAAGAGAATGGAAACTAAAGAGAAAATAAAATAAAATGGGACTACATGAAAATAAAAATCTTCTGCACTGAAAAAGAAACCATCAGCAAAATAATACTATATGGGAGAGCATACTTGGCAATGATACATATGGTAAGGGTTTAATCTCCAAAATATATAGGGAACTCATACTACTTAACAAAATGAACACAAACAATACAACTGAAAAATGAGCAAAGCACCTAAATAGGCACTTCTCCAAAGAGGACATACAGAAATCCAAGAGACATATGAAAAAATGCTCAAAGTCACTAGTCATCCAAGGGGTGCAAATAAAAAAGACAATGAGATACCACCTCAATGGGTATCATCAACAAATCAACCAACAACATGTGCTGGCTAGTTTGTGGAGAAAAGGGAATCCTAGCACACTGTTGGTGGGAATGCAGACTGGTGCAGACACTCTGGTAAACAATATGAAGTTTCATAAAAAAATTAAAAATGGAACTCCATTTGACCTAGTGATCCCATTTCTAGGATTATATCCTAAGAAACCTGAAACACCAATCAGAAAGGATATATGCACCCCTATGTTCATAGCAGCACAATTTACAATAGCTAAGATTTGGAAACAGCCTAAGTGCCCAACAACAGATGACTGGATTAAAAACCCTATGGTACATATACACAATTGGATACTATGCAGCAATATAAAGGAAAGAACTTTTTCTATTTGCAAAAGCATGGATGGACCTGGAGAGTATTATGCTGAGCGAAATGAGCCAGTCAGAGAAAGATAAGTATCACATTATCTCACTCATATGTGGAATCTAATGAACCAAGTAAACTGATGATCAAAAATAGACCCAGAGTCATAGAAGCATGAAGAGATTGTCGAACCTCAGAAGGAAGGCAGGTGAGGGTAGCGGGGGAAGAAATCAATCAATGAACGTGTATGCATATATGTATAACCCATAGACACAGACATTGGGGTGGTTAGGGCCTGGTCGTGGGGAGGACAGGAGTGAGCTGGAAGAGGTTAATGGGGGTAAAAGGAGGACCTACGTAATACTTTCAATAATAAAGACTTAAAAATTTTTTAAAAAGGATGATAACATATTATCTCATCAATAGATGCAGAAAAAGCATTTGATAAGCTACAACATCCATTTATGATTGAAGCAATAATATAGGAATAGAAGGAAAGTACTTCAACATAGTAAAGGTCATCTATAATAAATCCTCAGCTAATATACTCAATTGCGAAAAACTGAAAACTTTCCTCTAAGATCAGGAACAAGACAAGGATGTCCACTCCCACCACTCTTATTTAACACTAGAGGCCCAGTTCACAAAATTCATGCAAGAGTAGGCCTTCCTTCCGCCGGCTGTCGGCACTGGCTTTCCTCTGGCACCTGGGAACCAGGCTTCCCTTGCAGCCCCGGCTTTGTCTGGAAGGACATCTGGTCTAATTAGCATATTATGCTTTTATTATTATAGATAGTGCCAGAAGACCTAGCCAGAGCAATAAGGCAAGAGAAAGAAATAAAAGGCATCCAAATAGAGAAGAAAGAAGTCAAACTGTCACTTTTTGTGGATGACATCATTCTGTATAGAAAACCCTGAAGACTCCACTAAAAAAAAAACAAAAAACTATTAGAAACAATACACAAATACAGTCAAGTTGCAGGATCCAAAAGCAATGTGCAAAAATCCATTCCCTTCCTGTATACTAACAACAAAACATCAGAAAAAGAACGGAGCTGGAGGTATCACACTATCTGACTTCAAATTATACTACAGAGCTATGATAATCAAAACAGCTTGGTATTGGCAGAGAAACAGACACACAGATCAATGGAACAGTAAAGAGAGCCCAGCTATAATACCACATGTATATGGACAGATAACTTTTGACAAGTGATCCAGAAACATACAATGGAATACAGATAGTCTCTTCAATAAGTTGTGCTGGGACAATTGAAAAGCCACATGAAAACAAATGAAACTGGTTTACAGTTTGTCCACATGTAAAAAATTAATTCAAAGACCTAAATGTAAGACCTGAACAATAATTTACATAGAAGAAGATATAGGTACCAAACTTATGGACCCTGTTCATAGAGAACATTTTATAAACTTGACCCCAAAGGCAAGGAAAGTAATGTAAGAAATAAATGAATGGCACTACATCAAACAAAATGCTTCTGAACTGGGAAAGGAACTAACAACAAAACAAAGAGATGACCATCCAGATTGGAGATGATATTGCCAAGCAGTAGCTCAGACAAAGATTTAATTTCCAAAGTATATCAAGAACTCATAAAACTCAGCACCAAACAAACAACCCAATCAAAAAGTTGGAAGAGGACTTGAAAATACACCTCTCCCAATAAGACATATAATAGCCAATCCTATCTAATAATAGACAAATATGCAAATTGACCATACCTCTGACACACCACAAGCCACGCCCACCATCCAATCAGAGCGAGTATGCAAATTAACCCAAACCAAGATGGCTACAGCCACAGAGAGCAAGGTTTCCTAGGTAACAGAGGAAACCAAGCTTTCCGCCTGCCCTTGCCAGGCCTAAGC
Organism: Ia io; assembly: GCA_025583905.1. Taxonomy (NCBI): domain Eukaryota; kingdom Metazoa; phylum Chordata; class Mammalia; order Chiroptera; family Vespertilionidae; genus Ia; species Ia io. Next base: position 37,991,808 of record JAJQQW010000001.1, on the reverse strand, counting down.
CTCCACTCAAGCTACAAAGTTTCAATTATAGAAGGTAAACAAATTCAAACAAATGGCGGCAGAATGGTGCTTGAGAGAGCAGGCCAGGGTTGCCGCCGGCAACAGGGGAAGCAAAGCTTTCCGCACACCCTGGCTGGGCCCACCCGCTTAAGGCAACAAAGTTTCAATTATAACCCCAACACAAATGGCTACCGGCCTCGGAGGGAGCCCCAGGCTTGGCTCCACTCCAGGCTACAAAGTTTCAATTGTAGAAGGAAAATAAATTCCAGATACCAGGGCCTCCACTTGCATTGCCAGGGGGCATGGCCTGCCTGCAAACCACCACAGGCCCCTCGATCAGGCTGCCCCACACCCCAAGGGAATCCCCACCTGATCCGGGACGCCCTTCAGGGCAAACCAGCTGGCCCCCACCCCTGTACCAGGCCTCTATCCTATCTAATAAAAGAGTAATATGCAGATTGATCATCACTGCAACACACAATATAGCTGCCCCCATGTGGTCAAAGATCCTGCCCCCATGTGGACACAAGATGGCCACCACAAGATGGCCAGCAGGAGAGGGCAGTTGGGAGGCACCCGGCCTGCAAGGGAGGGCAGTTGAGAAGGACCAGGCAGTTGGAGGTGATCAACCCTGCAGGAGAGGGCAGTTAGGGGTGACCAGGCCGGCAGAGGAGGGAAGTTGGGGGCAAACAGGCTGGCAGCGGAGTGGTTAGGGGGTGATCAGGCTGGCAGGCAGAAGCGGTTAGGGGCAATCAGGAAGGCAGGCAGGCAAGCAGTTGGGAGCCAGCAGTCCTGGATTGTGAGAGGGCCTAAACGGGCAGTTGGACATCCCTCGAGGGGTCCCAGATTGAAGAGGGTACAGGCTGGGCTGAGGGACAACCCCCCTCCGTGCACGAATTTCATGCACCGGGCCTCTAGTAGATATATGAAAAGATTCTCAACCTCACTATCAATTAAAGAAATGCAAATCAAAACTACAATGAGAAAACAACTCACACTATCAACAAGACAAGCAATAACAATGTTGGAGAACTTGTGGGAAAAGGTAACCCTCATTCACTGCTGGTGGGAATATAGACTGTCATAACCACTATGGTAAACAGTCTGGTGATTCCTCAGCAAATTAAGAATATTGCTACCATATGACCCAGCAATCCCCCTCCTTGGTGTATTCCCCAAAAAACTTGAAAACATCTGTTCAAAAATATGTATGCACCCCTTTCTTCATTGCAGCATTATTCACGGTGGCCAAGACATGGGTGGGGGGAGTGTCCTACAATAGAGGACTTGGAAAAGAAGATGTAGTACATATACACAAGGGAATGCTACTCAGCCACAAGAAAGGATGAAATAGTGCCATTTACAACAGCATGGGTGGACCTTGAGAATATTATGCTAAGTGAAATAAGTAATTCAGAAAAAGCTAAGAACCATAAGATTTCACTCGTATGTGGGATATAAAACTGAAACTTGTGAACACAAACAGCAGTGTGGTGGTTACCAGAGGGAAGGGGGTGGGAGGAGAAGGGGGTCCTAATATGAGGTGACAGGAGATTATTTAAATTTGGGTGGTGGGCACATGGTGCAATATATAGATCTTGGAACATATAAACCCACACCTGAAACCTATCTGATCATGTTGACCAATGTCACCCCAATAAACTTAATAAAATATAATATTTATATAATAAATAAATTTGAGGGAAACATATAGAGATAAAATGCATGCAATGAAAAAATAAATACACCACTGGTGACCAGGGGATTAAGATTTATAAATATGTTAGTGGATAAAAGTGGCCACTTCTTGCTATATCTTCTATGAATCTAGAAGTGTATTCTCTGTTAATAGACTGAATTTCCCCCTGTTGTCTTTTTTACCTGAAACTGCTAATGTAAAATTGTCAGAGTTGGTTATTTTTAAAACATATTTTAACTATAATATTTTTTAAAACTATTACATAAATCTTAAAGTTTGAGGTTTCCACATTTTCACATAACAGTCTTGGGCAATTTTTTCTCATGAAACCTTTAATACTAGAGTGAGAACACATATGTCAAAGCAATTTGACAAATACAAACCCCAGCTTATTCTATTTTATTTAAAGAGATTTCTGCAAAAGTGCAGTAGGCTTTCTGCTTTATTACTTTAAAATGTAATCCAGTCATGCTAAGAAACTCCTGCTTATATACAACAGAGGGCTGAGAAATTTCTGAAATTCCGAAATGAAACATTTCCACTTTCTGAGTTTCATTAGTTTTTAAAATTGCAAAAGCATGGTGCATGTGACTTAAGTCAAACTTCTGTAGTGTTTTTTTCAAAACCTCTTTAGAGGAACCCATTAAGAAAAGAAAAGTTGCTTAGAGCAGTTCTAGTTTGACTTTGGTTTATAAGAACAGTAAGTAGCATCACTTTTACCCCACTCCAAAACTGCAGAATCAGATTCTCTGGGAGTGGGTTCCAAGAATGCTTTAAAAAGTTTTCCAGATTATTTTTATGTTACAGTTTGAAAAACAGATCAACAGTTGAGTGAGTCTTCTGCTGTATCCATTGTAGTCCTTACTGTATCCATTGTAGTCCTAAATAATTCCCTCTTACAGACTCTTAGTACCATATTCAAAAATATAAATCGCAACATTAAAAAAACTAGTCAAATGGTCTTATTTTCTTTTTCAAACTCCTTCTTGTTACTTCATAGTATCCAGATTAAATCCCTAATCTGCCTGACAGGGCTTTATGCAAAAGTAATGCACTCTTTCTAGGCTGATATTAATTCTGATTCCTCCTTGTAGCTATCATTGTATGTGATACATAGCCATAATGTGATAAATGTTAGTCAATCATTTATAATCAATTTCAAATCCTTTAATTTTCATGTTTTATCAAAAACTTTGCCAAATGAGGTCTTTAACTATATAAAGGTCCTTCTATAACTGAGCTATCTAATATGTTAAACACTAGCCACATGTAACTATTGAGCACTTGAAGTGTGGCTAGTCCAAAATAAGATGTGCTATAAGGGCAAAATACCTACTGGAATTTGAGCACTTGATGTGAAAAAAGAATATATAACATCTACATTTTTATAATGATCATATTCTCCAATGATAACATTTTGTATGTGTTATGTTAAATAAAATAAATTAATTTAATCTTTTTAAAGTGGCTACTAGAAAATTTAAAATGACACACGTAAGCTGGCAATATATTGCTGTTGAAAAGCACTGTTCTATAATACTTCCTATGTCCTGGCCAACATAATTACTCTAAGCTCTAATTAAGAAACAACTGATCTATGCAAATACACTTTCTTCTTAAAAATTAACAATCAATTTATTTTGGGAATTACCCAGTATTCTGAAGGGTTTGGCCATTTTTTCTCTCCCATACTAACCAGGGTTGTTTATCTCTTTCATCTCCCATTATAAATAGAGTTCTTTATCACTACCATTTGAAACAATCAGAAAATTATCATAAGCCATTAAGATGGTTAACCTCCCAAAATCAATCAGTCCCCAGAGCACAACCTATGTGAGGGCATTAATCATATTCTCTCTTCTCCCCTGCACCTCCCACCCCTGAAAACGTAGAGAGGTGGGAGCTGAAGAATGAATGGCAAGAAGAGAATCAATGTTTTAGCACAGTCCTGAAATCCCCAAATAGAATATCTTCACTCTAGCATTTTTACCCACTGAGGCTCTTTTCTTTCCACTCACCTCCCTAGACCCTGACATGCTGGAACAATCCTATGTGATAAAAGCCTAATATGCAAATTGACCGAACAGCAGAATAACCAGTCGATATGATGCACACTGACCACCAGGGAGCAAATGCTCAATGCAGGAGCCGCCCTTAGGCCACAGGCCCCAGGTCACCCAAGGTGGGTGCCAGCAGGAAACCCCCAATCGCCCTGCCTGTCGCCCTGCAGAGGGAGGTGACTGGTAAAGGCAGGGGGGTGGGGCTGGCAAGAGGGCAGCTCCAGGCCGGCCAACATGGGTGCCAGCAGGGGCCCCCTGATCACCCTGCCGGTCACTCCACAAATCGGCCCTGATCGCTGGCCAGGCCTAGGGACCCTACCCACACATGAATTTTGTGCACCAGGCCTCTAGTAGACTATAATGGAGCTCATTGTTTCCACTCTGAGGCTACTTTGCAGAAGTAAATCAGAATTAGCCACTTCGCCTTTGCTTAAGGCTTAAGTATGTTATGTGAAGTTGGGAGCCTGGCAAGGCTCTTCTTCAGGGTCATTGCTAAGGGAGGAGGCAACCACGCTTAGGATTGGCTGGGAAACTAGTGCCCTTGTGGCATAGGTAAACCCCATTTTGGGAATGCGGGGGCTTGTTGACAAGGAGTCAGGAGCCTCCACCAGCCTGAGGGGAGAGGCTGAATTCCCACGGGTCATAAACTCCAGTTAAACCCACTTTTCTCTTCTCATCTGCTAGGCCCAGGGGAGGAGGGGCAGGGAGAGAAAATGGTCTCTGCATTACTGCTGCCCATTTTCCCTTCTTCCTGCTAGGGAATGGTGGTGAACACTGGTTTTAGTGCTTGACAGTTGCAGCTGTAAATGAAGGACACCTGAGGGAGAAAATGGCCAAAAAACAATATGATGAATGAAGAAAATAGATAAAACTTGTGTTACCTAGTTTTGTGGGGACAGAGCAAATGGTTCCAATGCTGTCCTGGACAGGACTGGACCACCAAAGAAACCTTTGTTACTTTTTCTCTTAACCCATGGAGGTGTCCCCTTTTTCTCTGCAGTATCCCTCCCCTTTAGAGGATGTGGTTTGTAGGGAACCCTTTCATTCTGGGAGTTGACCTTTTGGTTTGCATAATTGTGGGTGCAATAGTCCCTGACTCTCTTAGCACTTCCTCTCTTCCCTATGTAAAAGATGACCTCACACTTTAATGTCAGCTTCCTCTTCAATACATTCATAACTCATTATCCAGTTTTTATTTTTAATTTTTAACATTTTCCAGAAGTTTAAGATAGCAATAAGTAGTATTTACAAGATTTAGGGGGTTTGTCAAAAATTGGCAATGGAAATTAAGAGTGAAGGGTCAAAGAAACATAGCACCAACTTTTGTGTTAGGTAAATTTGGATTTCATTGCTCTACAACTTAATAGTTATGGGTTTATGGCAAATTACTTTTTTCTGAATGTCGGTTTCTCTGTTGTTAAATGATCAGTTTCTCTATTGATGCCTACCTGACAGCATCAACATGAGTAAGATTAAATGAATTGAGTACGTAAAAGTGTTAGGCTCATTGTCTGACATCTGCAGGTAGTTTATAAAATAATAATAATTATAACTGTTGATAATAAGTGTCACATTCTGCATGCTGATTGAGAACACACACATCAATATGAGTAAAAATAAAAGTATTTTCCTTCAAGGGACTCACAGAGTGATAACTATTAAGAAAATATAAATGAAATGTAGAGAAAGCTTAACTAGGCCAGGTGGGTCAAAGGCACCCATTCCTGAAGAACTGAGAGTTAAAAAGAAACCTGAAGGATCCAAGATGGCGGCCGACAGGAAGCAGTGAGGAAGACAGTGAGTGAGTGAGTGAGTGAGTGAGAGAGGGAAAGGGGAGTGTGTGGGTGTGTGGGGTGTGTCTGTGTGTGTGAGTGGGGGACAGTTATATTCCGCAGGACTTTTAGGGGCTGGCGGACCAGGCCCTACTAGCTGAGTGGCCTCTGCTACCACTGCAATCTCTCCCTGGGTGGCCGGCTCTGCTGCAGTGACTGCACCATCTTGAAGGGGAGAGCGGCTGTGACTGGGAGCCCAGCCTCACCTCCACCTGAGGCAACCTTGGACACTCCCTGGGACCCTACAGCCACACTGGCCAGGGACCTGCTGCCTCTGCTGTGAAACTATGAACACCGAGACTCCAGCCATCCTAGCTGCGGGTGCCTAAAATGTTTGTCCAGGGGGAGAAAGGGTGGCATCCAAATAGGCAGACGGGTCCTGCGCCTTCTCACGGAGCAGATAGAAGAAACAGCTAAATCGAATAATATCCACCTAGAATTGGCTAATTCAACACAGTTGGTGGGGCAATCCATGGTTGGAAAGGACGGGGGATGCCTGGAGAACAGTAGGATGGGGATCTGGGCTGGAGAGAGAGACGTGCAACCAGGACTAGAGGATCAGAAGGAAACTGTGCTGCATCAAGTCCATGCCCCGTGGGGACACCCATAACACTCGACTGTGGAAGGAGGTGCATAGGGCTGCTGTCAGTGGGGGATTCTAGATCTAAGTCCACAGCCATGGAAGCTGCACCAGAAAGGCAGCCTGAAGTTCTTCACCGGCCATGCAGTGCTGGGGCGAGAGAGATGCACAGTGGCGTGTTTGCTCTGTCTTTATATTTTCCTTGCTAAACACAGTACATAGGATATTTCAATTACAAACACTCACTGTGACTGCAGTGCAAGGGAAGGTGGTTTTTATGGAAACTGGGGAGCATGATAGGGAGAGATGAGCAGGAAGCCAGCTCTGGGACAGTCTGGTCCCTCCAACCCTAAACAGCCATTTTTCTTCAAAAGACCAGGCTCCTCCTAGCAGCGCAGCTGCACCCAGCCTTGAGCTCAGCAGGGAAACAAGGATTCTGAATACACCCAGGGAGCCCTTGGGGATTGGGTTGAGGGGCCATTTGGTCCCAGAAACTAATACAGCAACACTGCCACCTAGAGCCCATGTGAGAAAAAGACGCTTGTGTAAATATGACTGAAAGCAGGCAGAAAAACAAAGCAGGAAGTCTGGCCCGCCTGTGTGAAACCAAGGCTTTGGAGTCTGATACAGAGGAGCTGTGGATCGTGGATCGCTGGGAACTTTAACACGGGGCTGACAACCTAACAGGAAACTGAGATGTGGCAGACAGAACAGTAGAGAGGGGTCTTAAACCAGCCCCTATTGGACATTAAAACTCAGATGAAGCGAATGGCACTTCACTACTCACTTTTTTTATTTTTTATCCTTTACTAAAGAAATTAAATTTTTTTCTATTTTATTTATTTTATTATTTATTTTATTATTATTATTTAACCTATTATTTCTTTTGGATTACTGTTCTACATTCTATTTTTCTTTTTTATCATTATTTTACTTTATCTCATTTTTTCCTTTTTGCCAACCTTTTCTTCCTCACTTCTCCCTTTGTCAGCCTGTTTCTCATCACGTGATCCTGCTTTAGTTTTTCTCTCTCCTTTCTTTTTATTCCTTGTTAAAAATTAATCTTCTTTATCTGATTTATTGACACATTACTATTATAATAGTCTGTTGGCTAACTCATATGTCTAATAGCCTCTCCCCCGCTCCAAATCCTTGCACCCTTCTCTTTTCTCTTTCTGCAATAGCCAATTTTTTTCTTTCTTTTCTTGTTGCTGTTTGTTTGTTTTGGATTTGTTTTTATTTTAGGCTTTTGTTTTACCTCTCCTCACTTGCTCTCTTCTTCTACTAATAGCTTAATGAGTTTCACTCAACAAACTCAGGCCTATCTGCTCTACTCTATTCTCCTTTTCCAAAAATAGATGAATATGTAGATAGATAAATTAAAGGAAGGGAAAAAGTTTTTTTCATATATATATGTATATATACTGTATATATATATATAAATTATTTTTAAAATTATTTTTATTGAGTATTTTGTTTTTTACTTTTCTTCTTATAAACTCATTCTCTTATTACCTCTTCTGTACTGAATCATGGCCATTCCCCCATTCATTCAATTCCTGTACCTTACCTTCTGGAAATAAGCTCTGCCTCCTCAGATTCAGTACCCCCACCATTTTTTCTGGGTGATTCTTGCTTGTATTTTTTGGTTAATTTGTTTGTTTTGTGGAGTTTTCTCCCCATATTCCCATATTTTTTCCATTCTTTTTCTTTTCTCTCTTACCTTCTTTTCTTTTCTAAATATAATTTTTGTAATCTTTTCTCTAAACTAATTCTTTTTTCTCTGGTGGTCACTTTTATTTGGGAGTCATCGGTGACGTGAATATATATGTATTTTGTTCAATCTGTGTCGTGTCTTGTCAAGTTGTATTTTGTGTATTTTGGTCAATGTGGTAAAGAGTGACCCACATAACCAGACACCCTGAGAGGAACAAAAATAGGAAGACAAAGAACAATCCCTATACAAAAGAAAAGGAGGAATCACCAGAAAAGGAAGTAAATGAAATAGAGGCAAGCAATTTGTCAGAGAAAGAATTCAGAGCAATGGTCATAAGGATGCTGAAAAGGATGGAAGACAAATAAAACATGTGTAGAAATCAAGAGGAAATGAAGAAACAAGAGGAAATAAAGAATGACTTAGCTAAAATAAAGAACACAATAGAAAGCATCTATAGTAGACAAGAATCAGCTGAAGACTACATCAGCGAGCTAGAAGACAAGGTAGGAAAAAACACCCAAGCAGAGCAGCAACTGGAAAAAAAAACTTATAAAGCAGGAGGAGAGCCTAATGGAGCTTTGGGCCAACTCAAAATGAAGCAACATCTGCATAATAGGGGTGCCAGGAGGAGCGGAAATTGAGCAAGGAATAGAAAACCTGTTTGAAGAAATAATGACAGAAAACTTCACTGATATTGGGAAGAAAAACTCACACAAGTCCAAGAAGTTCACAGAGACCCAAACAAAATGAACCCAAAAACTGACACCAAGACACATCATAATTAAACTGGCAAACACAAACGACAAAGTAAAAATCTTAAAGGTAGTCAGAGAGAGACAGAGAGCTACCTATAATGGATCTTCCATTAGACTATCAACTTCTTTCTCAACAGAAACATATCAGGTCAGAAAAGAATGGAATGAAACACGCAAATTGATGCAAAGCAAGGGACTAAACCAAGAATACTATACCCAGCAAGGCTATCATTCAAAATTGAAAGTGAAATCAGGAGATTCACAGACGAAAAAGGGCTAAGAAAGCTTATTACCACCAAGCCAGCAATGAAAGAAATGCTAAAGGAACTGCTATAAAAAGAAGAAATAGAAAGGGAAGAAGGAACATAGGCATAAAGAATAAAAATGGCAACAAACAAGTACCTATCAATAATAACCTTAAATGTAAATGGATTAAATGCTCCAATCAAAAGATATAGGGTAGCTGAATGGATAAGAAAACATGACCCATAAATCTTCAGACTACAAGAGACCCACCACAGAATAAAGGACTCAAACAGACTGATAGTGAAGGGATGGAAAAAAAATATTTTCAGGCAAATAGAACTGGAGTAGCAATACTGATATCTGACAGATTAGACCTCAAAGTGAAGGCCATAATAAGAGATAAGGAAGGCCACATCATAATACTAAAGGGAGCAATTCAACAAGAGGATATAACTCTGGTAAACATATACACACCCAATAGAGGAGCACCCAAATACATAAATAAACTTCTGAAAGATATCCAGGGAGATATGGACAGCAATACAGTTATAGTAGGGGACTTTAGTATCTTATTGACACCACTGGATAAATCCTCTAAATAAAAAAAAATCAGCAAAGAAACAGCAATCCTAAATGACTCACTAGATCAGATGGAATTAGTTGACATCTTAAGAACATTTCACCCCAAAGCTACAGAATATACATTCTTCTCAAGTGCACACTGGACATTTTCAAAGACAGACCACAGGCAAAGTCTCTTCTAATTCAAGAATATAGAAATCATACCATGCATCTTCTCAGATCACAATGGCATGAAATTAGAAATCAACCACAATAAAAACAATGAAAAAATCAAACACTTGGAGGATACATGATATTAAACAATGATTGGGTTACCAATGACATCAAAGAAGAAATAAAAAGCATCCTGTTAACAAACGACAATGAAAACACAACAACCCAAAATCTATGGGACACAGTGAAAACAATTTATCGATTTAATGCAATCCCAATTAAAATACAACAGCATATTTCACAGACCTTGAACAAACTCTCCAAAAATTCATCTGGAATAAAACACACACACACACACACACACACACACACACACACACACACACACACACACACACACACACACACACTCACACGCACACAACAAAACAATAGCCACAGCAATCCTGAGAAAGAAGAACAAAATTGGAGGGATCACAATACCAGATATCAAGCTATATAACAAAGCCATGGTTCTCAAAACTGCCTGGTACTGGCACAAGAACAGACATATAGACCAATGGACAGAAAACCCAGAAATAGACCCAAGCCATTATGCTCAATTAATATTTGACAAAGGAGGCAAGAGCATAGAATGGAATCAAGACAGTCTCTTCAATAAATAGTGGTGGGGAAATTGGTCAGACATGCAAAAAAAATTAAATTAGATCACCAAATTACACCATACACAAAAATGAACACAAAATTGTTAAAGGACTTAAATGTAAGTTGGGAAACCACAAAAAATCTTAGAAGACTCCATAAACAGCTAACTATCAGACATATATCGTAGCAAAATCATTACTGATATAGCTCCTAGAACAATGGAAACTAAGGAGAAAATAAGCAAATGTGAAATAAAAATAAAAAGTTTCTACACAGCCAAAGAAACCATCAACAAAACAACAAGGAAGCCCACTGCATGGGAGAACATATTTGCCAACATTATCTCTGATAAGGTTTTAATCTCCAACATTTACAGGGAACTCATACACCTTAACAAAACGAAGATAAACAATCCAATCAAAAAATGGACAAAGGACCTAAATAGACACTTTTCAAAAGAGGACATATAGAAGGCTTAAGGACATATGAAAACATGCCCAAAGTCACTAATCATCCAAGAGATGCAAATCAAAACAACAATGAGGTACCATCTGACTCCTGTCAGAATGACTATAATCAACAAATCAAGAAATGACAAGTGCTGGTGAGGATGTGGAGAAAAAGGAGCCCTCATGCACTGCTGGTGGGAATGCAGACTGGTGCAGCCACTGTGGAAAACAGTATGGAATTTCCTCAAAAATCTAAAAATGGAACTCCCATTTGACTCAGTAATCCCACTTCTCAGACTATATCCCAAGAAACCAGATACACCAATCAGAAAGGTTATATGCACCCCTATGTTCATAGCAGCACAATTTACAATAGCTAAGATTTGGAAACAGCCTAAGTGCCTATCAGCAGATGAGTGGATTAGAAAACTGTGGTACATCTACACAATGGAATACTATGCTTCTATGAAAAAGCATGAACTTTAACTATCTGCAACAGCATAGATGGAAGTGAAGACATTTTGCTAAGTGAAATAAGCCAGTCATAGAGAGATAAATATCACATGATCTCACTCTTATTTGTGATATAATAAACAACATAAACTGATGAACAAAAATAGATCCAGAGACAAGGTCACACTGAACAGACCATCCATCCTCAGAGAGAAGTTGGGGGATGGGGGGGTTAGAGATCAACCATAGGACTTGTATGCATGCATATTAGCAAAACCAATGAAAATGGACACTAGGGCGGTGGGGGCTTGTCCAGGGGGGGTGGGAGTGGAGGGATGGGGTCAACCCAGGAAAAAGGAGACATATGTAATACTTTAAACAATAAAAAAGAAAGACAAGAAACCTGAAGAACATACAGTCTGTCAGGAAATAATAAGAATAAAGGAATTTTAGGTAGAAACCATGAAGCCACATGGTAATTGGAGCTTTGGAAGAAAGTGTAGGAATAAAAGCTGAAAAAGTAAACAGGGTAAAGTACATAAACCTTCAGGTTTCATTTTAGATTTTGATTTTTCGTATTTTTTAGTGTGTGTTTTTTCTGGTCCTGTATAAATGTGCAAAATCTAACTTGCAGATTTGCTTTTAAGATTACATAAGCACAGATGTTGCCTAAGAGCACCTTTCACTTATAAGCCACTCAAAAATTATTCTTATTATTAATCAATGTATGATTAGAAGTCATTGAAAGATTTAATAAGTTTGTGTGAAAGATGGATCAATCTAACATGTCTAGTGAATTTGACATGAGACAAGTTTGAAAGCAGCTGCAGCAATCCAAGGGAAAGGCAGAGACAGGGGCTGAGTAGAAATTGGATCAACTAGATATAGGGGTGATGGAGTCAAAGGAGATAGGGTACGATTGATGAAGGAGTCTAGGTTAGGAACAAATTGAGATATCCATATTCTTTTAATAGTCCTCAGTGATGGCAATGGTAGAAAACTTATATTTTTACAATTGTTTTTATTATCTTTCTGGCAACCTGTGTGGGACTGAGACATTTTCTTATTTTACTGTCAGCCATTCTCTTGATTGCAAGCTAAATTAATACACTATCTACACTAATAAAGAGTAAAATGCAAATTGACCGTACCTTCACGATGCCCACCAGCCAATCAGGAGTGAGTGTGCAAATTAACCCAACAAAGATGGTGGGTTAATTTGCATATGCAGGCACCAAGCGGCCGGGGGCAGGGTGGGATGCTTGCGTCGTTGGCGATGACGCAGGCGTTCTGCACCGCCCCGCCACTCTGGGCCTCTGGGCAGTGTGGGAATGCAGAAAGGCAGCTCCGGGCCAGAGCAGAAAGGTGGCTCGGGCCGGAGCGAAGGCGGTGCTGGCAGCCAGGGGAAGGAAGGCCCATTCTTGCACAAATCTTTGTGCATCGGGCCTCTAGTTTCTTATAAGAGGATATTTTTGACAACCTAACATAAATTTATTGGTATGGCTTACATAATTTTATTAACCAACTAGAGGCCTGATGAATGAAATTCATGCATGGGTAGGGTCCCTATGCCTGACCGGCAATCAAGGCCAATCTGTGGGGTGACTGGCAGGGTGATCAGGGTGTCCGTGCTGGCACCCACCTTGGCCGGCCTGGTGCCACCTGCTCGCTGTCCCTGCCCCCCACCACCATGCCGGTCACCTTCCTCTGTGGGAGGTAACCGGTGCCTCCCTCTGCAGGAGGTGACCCGTGGGGTGATTGGGGCTCCCACTGGCACCCATTTTGGCTGGCCTGGGGTCTGCGGGCTGGGGGCAGCTCCTGCATTGAGCACCTGGTCAGTACAAATCATAGTGACCAGTTGTTCCACAGGTAGTTCCGCTGTTCAGTCAATTTGTATATTAGGCTTTTATTATTTAGGATGGCACAACTATAATTTAAAAAAATAAAAATGAAAAAAAAACAAATTTAGAATTAACCTATTCTATGGAATATTTGTGATAATTACTTTGAAATATTATTAGTTATAAAAAAGATTTATTGATAATTGTAGCCCAAAGTATCAACTATGTAGAAATTTTGTTTATGCTTCTCAGTCTACTTTGGAAGTTTGTATCTGGATTTAAAATCATTCTAAAGAATGTGGCAGACACTTGTGAGATTGAGAAAGTGATTTCTAAAAAAGGTATAATTTTTCTTGTCCTTTATGTATGTGAATTATTTATTTTTCAATTGTGCAAATAATACATGAATACATGGTCCTTGTGGAAGTATTCAAACCACATAGAAATATTGGAAATAAAAAGTAAAATTACCCGTTCACCTTCTATGTGCCACCTACTACCAGAAGAAACCATTATTAACAATTTGATTTATATCCTTTTCCACAAAATAATTACATATATTAGTTCAATTAAAAGAGAGAAAAAGCCAGTTATAGCAGGAAAGTTAAGCATAGTTTTTGATGCCAGACTTCCTGGATCCAAACCCAGACTCTATACCACTTACAACTGTGAGGTATTGGACATCTTATCTAATTTCTCTGCTCTTCAGTTTTATTGTATGTAAAATGGCAATTATAATATCTGTTGAAAGGGCAAAGCAAAACTGGCTATCCTCCATCTTGCGGAATGACCCCCCCCCTTGCTGGGAGTGGCCACAGGAGCAGCAGGAATGTCCTAACTCCCCCAACCACTGCCTGAGTGGACCAATGAAGCTCCCGAGGCACAGCTAGGTCCTAATAAGGCATATCCACAGGATACTCCCTATACATCACTGTTGACCAATCAGGAAACAATGGGGGACGGCTCCAGCCTCAGAATGTACTGGTCACTACTGGTCACTTCCTGACTTTTGTGCTGTAAGACCCTGCTGAAAAACCCTGGCCTATTAAGGCGATCTCTGTAACCCACGTCACTTCCCTAAGCCCACCCAAATGTCCAACCCTTTATAACCCATCGCTCCCCCGGGGATCGCTCTCTGGCCCCACTGCTGCGTCAGGAGGAGGCTGGGAGCCAAACCCGGGTTTGAATAAAGACTCTTTGCTTTTGCATCGGAGAAAAGGCTCCCTGGTGGTAGATTATTGGGGACCCTGAACTCTGGGCATAACATTTGGGGGCTCGTCCAGGATTCCCCAATACCCACGAAGGACCCGATCCGAAGAGTCTGACTACTGACTGACCGCGATAAGTTTCTGTATTGTCTATTCTCTGTATTGTTTATTCTGTTCTGTGCGAGCTCGCTTCTGAAGCCTGAAGTGCCCAAAAACGGTCTAAGTGGACGCACAGGTGGACCTTGGGTAGGAGGGCCAGAGGGTGCTCTGATTCTCCGTCTGGAGGGGCATAAAAAACTCCTGTCTGGAGGGGAGTGGCTTCCCCTCAAACCTCTGGGATGAAGCAGGTTGCTCCCGCTGGTTGGCGCACGGCCATCGTCCAGCTGTTCCTGGGTGTCTTTGTCTGTTTGGTTTCTGTGTCTTTCTGTGTACTTCTTGGACTTACTGGACGGACATTATGGGACAGACTCAGTCCACTCCAAGTGAGTGGAAAGGGGAGCTTAATCTCCTCCCCGCCCCTTGGAGGCCATAGAGCTTCCTCAGGCAAATTAATCAGGTGACTGTTTAAACTCTGGTAAATATCTAGTAGGAGTCAAAAACTCAGACTGTTTAGTATATAAATATAAATGTGAAAGTATTTGTTATCTCTTTCTGCTGTTTAATTTATTTAAAGATAGGGCGGACCTGCTGTGGCGGAATACAAAGGTCTTTAGCAGCTGCTGAGACACCTTTTTCTCAGAGTCCTTTGTTCTCCGTCAGAGAGGGAATCAGCCCACTTAGATGATAAAAATTCCTCTGTTTGTATAAATGAAGGTTTCAGTTTGCTCTGATTTGTGAATTTACTGTATTAAGTTGAATTTTAAAGTCCTAGGGTTGATTTAAAAGTATCCATTTATAACATTTCAAAGAACAAAAGAACTTTTATTTACAGCTTCCTTATCTCTTTTGGTGCTCGGAGACTCCCGGCTAACAGCTTCACAGGGCGGAGAGATTTACAGGCCCTGTCCCTGCCTGTGACATCATAGTCCAATGTGGAACTAAGGTTGAAGTTACTATTAACACTTTATAGATCCCGTTAACCGTTTGTTTAACTTACTGTTTTCAGTTACTAGGATCCTCATAGAGGACATAATCTGATCTTTCCCTTCCTCTCTCATTCTGATTCTAATAGCATCTGTAACTGGATTAAAAATCTTTTCTTTCATGAGGCCATCCAGGCTTTCAGCTCACAAGAAATCTCCTCCTGCGAGAGGAGAGAGGGACCCCCCAGAATGGGCTGGAGGCTCTCCCTCTCAACAGGTGTTTGTTTTGTGTTTTGTCATGTTGGTATCAGGACTGTTTGTTTTGTCTTTTTGTCTTATATTTTCTGTCATAATTGGACCCTATATATGTATATTATTTGTTGAGTTTTGATTTGTCAAGGTTTTGTCAGTTTGTTATCAGTTTGTTAAAATCCTCTTAGAGGACATTGAGTGGTTCTTCCCTTCCTGTTTAACCTTTGTGTGATTGGATTACTGAGCTTTTATCAAGGTTTTGCCTCTCCTGAAATAACGCTCTATGTGTAACCTGTCCCTCCCCGAGCCGGACTGCAGGATGACTTTTCCTTCAACACACTGGTCCCGCCCACTGGCCTATGGCAGAAGCCAGAAAAAGTGACGATAGGAAAGGGAGGCCCCCATCAGGGGACTTAGAGGCAGTGTTCCTGTTATCTGCTTAGATCCTAAGAATGTAAGAATACTTATTTACTGAAATGATATAAGGACACAGGTTTGTCTTATATTTTGTTGTCTGCCTGGTTATAATTATTTGTTCATATATAGAAGAAAAAAAAACCCACATTTAATTTGTTTAAGGCTGAGTGCTCTGACGGGTAGCAACCCCCCTGAGTGGCCACTGGGATTCTTTTTTCCCAGGGGTGTTTTCTCTCTGTCAGAGGGGGAATCGGCCTGCCTAACAACATTTCTGTCTATATTTATTAATTTGAAGATATGAAGTTATAACAATTGTAGTCCAAAGAGATTTAAAACAGGGACCACATTCTAAAATTAACTATAAGAAGGAAGCTGGAGCTGGCAAAGTCACCAAGTCTGCCCAGCAAGCTCAAAACCTAAATGAATCTTATTTCTGACACCTGCCACCACCCAGTCTTAATCAGTGGTGGAGGAACGGTCTCAGAAGTGTTTGTCTCAATTAGCCATTAAGTTTGATGTAATTAATGTACATTGTAAAACCTTTAAAAGAAAAGGAAAATATTTTGTAGGCCACTTGGTCCTTGTGTATGTGTGGCAACTCTTAAGTTATAATTTTGAAATCAGTAATTTTTAATAGAAACACACTCAAGCAGAGTGGCTTTTCAGAAAGGTCAGGGAGTCTGATTACAGTGTAGGGGTCACCGGTTCCCCCGTGCCACCTTCGTTAGCAGGAGGCAAGCGCTTTTCCCAGTGGGAACAGAGAGTGGACTGCCAGATGAAAACGCCTCGGTGGGACCCTTCCTTCGCCCCCGGGGACCCGCGCCGCGCTCCCTGCCTCCACCCACCCAGTGTCCATCCCCTCCAGGGGTTGTTTTAAGTGGCTAGGGGCAGCAATGAGGAGGGAAATTCCCTTGTGACCCCCTCCGCCCCAATGAGACCCAAGAACCCTCGGCGACTCCTTGGACACTTTTCACCGTGTTCTGTTAGGGGGCTTAAAGGCGGCAGCTAGAAATTCCCCTTTCCAGGCTTATCAGAATCTGATATTCTTATCTGTAGGAAAAATATGACAGTTTGAAATTCAAGTGGCTGGACCTGCTCCCTTCTCCCTCTGCCTTTTCTAAATATTTTAAAATAATAGAAGGTTTGAGGCATGGTTATGCATTTTTGAAGGACATAGAAAGACGGTTTGAAGGCTAATTTAAAATTGTAAAATTTGTGGTTTGTATATGTAGTAAGAAGGAGAACAGAGAAATGTTAGAAGGAAGAAAAAGCCAGCAGCAAATAGGAAGGAATTAATATGCCTATTGTAAGAAGCAGAGGCACTGGAAGAGAAAATGTCCTGGCAGGTTAGCTAGAGAAGCAGAAAGGGGAGACTCAGACTCCAAGGGTCTTTAACTTAGAGGAAAAGGACTGACAGGACCGGGGTTCCTTTCCATTAAGCCCCCAGAGTAACCTTACAAGTGGGGGGCAAAACTGTTAGTTTCCTGGTGGACACTGGAGCAGCCTATTCAGTCTTGACAGATCCGATGGGACCCGTAACCTCTAAGAAGACAGCAGTCCAGGAAGCCACCGGACAAATTGCCTGTTTTCCTTAGACATCAAAAAGGACTATGGACCTCGGAAAGAACACGGTAACGCATTCATTTCTGGTCATGCCAGAATGCCCGTACCCCCTATGTAGACGTGACCTCCTACAGAAACTATTTGGACTGCCATCATATCCTTTGAGGGGGACGGAGCGGGAATTCCTAAGGGCAGTTGGATACTACAACCTGTGGATACCGGGGCTCATGGAGATTGCTAAACCTCTAGACTCAATTACTGGGAGAACGCAGCCGCTGAACTAGACCGAAGTAGAACAATGGGCCTTTGAGGAGCTAAAGAAGGCTCTCGTCTCAGCACCTGCCCTAGCCTTACCAGACGTCACGAAGCCCTTCCACCTCCACGTGAGTGGGGTAAGAGGCATTGCCAAAAGGGTTCTCACTCAGACTCTAAGTCCCTGGAAGAGACTTGTTGCCTATCTGTCTAAGAGGCTAGACCCCGTGGTAGCAGGGTGGCCAGCGTGCCTCCGGGCAGTGGCCACCACAGCATTGCTGGTAAAGGAGGCAGATAAGCTGACTCTGGGCCAGGAACTAGCCCTGACAACACCCCATGGTGTGGAGGCCCTCCTTCGAGGTGCTCTGGAGAGATAAATATCAAACACCAAGATCACCCAGTGCCAAGATCTTCTCCTGGACCAGCCCTGCGTCCGGTTCCATGACACTGGCCATCAACCCTGCTAGCCTGCTTCCAGATGATGATCCAGAGGAATCCATTCATGACTGCACAGAGGTAACAGACGCAGTACAAATGGCTCGCCCAGACCTGACAGATGCCTCACTATCATCACCAGACAAGGTACTGTTCACGGTTGGGAGCAGTTATGTTCAGGATGGCATCCGATATGCAGGAATAGCGGTAGTCACCCTGGACCACAGCATTTGGGTGCAGTCCCTGAATAGGGGAACCATGGCACAAAAAGTCGAGCTTTTGGTCTTAATCCAGGCCTTCCGATGGGGACACAGTGCCATCCACCGGAAAAGAGGGCTACCAACTGCAGTGAAAAAGGACATTAAAAATAAGGAAGAAATTTTAGCCTTATTAAAGGTCATCTGGCTCCCAAGGGCAGTAGCAATGGTGCACTGCAAAGGACATCAGAAAGGGAAGACAATTGAAGCCAGAGGAAATAGAGCCGCAGACCAAACTGCCAAGGAAGCCGCCCAAACACCAGTGGGGCCTTTACAAGTTTTAGTAACCCTGCTGTACCTGGACCTACGCAGACCCCCTCTTACACCAAACAAGAGGAGGAATTGGAAGAACAGAAGCAAGCCATTAAAGGACCGGATGGTCGGTGTACCCTACCAGATGACTGTTGGTCCCAGAGGCTATAGGTCGGACGTTAGTTACCCAGTTACACCAGGCTACCCACTTGGCGTCACCAAGACTTCTGAACTTCTGCAAGGCAGGTACTCTTAGATAAAATAATTAAAAGCATAGTCACTAGAAGTACAGTTTGTGCACAGATAAATACTAAGCAAGGTAAGAAGGTCCCCCTGGAAATTCAGGCCCCAGGGAAATTCCCCAGGAGAGCATTAGGAGGTAGATTTCACAGAAATTAAGCCACCAGCATCAGAGTACAAGTACCTGCTACCTCTCATAGACACCTTCTCGGGTTGGGTTGAAGCATACCCCACTAGGACAGAAACTACCTCTATAGTCGCTAGGAGATTATACCTAGATTCAGGCTGCCAGTAGTCATAGGATCAGATAACAGCCCCGCCTTTGTAGCCAAGATATCTCAAAATATAGCTCAAGCCTTAGGACAGGCATGAGCAAGACTCAAAAAAAGAATTTAACTAAATTTATCCTAGAAACCGGTGAAAACTGGACCAACCTCCTGCCCTTCACCCTCTTATGGGCCAGGTGTACCCCCTACCGGTAGGGGTTTCCCCCTTTTAGAGATCATATATGATAGACCTCCCCCCGCCGCTTCCTTTCCAGGGTCAGGGAGAAACTGAAAGATGGAATTCATAACCATTCCCTTACTCAAGTCCTTACAGGCTCTGCAGTATACCCAGAGAGCCACCTATAAGCTTGTTCGCGATGCTCTGCCAGTGCCCACTGCGGACCCTGTACATCCCTTCCAGCCCAGGGACTCAGTGTGGGTAAAGAAGTTCACTGCCCAAGGACTCACCCCAACCTGAAAGGGACACTACACTGTTATCCTGAGCACGCCCACAGCTATTAAAGTAGGAGGCGTCCAGACCTGGCTATACCATTCCCAGCTCCTGCACCAGGAAACGGCCTGGATCCTGGCAACCACCTATGAGATCCCTAGCCTGGGCTCCACAAAGTCCAGGAGGAAACTCGAAACCTACAGGAGAGGAACTGGAATTCACTGTGGACAGTACTTTTGGGGACTGTAGTACTAGAGGCCTTAGCTAGAAATAAGAGACAAAGTAGAAATGCAGCCCGTCTCATGATTGAGCCGGGTGTCCTAAGACAAGGGGGGAATGAAAGGGCAAAGCAAAACTGGCTATCCTCCATCTTGCGGAATGACCCCCCCCTTGCTGGGAGTGGCCACAGGAGCAGCAGGAATGTCCTAACTCCCCCAACCACTGCCTGAGTGGACCAATGAAGCTCCCGAGGCACAGCTAGGTCCTAATAAGGCATATCCACAGGATACTCCCTATACATCACTGTTGACCAATCAGGAAACAATGGGGGACGGCTCCAGCCTCAGAATGTACTGGTCACTACTGGTCACTTCCTGACTTTTGTGCTGTAAGACCCTGCTGAAAAACCCTGGCCTATTAAGGCGATCTCTGTAACCCACGTCACTTCCCTAAGCCCACCCAAATGTCCAACCCTTTATAACCCATCGCTCCCCCGGGGATCGCTCTCTGGCCCCACTGCTGCGTCAGGAGGAGGCTGGGAGCCAAACCCGGGTTTGAATAAAGACTCTTTGCTTTTGCATCGGAGAAAAGGCTCCCTGGTGGTTGATTATTGGGGACCCTGAACTCTGGGCATAACACTGTTTCATAGAGATGTTATGAAGAGTATATCAGTTAGTACATGTGAAATCTGTAGAAAAGTGCCTGGCACATATTACATGCTCAATAGATGATGCAATCATACTGTATATGTTGTCTGCAACTCACATTCCATCAGTACACATTAAAGTAATGCAGTGTAGTAATTAAGAGCATGGGTTCTGAATTCAATTGCCTGGTGCACGTAATAGTTCCACCATTTCCTCGCTTTCAACAAGTATAGAACCTTTCTTTGTATTTGTTTCTTTTGTTAGATGGAGATAACAGCTTCTGTCTTTTCTCTTTTATTGAATTATGTGTTTGTAGTAATTACTTAATAGATTCTTATTATCATTCCATTATTAAAAATCCTTAGTTTTGTATTTAATGGAATAGATGTATCATAATTTATCTAACTATTATATTCTTGATGGCTGTTTGAGTTATTTTAAATTATTAATTGTTACAAAATATGCTGGTTTCCACACTGCTTCTGTTTTAACTTAAATTTTTTAAAATAACCTTGTTTCTGTCTTTGCTTGAATAACAACAACAACAAAAACTATTGCTGTTAACATTTCCCACAGTCATTTTCATTTGCATCTTGAATAAAAACTTTCAAGATCCTCTTTTGGTTTGTGATCTTCATCACCACACCACACATGAGATCAGCCCACATCATTTTCCTGTTAGTCCGGTTCAGTCCTAGGGCGTGAATGGAAAGCAGAACCATTTCATTCTGTGCGGTTGAACTTCTCTTTCCGAGGTGTAAACCCAAAGCTGAGGAACAAAGAAGCCAAGAGGAGCTTTTCCTGTGTTTGGAGTGTTGGAATCTCGGAAGACTGAATCTTTAGGCATCTTGACATTTGGAAAAGGTAAACCTAAATTCTTACATATTTTGTGTTGTATTGTTCGATTTTTTTCCCCGAAAAATATTTAAATGCGAATAAGTACATTTCCCGGAAACATTTACAGTAGACGCTGTAGACCTATAAAAGGAAAATTGTGTCTTGAATCAAGTCTCCTTTTTCTTTCCTCACACTTGTAGAATTTATAGGGAAAATTGAGATTCTTAAAGTTGCATGCCAAACCATGCAAAAGACTGAATTAAGTGCTTTGAGAAATAAGATTTAAGTAAAAAAGAAGAGAATGAGAAGAAGGGAGAAAGGAAGGAAGGAAAGGAGGGAGGAAGGGAGGGAGGGAAGGAGAAGGGAGAGAGAGAAGGAAGGAAAGAAAGGGAAAGACAAAAGAAAAAAGGATGGTAGTGAATTTGGCAAAATAATATTTATTTATTGATTTAGTGATTGATTGATTGTTTTAGCTGTTTTTAAGTGTACAATTCAGGGGCATTAAGTATTTTCACATTGTTGTGCAACCATTACCACTATGATTCCAGAAATTTTTCATCTTGCAAAACTAAAACGCTGTGCCCATTAAACACTAATTCCCTGTTCCCCTCTACCCCCAGCCCCTGACAATTTCTTTTCCACTTTCCATCTCTATGAATTTCTATTTCAAGTTAGAATATTTAAAAGTAAGTGGCTGTATTTATATTTTAAATCTGAAAGTATTCATGAGTTTAAACTATGTATAAATAAATATTCATTCTTTGTACACATTTTAAGGCATGGTAATTTTTTTCAATGTGTGATTCAAATTACAGTAATTAAAACATAGTTAAATTAAGACCAAGGTCTTGATAGCAGGCTTGATTTTAAGTAGACTATTTGAAAAGCCAAAGGGGGACATCTACAACAGTGTCAACATCAAAAATTATTTTTTAAAAAGAAAGGGTTAGGCGCATTAACAACTTTAAAATAAATCATTTGTGACAGCCGAATATATATACATATGTAATTAAACACTTGTATAAGTTTGTACTTTTTTGTTGTCTGATATATTTATTTTTATGGAACATTACATTATAAAACATTGAACAGGTTCTGGAATAAATATAAATATGCAAGCTGGCCTTTTTATTCTTCTTCAAGATAGAAAAGTGATTGGTATAATTCCATTACTTTGTTTATCCTTTCAACCTCTCCTTTTCTTCTCTTTGCCCTCTCTTTTTCTCTAAGGGACAAGACGGAAGGCTGAAATTGCTTAATTAGGCAAGACGGAAACACTCTGCTGGCCTAGTTTTCTGTAACTTCCCTCTATGACTACACTATGCATAGGACCTAGACATAATTGTGTTGTTACTAACCTGTCATTTAAGACAGCATCAAATGGTTTAGTGTGATTTAGTCACTCATTCTCTCTTTCTCTCTCAATAACTTAATACGTAGTCACTATCATGGCTTGTTATCAATATGGGCCACCAAGTGATGCTTTTGAATTCTCAGTGTTTTTGGAAACTCTTGGCCTTGTGTCCAGCTACCTGTGGATTAAAACCCATAGCCTGCATTCTTTTTACACACTTCCTTCAGGCTTCACTCTGACCCCAGCTTGCAAGGGATGTCCCCACCATATGTATTTGGTTGTATGACTCTTTAGCTCCAGCAGATCCAGTCATTTGCAGAGAAAAAGATGAAATAAAGATGATGCATAAGTTTGTACTTTTTAAAACACTTGCATGTACATCATATAATATCCTGACAATAATTCTGTGAAGAAAGCAGGGGAGTGTTATCACCATTTAATTGATAGGAAAATTGAGACCCAGGAATGATAAATAAATTACCTGATATTAAAAAGTTAGGGGAGGGTGGGGGGTAAGAGATAAACCAAAGGACTTGTATGTATGCATATAAGCATAACCAATGGACACAGACAGTAGGGGGGTGAGGGCATGTGCTGGGGGATGGGAGTGGCCGGCGAGAGGTCGATTGGGGATAAAGGAGATATATGTAATTCTTTAAACAATAAAGAATTTAAATTCAAAAAAGTAATAGCCTAATTTGAACCCAAATATTCTTATTCCTGGTCCTATTCTCTGTCTTTTGAGTAACACTACCGCCCTAAATCACTTGTGTTTCATGTAGAAGAAACATCTTAATTTGTCATTTTAATATATATTGCCTTAATGTGTTCTTTTATAATTTCAGGAATATACTGCACTCTTCTGTTTAGAAATCTTGACTAATAAAATGCTTGGAGAAGCCTTCCTACTTGAACTCCTATACAAAGAACAGAAATATACAACATTTTGTAAACCACTTACATGTAAGAAGACCTCAAATGATGAAAAGGAAACTTGGAAAAAGCAGCTTTTAGATATAGAGGACAGTTCACTTTCTCCTGATAAAATAGAAAATCAACAAAAGGTTGAGAAAGAAAGTTTAACAAAGCAAATTAATGATACAAGTAAAATAGAATTTGTGGATGAAATAACTGTACCAAAATGCAAAAGTGCATCCTTTCCAGGAAATCTGTCTGTTGCACTGCCCATTCCAAAAAGAGAACAACATGATGAAAGACAACTGGATTTATACCAATCTTGGTCATGTACAAGTATTTGCCAGAATTATCCTGACCTACAGATTGGAGGAGACCAAGTGGGTAACATGTATGATTCAGGCTGCTTTGTGGAACATATACGTGATGATGCTTTTAATGGTCCCCTTTTACTTTCAGTGGATATACCATTGGGCCATTCTCCTACCATTAAGCCTCTAGAGAAACTATCTGCCTCAAAACTTTTGAATGGGGATGAAATTCGAGAAAAAAGTATGTTGTTTCATAATCAGCCCCTCTCTAATTCTATGCTTAATAAGTATATGGAAAACAAGCTGGATGAACTCTATAAACAATTTTTGGAAGAAAATCTCACGAAATGCCTCTCTATAACCAACCTTATGGCTTCTAATTTGCTAATGAATAATGTAAATCAGTTTAGCCTTCAAATCTCTCAAGAACAGAACATAGAGGCTTCAAAAGCTCGGGAAGCTCTCCTACATTCTTTTTCAAGATGTAATCTCTATAACATTTCCCATGGAAACAGTTCTGAATTCAGCACTCCTAACCTACAAATATCAAACCAGAGAAGTAGGGAATTTGTATCAAATGTAATATAAAAATTAATTATAGGTTCCTTGCACTGACTTAAGAGACTGGAGTAACAATAGTTTTCTTTGCTTTATCATGTCACATCAGGCCTCCTTTGGGCTGTGGTTATTAAATTTTTTGAGAAATTATTTGGCCTTGGCAGGGTAGGTCAGTTGGTTAGAGCACCATCCTCATACACCAAAGATGTGGGTTCGATTCCCGGTCAGGGCACGGATCTCTCTCTCTCTCTCTCTCTCCATTCCTCTCTCTCACTAAAATCAATAAATAGAAAACAGAAATTATTTCATCAATGGTACATCTGTATTATTTTATGAGACAATTTTAATAATTAAGTTGTATGACCATGTTTTTTAATTATTTTGACATCTTTAATGGTTGCCACATTCATGTTTGTAAATTCTGTATGGCTTGTTTATTTAATTGCCACTGGAATCCCAAATTGATTACCTCACTCTCTCTCATCAGCTTTATTTATCACAAAAGTGGTACAAAACTGAGATGAGGAAAGGATTATTGCTTTCAGTTACTGAAAGGACCACTAGAAATGATATCATACAGAAGCATTTATTTGCCACAAAACAATATTTAAAACGTTATGGATTGTGCTTAATTATTCTTTATTTTATTTTTAACATACATACATATATTTTGACACTGACAGTAAGAATAGCCTAAAGGAAATTCTTCAAACTAAAGTTGGATTTAAATGGCATTGGAAAAATATGGAAGAAAGGCTTAAGAAAAATATAGAATTTGATATTGAAATTTCCAATTGAAATCTGGTGTTTTCTATACTTACCTGGCAGGGGAGATACCATGATCACGAAGGTGTTTGTCCCAGGGTGCGGTTTATCCATTGCACTCCAGATGTGCTGACCCCTGCGATTTTCCCAAATGTGGGAAACTTGACTGCATAATTTGTTGTAGTGGAGGACTGAGTTTGCGATCTCCTCTGGTGGGGGGAAGGGGGGAGGGAGAGAGAAACCTGGTGCTTTCTAACTTTCCTGAGACAGGCATCAACTTTTTTATATCATTATGTGTGCATGGTGGTTTTAAGGGTTGAGAGGAAGGAAAATATACAGGTAAATAGGACAAAATACATCTAAAAATGAAGAGACTCTCTTGGCAATTTTTGACACTTCTCAGATTATCCTCAATGAAGATCTTGGTTAAGGATAAAAGTCAACAGGATGTTATGGTGATTTTGAAATCTAAACTAAGTAAATTAATTTAAAAATATACCCAAAATAATGTTGTTTTATTGCAGACTTGGAAACAAAACTCTACACTTAACAGCTTACACTTCTCCTAGATATAGTAAAATGATTGGCATTCACTGTTGCTTGTAAAATAAGATTTTATGTATTTGTTATAGAATTATTATTATTGCATTACATATTAATAAGATTTGTGCATTAGTGATCACATGGATTTTTATACATACACAGTTATGTATGTGTGAAAATCCATCATAAATAAAATCATATTTGAAAGCAAAAATAAATAGATGATGGCAAAAAAATGTTCTCATGTTAAAATCAAGATAACTGTCATTTGGAAAATGCTTATTGGGAATTTAGGACTTTTCTTCTCCAATCATGTTGTTGTGTTCCTTTCCTCAAGGTCTAGTAAAAAATTATTAAAATGTTCTTATTATTTCCTGTTGATTTTATAATTATTATAGTGTAAATGTATAGCATAATTTGTCACAATTTTATGAAATAGCCTTTAAATAATTATATTTAAAAACATATCTATAAAATGATGAAAATTAAATTACAGTATATTGACATCAATTACAAATACTGAATTATTGTTATAGGCAGCTAATTCTTTGAATTGTTCTGCTATTTTTTTTAAAGATGAGAAATTTGTAGATTACAGAATTGCAATGTAGTTCCGGTTTTTACTTCCCAAAATGAATAGAGGCACTTTACCATAAGACTTAAATTGTCATAAGACCTTGTTTTCATCTGACAGTGACTGAAGTTCATAGATAAGCTATTTCCTGAAATTTATTTATCTCTACAGTTGTAAACTGCACCTGTATCTACCAAATAGAATTTATGTAGATGAAAAAGTTTAAGGAACAGCTCAGGAATCTGATGACTTGTGTGGTTCTGTCCCTCTCCTTTGAGGGTTCAACACCACTTTAGTGACACTATTTAATTATAGAGCACCCTTGTATTCTTTTCCTTAGGTGAGGCTTAGGAATTAATATCTAAGGGTTCAACAAATATAGGACCAGCTTGAATCTAGAGCATACCTCCAAGGCCAATTCAAGATCAGAATGAATTTTCAGAGCTTTCTATCCTCTAGAAGTCTAGATAGATGTATCCTCAAGACACTCCAGATACTCTTAGAAACTGACTGGCTACTTATTCATTAAACAAATATTTATTGAGCACTGTGATAAGTGATAGGGATAAATGGTGAACAAAATTGATGCAGTTACTGCTTTTCATTGAGATGACAGTCCAGCTGATTTAGAATCAAAGAACAAAAGTAAATCATCACAATCTAATTTTAGAGCCTTGAAAGTTATGAGCATGTAGCTCTAGATAACTTATGTTGATAGTTCTGCCAGCTTAGCCTGTTAATAATCTAGTCTGAGTCTTGTATCCAGGACCGCTTTTTGGTTGCCATTCCAGCATACCTCTACTGATTACTAAACATGCTGAAATATCTCCTTGCCAATTGGTATGAAGCTGCTATTCCCAACCTTCCAAGTCCTCCCACCATGGGTATCCTGGTCATTCTGACTCCTTCTTTGGGAACTTTGTATCTTCTTGTCATCCAGCAACTGAACAGACAAATGGGGCTTTAATACCCAACTCCAATCCTATATAGAGCACTTCTTTTTCATATGAGCTGTTAAATATTTTGACCATCATTTTTGCTTTTATCTACTTCAGTATTGAGATTCCAATTCCAAAACCCTGTTAAATAATACTACTATTCCTAGACTTTGGCCCTGCTTTTCTTGCAGCTACTAAGTAAATGAAGATGTATTCATAAACAACAAATATGTAACTACACCTTCCTCACTGTCTCTTTCTTTGATTCTCTCTTGCTTTCCTTTGAATCTTTATTGCTGCATTCTTCTCTAAGGCCATTTGCTCCTTGTTAGATTACCTAGATGCATACTAACTTATAGAATTACTAGAGGCCTGGTGCATGAAATTCATGCACGGGGGGGGTGTCCCTCAGCCCAGCCTGCATCCTCTCCAATCTGGGACCCCTTGGGGGATGTCTGACTGCCAGGATCGGGCCTAAAATGGCAGTCGGACATCCCTCTCACAATCTGGGACTGCTGGCTCCTAACTGCTCTCCTGCCTGCCAGCCTGATTGCCCCCTAACCGCTCCCCTGCCAGCCTGATTGATGCCTAACTGCTCCCCTGATGGCCCAATGGCCCGATGGCCCCCAATTGCCCTCCCCTGCCAGCCCAATCGCTCCCAACATCCCTCCCCTGCCAGCCTGATCACCCCCAACTGCCCTCCCCTGCTGGTCTGTTTGCCCTCAACTGCCCTCCCCTGTCCGCCATCTTGTGGTGGCCATCTTGTGGTGTTGTCACGTGAGGGCATAGCACGAGGGCATCACATGAGGGTGTGACGCCACCTAAGCTTTTATTATATAGGATGGCCTATTACCTGTTGACCAAATTGAGTGACCTGAAACACTAGAGAGGACCTCATTTTGGGTGTTGTACCTTGATTACCCTGAATACTCTATATTATTCCTGTTTTATATGTTGTCTCAGACCTAAAAGCTACTGATATTGCATTGTTTCATAACAAAAGAGTGATTTCTGTTTCAGACACTGAGGAATTATACTGTAAAGCTTAACTACAAAATAGATCCATGCCCTGGTTGGTGTGGATTAGTGGATAGAGAGTTGGCCCATGCACCTAAGGTCTCGGATTTAATGCCCAGTCAAGGGCATGTACCTGGGTTGCAGGATCAATCCCTAGCTCTGGTCATAGTGGGTGCGGGAGGCAACCAATCAATGTGTCTCACATTGTCTCTCTCTCCCCCCCCCTCCATTCCACTTTCTCTTAAAGTCAATGGAAAAACTATCTTCAGGTGAGGATTAATAAAATAAAACAGTAAAATAAATAGGTCCATGCCCTGAGAAGATTGGCTATTTATGTGAAGTTCCTTAAATGTCTATTATAGAGATTTATCCATGTAACTGAAGGTTTTATTACCTATTAAATACCCATATACCTACAGGTAGAATGCTATTATTAGTCATTGTCATTCTGTAATATGAATACCTACCATTTTTAGTGTCTATTATATGATAAACACTCTACTAAGATTTACTCATTTAATTATTTACACAATATTAGATAAGTAATATTATCCCAATTTTAGACAAAAGAAAATTAAAGTTCAGAGATATTAAAAGGTTTTACTCAAGATCATATATATATTATGATATATATATATAATGATATATATCCTATCTAATAATAGACAAATATGCAAATTGACCATACCTCCAACACACCCACAAGCCACACCCACCATCCAATCAGAGCGAGTATGCAAATTAACCCAAGCCAAGATGGCTACAGCCACAGAGAGCAAGGTTTCCTAGGTAACAGAGGAAGCCAAGCTTTCCGCCTGCCCTGGCCAGGCCTAAGCCTCCACTCAAGCTACAAAGTTTCAATTATAGAAGGTAAACAAATTCAAACAAATGGCGGCAGAATGGTGCTTGAGAGAGCAGGCCAGGGTTGCTGCCGGGAACAGGGGGAGCAAAGCTTTCCGCACACCCTGGCCGGGCCCACCCGCTTAAGGCAACAAAGTTTCAATTATAACCCCAACACAAATGGCTGCCTGCGGAGGGAGCCCCAGGCTTGGCTCTGCTCCAGGCTACAAAGTTTCAATTGTAGAAGGAAAACAAATTCCAGATACCAGGGCCTCTGCTTGGGTTGCCAGGGGGCGTGGCCTGCCTGCAAACCACCACAGGCCCCTCGATCAGGCTGCCCCACACCCCAAGGGAATCCCCACCTGATCCGGGACGCCCTTCAGGGCAAACCAGCTGGCCCCCACCCCTGTACCAGGCCTCTATCCTATCTAATAAAAGAGTAATATGCAGATTGATCATCACTGCAACACACAATATAGCTGCCCCCATGTGGTCAAAGATCCTGCCCCCATGTGGACACAAGATGGCCACCACAAGATGGCCAGCAGGAGAGGGCAGTTGGGAGGCACCCGGCCTGCAAGGGAGGGCAGTTGAGAAGGACCAGGCCTGCAAGGGAGGGCAGTTGGAGGTGATCAACCCTGCAGGAGAGGGCAGTTAGGGGTGACCAGGCCGGCAGAGGAGGGAAGTTGGGGGCAAACAGGCTGGCAGCAGAGTGGTTAGGGGGTGATCAGGCTGGCAGGCAGAAGTGGTTAGGGGCAATCAGGAAGGCAGGCAGGCAAGCAGTTGGGAGCCAGCAGTCCTGGATTGTGAGAGGGATGTCCGACTGCCCATTTAGGCCCGATCCCAGTAGGATCGGGCCTAAATGGGCAGTCGGACATCCCTCGAGGGGTCCCAGATTGGAGAGGGTACAGGCTGGGCTGAGGGACAACCCCCCTCCATGAACGAATTTCGTGCACCGGGCCTCTAGTATATATATAATGATATATATATATTAGAGGCTCGGTGCATGAATTTGTGCATGGGTGGGGTCCGGCCAGCCTGGCCAGGGGAATGGGACATGGACGGTTGGCCAGCCTGCCTGCTGGTCCAACTCCTGGTTGAGGGGACAGTTTGCATATTAGCCTTTTATTATATAGGATATACACTGAGTAGCCAGATTATTATGCGTTCAGAGAGCATAATAATCTGGCCACTCAGTGTATGTGCTTTATATTTTTTATTATTTACTTACC
Source organism: Ia io (assembly GCA_025583905.1). NCBI lineage: Eukaryota > Metazoa > Chordata > Mammalia > Chiroptera > Vespertilionidae > Ia > Ia io. Next base: position 37,961,431 of record JAJQQW010000001.1, on the reverse strand, counting down.
ACAAGTAAAGGTCCGGAATTGTTATCTTTCTTTTAATTTATTTTTTTTTACTGTTTCACTTCATTACTGCTGCGTATGTGCTCCATGTCAGTGATGTAGGTGCTTATGTAGGTGGGTTCCGACTTACAGTGAAAATTGCCTTATGTCATGCACTAGGAACGGATCTCCGACATAATTCGAGGACAGCCTGTATTTAAAAAAATTAGTCTGCTATATTTGGTCAAATATCTAATTAACTCTGAAGTTAACTTACATAATTATTGCCTGTTACCTGTTGACCAAACTGAGCCCTAATGTCTTGTCAGGACCTGACAAATGACTTCATGGGCCTCATATGGCCTGTGGGCCAGAAATTCCCCATTCCTGCCCTAAGGGTTGCAGATTTAGCAAATAGAAATCCAAAATGCCTAGTTAAATTTGAATTTCCGGACAAACAACAAATTAGTTTTATTCTAGATATGTCCCCATGCAATGTTTGGAACACACTTATACTAAAAAAAATCATTTATCTGAAATTCAAATTTACCTAGGCATCCTTTATTTAATCTGGCAACCTTACTTTTAAACATTACCCTTTGCTTTTTCTAGGGTGATTTAAAAAGCAAGGTGAGTGATGAAGGTGGAGAGAGAGTAGTGGAATAGAACATGAAGGCAGTGGGTGAAGAACTGAAGGACCCAAGTAAGTGAGAAAAGACCAAGAATTCTGGAGGCTGTAAATCAAAGATACCATTTTATAGAGTCAACACCCTGAATGAGACCTGGGGAGCAAGATTAATCTCCTGGGTACTTTGTAGACTAAGTTTTTTTCTTGTGTAGGTATATTGAGACATCCACATTTCAATCCTGTTACATGAATAAATCATTATTTGAAGCAAATGGGAAGCGTTCTAGAAAGAGCATGGGTTCTACAATGAGAATATTTGTGTTTTAGTAAAGTCCCAACTCAACCACTCACTCACTGCCTGACAAGGCACTTTTTTCTCTGAGTCTTTATCTGGAAAATGAGGATAGCAACATTTGTCCTAACTATATCACAAAACTGTTTTAAGCATTAAGGGAGGTGAAAAAATTTGATAAGTGACAAAACCTTCTACTAATATAAGGCCTTTTTATAAGGAATCAGTACAATTCTAACAAGTCAATAAATCATCATGCTCAAGGTTGAGACAGGGGAAAGATTATTTTTCACCAATCTGTTTAATGCTTGTAATAAATCCCTTCTGATCACTTAACAGGACCATCTAAAAGTAAAAAGAGGAGAGTCCACACATGCTGTTAGTGTTTACTACTGGAAGGGAACACTTTGTGTTCTATAGGTATACATTATCTCAAAAAATTTTTTAAACTTCTTATTGAGTTTGTTGGGGTAACATTGGTTAACAAAAGTATATAAGTTTCAGTTGTACAGTTCTATAATACATCATCTGTGTATTGTATTGTGTGCTAACCACCCAAAGTCATCTCCTTCCATCACCATTTATGCCCCCTTTACCCTTTCCTCCCTCCCCCAACCCCTTTCCCTCTGGTAATCACCATACTGTTGTCTGTGTCTATAAGTTTTGTCTTTTTTTCTTAGTTCCTTCACTTTTTTTCCACCCATCTCTCTGCTCCTTCCTCTCTAACAGCTGTCAGTCTGTTCTCTGTATCTATAAGTCTGTTTATAGTTTGTTTGTTAGCTTAAAATAAAAAAAAATACATATTTATCTAATTTTTCCTAAGTGCTTGAGAATGTTTATAGCATTATGATTTAAATTTCTATTCCTGATGAAGGAAATTTAAGGTAAATGTCTCTTAAAGATAAATCATATTGTTAACACTGAGTGAGAGAAACAGAAACTTTATCTGTTTATTTTTTATTGATTTGAGAAAGGAAGGGAGAGAGAGAGAGGGAGAAACATTGACTTGAAAGTGAACATGGATCGGTTGCCTCTTGCATGTGCTTTGACCAGTGATTGAATCCAAAACCTGGGTATGTGCCCTGACCTGGAGTCAAACCTTAGACCTTTCAGTTTTTGAAACAACACTCCAACCAACTGAGGCTCACCGGTTAGGGCAGAAACAGAAACTTTTAAAAATAATGTGCATTATCTCCTATTAAATTGAAGAGTATGTGGCTGGTGGAAACTTTTGTGGAAGAGTCACTGAAGGGTAGGTTTCAGCAGCAAATTCTGTAGCTACAGTAGTTTGTTTTTCTAAGGGAATGTAATATTGGCAAAGATTAGGATACTATTTGAAAGAGAGAGGTGACTGTATGCTGTCAAAAAAGTGTGATTGGTAGTCACAACATACTCCTGTGGATATAAAGTAGAGCATAGGAAATATAGTCAATAATACTATAATAACTAGGTATGGTGCCAGGTGGGTACTGGAGATATTGAGGGGAACACTTTATAAATTATATGATTGTCTAACCATTATATGTATGTTGTACACCTGAAACTAATATAAAACAATATTGAATGTAAACTGTAATTGAAAAATAAAATTTAAAAATGTAACATTTTTTTAGAAGAAAAGCAAGTGTGATGGCAGGACTGTGTAGTTGGTAAAATTTGTTTCTCTGGCCTCCTCATAATTGAAATAATAATAATAATGATAATAATAATTTTATAAACCATAGGGGTGTGAATATGTCAGTATTTCTTCTTCTAACGGGGTATGAATTATAAGCCTAACTTCTCAGTGTGGAACAACAGTTTGCATTCTTTGGTAAAAGGCATTAAGCTTCATCCAGATACCTATGGGATGAGGGTTTGAGCTTCCTATCCCAGTTCCTCAAAATCCCACTACCTAGGCAATCCTGAACTGCTTAGGTCTAAAGTCAGTCCTGTGGGGGCAACAGGGTCATTTTATAAAATAGGAGCTAGTGCTCCTTCCTTAAGAAATGTCTTATGAGAGACTAAGAAAAAATGTGAGTGGAAGTATTTCAGAAGTATACAACAATAGCAAAAATATAATAGAAGAAAAATAAGGGAGGATTTATTTTGAGTTTTTAGAAGGTCTTTACTTTCTAAGTTTAGATATTATAGAATTGTAGGACATTATAGACATAAAATTCCATAGAGATAATGTAGATTTTCATCCTTAAAAAGCCACAGAACTAAGTTCACCTCTTTTTCTGTCTCTTACACACACACACAAACACACACACGCACACACGCGCGCACACGCGCACACACACACACTTATACAGTAGCTCAATGTATACAAGAGTTACTGTGATTAAAAGAGGAAAGATTTTGACCCTTTTCCCACATTAAGGCAACACTTCAGGGGCTCTTTATAATAGTTGGAAAATTATGGATCTAATACTGAACTTACATATCATAGACTAAAAATATTATTCTCAGGGAGAGGAAAAGAAATTGTCCAAGCAATTAGTGAATGACTAACTGGTACTGTTACCCAGGTCTTCTGATTCAAAGTTGAATTTGCTTTCTTATTCTTCAACCAAAGCACCAGGCTTCTATATGCTGGAAACAGAATCTCATCATCATCACAATCATCATTGCTCTCACAGATGGCAGCCATAATAAATTTTACCTTGTAGCAGGTGTGCCAGAACTGGCATGGGCTCCTGTATAATGGCATGAGGTCTTATGGTTGCTTTCAAATTATCATCTAAAATGATGACATAAACTTCTGGTTCTGGCCTCCAACAACTGAGAATCACTCATAATTTCTCACTCCTTACCCCAGATCCACTAATATTTAGGGTTGAGCCTGGCTTGTGTGGCTAAGTGGTTGAGTGTCGGCCTATGAACAAGGAGGTTGTTGTTCGATTCCCGGTCATGGCGCGTGCCTGGTTTGCAGGCTTGACCCCCATTGCGGGGTATTCAGGAGGCAGCTAATCAATGTGTCTCACTCATCATTGATACGTCTATCTTGTTCTCCCTTTTCCTTCCTCTCTGAAATCAAATTTAAAAAATTAAAAAAGATTTAGGGTTGACACACCATGTATTTTTTAAACTTATTCTAGTATTTGTAACTTCTTCTCAAAAAGAAATAACAAAATTAGATGTGATAATTTCTCACTGGTATAGTTGCTTATTGGGCAGTGGTGAGGAAATAATCAAAGTGATTAGAGTGTTCATACAATAGAAAGGATGATAAATTACTCTGAGTGCATTTTTGTAAGAGGAAAGCAAGTCAATTAAAAATGAGTCAAACCACCATTCTTTGTTTGAATAAGCAGATAAGTAAAATATATTTGCTTGCTTCTCTCTTGCCACTGTGGAACATTGAAACTACTCTTTAATATTTAAATATATATATGGGACAGCTTCTTCAGTGATGCTAATGATGAGACAAAGGAGGAGGTGCTCATGTTCAGACAAATTATAAATCTCATTACATTTTACATTAAGGGTCTGGATGGACCAGACTGAAATCTGATAGCTGGCTGATGTTGAGCAATGAATTAACTAGCCAGTGTGAAGACCCTTAAACTGAAAAAAAAAAAGATCTTTAAAAAACCCTGGAAAATATTTTATATGGTCTACAGATAAATAATATATTTATAGAATGCTAGATCTCTTCCAGGTTATTTCTCAATTTTGAGTTTCAATCAAAACTACCTGAAAATCTTCTCTGAGATAAATTTTCTTGGCCTTCAACCCAGAACTACCAAATCTGACTTTGAGGTTTGGGTTTGGAAATATTATTTAGGTCCCAATACATATATTTGGTAAGTAAGTTCTGACCTAGATCAATTCCTTCACTGTAAAGATAAGGAAACATAGAGCCAGAAAGGGTAAATGACTCACTAAAGGTCATTTTGTTTTCCTTTTCATCTGTATTTATGAACAACAAATGTTGGAGGAGGAAGGAAGTGATACAGAAGGGTGCCCCTTTATCAGAGAGGTTTACATTAGAAAACAATTCAAGTCAGCTTCATATTTTCTCTTGAAGCTTTTGGGGACATGAGTGAGAAATTTTGAGACCCAATACTGAAAGATAAAGAGGGATACAGAGTCATTAATTCTCCATAAAATAATGTATAATGGGTCTTTGCAGAATTCTTAATACTTTATTTCGTGGGATATACCAGATTCTGCTAAAGTGAGTGTGACTCTAAAATGTAGGTGCAGTTTATAAGCTTGTTTACTTAGCATATTTACTATTCCTTATACTTTGAATATAGTCTAATTCAGTTTATTGCAACAAAGAGCCACACTTTTTTTAATACTCACCTGAGGATATGTTTATTGATTTGATAGAGAGGAAGAGAGAGAGAAACAACAATGTAAGAGAGAAACATCAATTGGTTGCCTCCCATATGTGCTCCAACAGGGGATCAAAAACACAACCTAGGTATATGCCCTGAATGGGAATCAAACCTGCAACCCTTTGGTGTACAGGAAGATGTTCCAACCAAATGAGCCATGTGGTCAAAACAGGAGGCCACAATTTTAATACCACCTTATACTGTTAACTCCTAATTTTAGTCATTTGGTTTGCTACTGTTTAATCATTAATTTTTCTTTTTCTTTTTATTTTTTCTTTTTCTTTTTCTTTTTTATTTTTTTAAATTACTTTATTGATTAAGGTATCACATATTTGTCATCAACCCCCCCATTCCCATCCCAAACCCCCCCACATGCATGCCCCCATCCCCCTGTTGTCCGTGATCACTGGTTAGGCTCATATGCAAGCACACAATGACTATTTCTTTGTACTTGTACCTTGAGAGTACAGTGATGATATCAAGGGGGCTCACTTATGCCAGGCATTAGTGTTATTTACTTGGGTTCCATTGTAAAGTACTTATATCAAAAAGAAAAATGATGTTAGGAGGTAATACTTTCTAGTATACTGTTTTCAAACTTCTGAAGGTCTAAATCATATACCAAAACAGTTATTTTATTGTATTATTATTTTAAAAGTTCTTGAAGAACAACCCTTCAATTGGGTACTGTGATGTTTTATCACCCAGTGAGAAAAATTTTCCTTATAGACCTATTGCTCTTATAATATTCCCCCCTGAAAATAAATATTCAGATCAACCAAGAACTTGTATGCATATATGCATAACCCATGGACAGATAATAGAGTGGTGAAGGCCTGGGGTGGGGGCCAGAGGTGGGCTAAAAGAGGTCAATGTGGGGAAAAAGGGGACATATGTAATACTTTCAACAATAAAGATTTTTTAAAAAGAAAGGAAAATATTTTCTATAGGGTTAACTACAGAGATGAGTCATTTTCTAGCTTCATATTTAGCATTAATTAGGTACAATGAAAATTATATTAAGTTTCAGATGATCCAAGGAATACCACATACTTTATACCCCTAAAACACATAAAACAAAGATTGTAACCAATTTTAGTGGATTTGGTCCAAAACGGAGCAAGACTTGGTGTTAAAGAAGCATAGTAAGAGATTGACGATAGTATGTGCTATTTTTCTAACAGCAAGAAAGAGTTCTCTTCTTTTTTAAAAAAATATATTTTATTGATTTTTTACCGAGAGGAAGGGAGAGGGATAGAGAGTTAGAAACATCGATGAGAGAGAAACATCAATCAGCTGCCTCCTGCACACCCCCTATGGGGGATGTGCCCGCAACCAAGGTACATGCCCTTGACTGGAATCTAACCTGGGACCCTTGAGTCCGCAGGCCAACACTCTATCCACTGAGCCAAACTGGTTAGGGAGAGCTCTTCTTTTTCAAAAGAAAAAAAAAAAGCAGGGGTGGGGAGAAAGGAATGTTGGAGTTTCATGTGGGGTTTCGTGTGAAAAGAACAACTGGTCGCAGGAAGAGCTTGTCAGCTGAAAGGGACATTAAGAGCATAGTTATGAGGAACAGGTCAAGAAAACATTAGGTAAGCCAGGGAGAAGTCTTCTCTGAGGGAGTTTTACAAAGTCATTAAGAAAGTAATGATAAGGTTCTGAATAATGATTTTAGACTTCCTGCTTTTCATTTTAATTTAGCCTGCAATCGACCAATTCACTTTTTAAGTTTTTTTTTTTTTTTTTTTTAAATTCTATCATTATCAAGGGAGACAATAGGGAAATCAAGAACACCAGACTTGATATGAGATGACTCAGGCTCACATTATAGTTGCATTTTATCAGAGCTTTTGGAAGTCACTTTCCCCATTTGTAAAATCAGATTTTTACCTGTGCTACTTATACACGACACTAGAGGCCCGGTGCATGAAATTCTTGCTCTCCTGTGTGTGTGTGTGTGTGTGTGTGTGTGTGTGTGTGTGTGTGTGTGGCGGGGGGGTGGGGCGGTGGAGAGATCCCTCAGCCCCCTGCACCCTCTCGCAGTCCGGGAGGCCCTCAGGGGATGACGGACATCCTAGCACTGCCGCGGAGGCGGGAGACACTCTAGCCACCGCCACTCGCCAACCATGAACCTGGCTTCTGGCTGAACAACACTCTGCACTGACCACCAGGGGGTAGCTCCTACATTGAGTGTCTGCCCCATGGTGGTCAGTGTGTGTCATAGCAACTGGTCATTCCACTGTTCCATTGATTTTCATATTTTATAAACTATAAGGTCTATACAAATGTTAATAAATTATTCATGCAGTTTTCCCTAGTTTTGTACTCACTCGTTCTCCATTGGTCCTTCGAGCCCATCAGTTTCCCATTGTCTTATAGAAATCCTCTCCTCCTTTGAGCCACATGCCATTCTTCTATATCACTCTGTCCTATGTCTTGACTACTTCCCTTTTCATAGAAGACCGTGATGCATGACTCAAAGTGCTTCCACCAAAAATACTGTCACTTTTATTCTCTAGTGGCTAGTCTACCTCAGCCATTGTCATCACCTCAAAATGCTCTATCTACATTGAGCATTCTATTTTCTCACTTGAGTCTCTTATCTATCTTCCAAGATAGTGTATTCAACTACTACTACCGCAATTATTCTTTAACTTATGGTGCATTGATATCTCTAACTTGCCCCTATCTAAGGAGCCTCCTCTTATTTTTACTTTCTTCCCTATCCATTTTAGATTCCATAAACCATTGTTTCAAAAGCTATTTTGTCAAATAGGTACTACCTATAAATAAGTGATTAGCTGTATTTTCTTTCTCCTACAACCCTTTGTTTAGTGGCTTTCTTGCATTAGTTCTGTAAAGTCTATATTCTTTGTTATTTGCAGCTATTCAAGTTTCTTCATGGTTTGCTTAGTGATTGGCTAACCAAAGATTGGGCAGATTTCCTTAAACTGGAAAAATACGTATTACAGTCTCTGCCAAGGCACTCTGTGTCTTTATCAGTGCATGCCTTGAATAATTAGCCAGGCAGTTGAAAATTCTTTCTTAACCCTCATTACTTACTTATGTAGAGCCTCAAAATTATGAGTCATCCAGGAGGGAGAGCCTAGGGCTTTCTCAGCTCCATCATGAGCATGCACATATTTGGAACTATTCAAAGACACCTATGGAAATCTCATTCCCAAGATATTTTTTCTTTTAAGTATTTTGGGCAGCCTCTTTTTTGCCCAAGTTATTATTGCTGCCTCAGAAAGCTGCAATGTTCAACAATTGCCACTTATACATTTTTTATGCTACTGAGTTTTGTGTCAGATCAAAGAAAAGTCTTGTGAGATAATATTCTCTAGGAGATGCTATTCAGGTCAAATAATGGCAATTCTCTTATACTAAGCCATTTTGGGGTTAAAACACATTTGGTTTCTCTAGTAGTGTCAAGGCATCTTATTTTCACAGATATTATAATTACAAAGTTATAAGATTTCATGGCAACTGTGCAGCTGGGAAAAGTGGTATGAAAATAGGGCAAGATAAAAATGCCACAGAACTCATTGCTCTTACCAAGATTCAGCTAAATTTCTTTAATATATTGCTTCTCAGATTATTGTAAGCCTTTGGTAATTGCCAAAATTCTGACAAAATTCATTTTGACAGTTTTCCCAGTCTTCCATCTTCCTTCCTTCCTTCCTTCCTTCCTTCCTTCCTTCCTTCCTTCCTTCCTTCCTTCCTTCCTTTCTCTCTCTCTCTCTCTCTCTCTCTCCCCCCCCCTTCCTTCCTTCCTTCCTTGGAGGATTGGATTTTAGGTGGTTTTTATTCCAGCATCCTCAATACATAGAATTCTGGGATTCAGAAACCATTTCTTTTGCACTTTGGGCCTTCAGGGTCATTTTAGGGTCATTTTTTCATTATCTTGGAAAATAGCTCCTAGTTTCTGTTGAGATGGTTAACCTATACTAATTTCCTTACCAAATGTTCACTTGACCACACATTCAGTGTTTATTTTCCCTAAATATTTGACCATATCCACTCATTTTAATGTTGCAATAGCCATAGTGAAGATATGATTTAACAATATATTTTCCCGCTGGCAATGGGAAAGATGGCGACCGGCAGGAAGGTAGGGAGAGAGAGAGTGTGAGTGAGGAACCCATAAAGGAGAGTGTGGATGTCTGTGGTGTGTGTGTGTGTATGAGCTAGGGTCAGTTAGATTCTGCAGGTCTTCCAAGGGGCTGCCTAACTGGGCAGTCCTAGACTGCGGAGCCCCGTGCACAAAGTGGACACTTCTCGGTGGCTGGTGTGGATGCGGAGACCACTCCATCTTGAGAAACAGCCACCTGAGATTAGGATCCAGGCTTCAGACACAAACCAGGACCCTGCAGTCACTGGGGACAGAGAACTGCTATCACAGCTTCAGACCAACAGACAACAAGAATCCAGACTTCCCGGCAGCAGATTTCCTTGAGTCAAAGAGCCTATCGCTCTCCCCGCAGGCTTGCGGATAGCACCATAGTAACTGATAGACCCACCCCTTGCCCAAGCTGCAGAGCACCCACACAAGGACGTGCTCCCCTTTAGGGAATTTGGCGTGCGGGACAGACGCAGCACCCCTTCGGAGAAATCTGACAGAGCTCACAGAGGGTTTCCCTTCAGGGAATTTGGGGGAATTTGGCTTGCGGGACACAGCTCCCATTTGGGGAATCTTAGAGCGTGCACAGAGGGGCTCCCCTTTGGAGAATTTGGTGCACAGGATGGACTCCACCCCCCTTCAGGGAATCTGGGAGAGTGCACAGAGGCAGCTCCCTTTCAGGAACTTGAGAGTGTGTGAAGCCCTAGCCGGTTTGGCTCAGTAGAGAGAGCACACACAGGACGCAGTTCCACTTCAGGGAATTTGGCACGCTGGACACAGCTGCCTGGGATCCCTGACTCACAGCACATTCACACTAAGAGCCAGTGACTCCAATTGTGGTGCATGCACACACAGGGACCCTGATTCTCAACGAGAAACTGCACGAAGCAACAGAGACTCTGACACTCAATTCTTGGTGCAGACAGGGCCCCTGATTCTAAGTGTGCACACGAGACCACATGGAACACCGGGGACACTGACCCTGGGCAAGCCAGGTTCCCACCAACCAACGGCAGCCACACATCCTAGTGTCAGAGCACTTCAGTGAAACTCGGGTGGAACGAAGTCCCCACAGCACACGGCCCAGGTCCACACAAACTGAAGCTTGAGCTTTCTGGTGATAGTCAGAATGGGGAGACGAAACAATTCACAGAAGAAGGAAAATGAGGAGACACCAAGAAAGGAAATTAGTGAAACTGAAGCTTGGAACATGACCGAAAAAGAGTTCAGAGTAATGGTCGTGGAATCTATACATCGGATGGATGAGAAAATCAACAACTTATGCAAGAATCAGGAAGAAATGAAAAGTGATATAGCTACAATCAAAAACACCATGGAAAGTTTCAACAGTAGACTAGAAGAAGCAGAGGACCAAATTAGTGAGTTAGAAGATCAGGTACAGAAACAAGCTCAATCTGAACAGCAATTGGAGAAAAAAATTAAAAAGCAGGAGGAAAGCCTAAGGGAGCTTCGGGACAGCATGAAACGAAGTAATATGCGTATAATAGGGCTGCCAGAAGGACAAGAAAAGCAGCAGGGATTAGAAAATCTATTTGAAAAAATAATGACAGAAAACTTCCCGGATATGGGAGAGATAAAAGTTACACAAGTACAGAGAGTCCCAAGCAGGATCAACCCCAAAAGACCCACACCAAGACATGTCATAATTTCAATGGCAAATATAAATGATAAAGAGGGAATCTTAAAGGCGGCAAGAGAGAGACAGAGAGTTACCTACAAAGGAACACCCATCAGATTGTCAAATGATTACTCAACAGAAACACAACAAGCTAGAAGAGAATGGAAGGAGGTATACAAACTATTGCAAAGCAAAGGACTGAATCCAAGAATACTATATCCAGCAAGGCTATCAATCAAAATTGAAGGGGAAATCAGGTACTTTGAAGGAAAAAATAGGCTCAGGGAGTTTATCACCACCAAACCAGCAATGCAAGAAACGCTAAAGGGAATACTGTAAAAAGAAGAAATAAACAGGTAAGAAGAAATACAGACACAAAAATAGATATGACTACAAACAAATACCTTTCAGTAATAACTTTAAATGTAAACGGACTAAATGCTCCAATCAAAAGACATCAAGTGGCTGAATGGATAAAAAAAAAAAAGACCATATATATATATGCTGTCTACATTAGACCCACCTCAGAACAAGAGACTCACACAGATTGAAAGTGAAGGGATGGCAAAATATCTTTCAGGCAAATGGAAATGAAAAAAAAAAAACCTGGGGTAGCAATACTTATGTCTGACAAAATAGACCTCAAAGTCAATGCCATAACAAGAGATAAGGAAGGCCACTTCATAATACTAAAGGGAAAAATCCAACAAGAAGAAATAATTCTGGTAAACATATACACACCCAATATAGGAGCACCCAAATACATAAAAAAACTCCTGGAGGATATCAAGGGAGATATTAATAGCAATACAATTATAGTAGGAGACTTTAATACCCCACTATCACCATTGGACAAATCCTCTAAACTAAAAATCAGCAAAGAAACTCAATCCTAAATGACTCACTAGTCCAGATGGAATTAATTGACATCTTCAGAACATTTCATGCCAAAGTCACAGAATATACATTCTTCTCAAGTGCACATGGGTCATTTTCAAAGATAGACCATATGCTGGCTCATAGGCAAAGTCTCTTCAAATTCAAGAAGATAGAAATTATATCAAGCATCTTCTCAGATCATAGTGGCATAAAACTGGAAATCAACTACAATAAATACAATCCAAAGAAATCAAGCACATGGAGACTAAACAGCATGCTATTAAACAAGGACTGGGTCACCAGAGAGATCAAGGAAGAAATAAAAAACATCATGGCAACAAATGACAATGGAAACACAACAATCCAAAATCTATGGGACACAGCGAAAGCAGTCTTGAGAGGGAAGTTCATAGCTCTACAAGCCTATTGCAAAAAACAAGAAACAATGGTAATAAATTACCTAACCCTACAACTCAAAGAGCTATAAAAGAGCAGCAAGAAAAGCCCAGTGTAAGCAGAAGGAAGGAAATAACAAAGATCAGAGCGGAGATAAATGACATAGAGACCAAAGAAGCAATACAAAAGATCAACAAAACCAAGAGCTGGTTCTTTGAAAAGATAAACAAGATTGATGGACCTCTAGCCAGGCTCACCAAGAAGCAAATAGAGAGGACCCAAATAAACAGAATCAGAAATGAAAGAGGTAAAATAACAACAGACCCCGCTGAGATACAAAGGATTGTTACAAAATACTACAAACAACTCTATTCCAACAGACTGGACAACCTGGAGGAAATGGACATATTCCTAGAAAAATATAACCTTCCAAAAATCAATCAGGAAGAATCTAAACAGCTCAATAGGTCAGTAACTATGGACGAAATTGAAGCAGTCATCAAAAAGTTCCCAACAAACAAAAGCGAGGGGCCAGACGGCTTCACAGGAGAGTTTTACCAAACATTCAGGGGAGAACTAAAACCTATTCTCCTCAGACTATTCCAAAAAATTCAAGAAGAAGGAACACTTCCAAGCTCCTTCTATGAAGCCGGCATCACCCTAATACCAAAACCAGATAAAGACAACACAATGAAAGAGAATTACAGACCACTATCCCTCATGAACATAGATGCCAAAATCCTCAACAAAATTCTAGCAAATCGGCTCCAGCAGTACATCAGAAAGATCATACACGTGACCAAGTAGGATTTATCCCAGGAATGCAAGGATGGTACAATATCCACAAATCAATAAACGTGATACATCACATAAACAAATTGAGAGATAAAAACCACATGGTCATATCAATTGATGCAGAAAAAGCATTTGACAAAATCCAACACCCTTTTTTGATAAAAACTCTCAACAAAGTGGGAATAGAAGGTTCATACCTCAACATAATAAAAGCGATATATGATAAACCCACAGCAAACATCATACTCAATGGACAAAAACTAAAAACATTTCCCCTAAGAACAGGAACGAGACAGGGATGCCCACTCTCACCACTCCTCTTTGACATAATACTGGAAGTATTAGCCATTGCAATTAGACAAGAAGAAGAAATAAAAGGCATCCAAATTGGAAAAGAACAAGTAAAGGTGTCTTTATTTGCAGATGACATGATATTGTACATAAAAAATCGGAAAGACTCCGTCAAAAAACTAATAGACTTAGTAAATGAATTTGGCAATGTAGCAGGATACAAAATTAACGCCAAGAAATCTATGGCCTTTCTATACACCAATAGTGAACTTACAGAAAGAGAGACTAAAAAGTCAATCCCATTTACCATCACACCAAAAAAATTAAGATACCTAGCAATAAACTTAACTAAGCAGGTAAAAGACCTATACAAGGAAAACTACAGGACACTGAAAAAAGAGATAGAGGAAAACAGATGGAAGAACATACCATGTTCCTGGATTGGTAGAATCAACATCATTAAAAAGTCCATACTACCCAAAGCAATCTATAGATTCAATGCACTCCCCATTAAAATACCAACGGCATATTTCACAGACCTTGAAAGAACTCTCCAAATATTCATTTGTAATAAAAAAAGACCCCGAATAGCCACAGCAATCCTGAGAAAAGGGAATAAAGTAGGAGGGATCTCAATACCAGATTTCTTTTTTATTTTTTTTAATTTTATTTTTTATTTTTTTAATTTCTGTATTGCTTAAGGTATCACATATTTGTCCTCATCCCCCCATTCCCATCCCACACCCCTCCCCACACGTGCCCCCACACCCCTGTTGTCCTTAACCGCTAGTTAGGCTCATATGCTTGCACACAAGTCCTTCGGTTGTTCTCTCCCCTTTACCTCCCCCCTTCCCTACCCTCCCTCTGAGGCCCGACAGTCTGATCCATGCCTCCTTGTTTCTGGGTCGGTTCTTTTTCATCAGTCTATGTTGTTCATTATTTCCCCTAGATGAGTGAGATCATGTGCTATTAGAAATACACTTATAAGAACCGAAAATGAGACAAGCAATAATGGTTATGGTGACAGGCAAATAAATCAGTCTGTAGTGAGTTTCTTTCTGGGCCAACAGTTCTTTTGAGACCCAATTTCAATGTCCAACAGTTCCTTATGTGTACATGTAAGCACTGACATTACAGTTCTGGATGGTGGACAAATGGTGGTAATGCAGGTCCAACTCTGTCTGGTTTGGTCCTGGGCAACCTGCAGTGATGCACAGCTGCTAACTGCTAGTATGGGAAGGCCACATCAGCGTCTTCCGTCTCTGGACTGCTTCTCCTGTCTTCATGCCTGGAGTAGTCCTGTTGATTCCTCTCTGTTGCTGGAATCCACATGGTCTCGGAATTGTTTTTGCTTTCAGCAGCGCACTTTTGGGGGTGGAGGTCTCAGGGTTCCCGCATCTGCAGCTGGGGTGGTGGGTCCTCTAACAGAGGGGCTGTAGTGACCAGGTTTGCTTCTGAGACCAGACTGGGTGGTGGTAAGGTTAGGATTCTAGTCTCTAGCAGTTCCGTTCTTAAAGATGGCGGAGTCTCTGTGCCACTGGTGTCCTCCCCGGAGTGTTTGCAGTGGCCTCAGGGTTTTTCCAACCAAGACTGCCTGGATTGGAAGCCCCCTAGAAGAACTGCAGGGTCTAACTGTCCCTATTTCACTCTCACACACACCCACACACGTCCACACACACCTCTATCACTCCTTCACTCGATTACACACTCACCCTCCCTACCTTGCTGCCGGTAGCCATCTTCCGTCCTGTATCTGCTATTAAATTATTTAGAATATTTGCTGCTATGTGAGTGAGCTTGGCTGAAGTGTTCTTTTTATCTCAATACCAGATTTCAAGCTGTATTTCAAAGCCACTATATTCAAAACAGCCTGGTACTGGCACAAGAACAGACATCAATGGAATAGAATAGAATAGAAAATCCAGATATTGAACAAAACTACTATGCTCAATTAATATTTGACAAAGGAGGCATGAACATACAATGGAGTCAAGACAGTCTCTTCAATAAATGGTGTTGGGAAAATTGGACAGATACATGCAAAAAAATGAAGCTAGATCACCAACTTACACCATACACAAAAAGAAACTCAAAATGGATATAGGACTTAAACATAAGACGGGAAACCATAAAAATACTAGAGGAATCCACAGGCAGCAAAATCTCAGACATATGCCAAAAGAACTTCTTCACAGATACTGCCCCTAGGGCAATGGAAGCTAAAGAGAAAATAAACAAATGGGACTACATCAAAAAAAAAAAAAAAAGCTTTTTTACAGCAAAAGAAACTATCAACAAAACAACAAGAAAGCCCACTGTATGGGAGAACATATTTGCAAATGGTATCACTGATAAAGGTTTAATCTCCAACATCTACAGGCAGCTTATACAACTTAATAAAAGGAAGATAAATGATCCAATAAAAAAATGGGCAATGGACCTAAATAGACACTTTTCAAAAGAAGACAGAAGGAAGGCCAAGAGACACATGAAAACATGCTCAACGTCACTAATTATCCGAGAGATGCAAATCAAAACAACAATGCGGTACCACCTCACACCTGTCAGAGTGGCTATCAGCAACAAATCAACAAACGACAAGTGTTGGCGAGGATGCGGAGAAAAAGGAACCCTCGTGCACTGCTGGTGGGAATGCAGACTGGTGCAGCCACTGTGGAGAACAGTATGGAGTTTCCTCAAAAAACTGGAAATGGAACTCCCATATGACCCAGTAATCCCACTCCTAGGAATATATCCTAAGAAACTGGGAACACCAATAAGAATGGATATATGCACCCCTAAGTTCATAGCAGCACAATTTACAATACCTAAGATCTGGAAACAGCCTAGGTGCCCATCAGCTGATGACTGGATCAGAAAACTATGGTACATCTACACAATGGAATACTATGCTGCCATAAAACAGAAGGAATTCTTACCATTTGCAGCAACCTGGATGGAATTGGAGAACATTATGCTGAGTGAAATAAGCCAGTCAATGAAAGAAAAATACCACACGATCTCACTCATTTATGGATAATAAAGAACATTATAAACTGTTGAACAAAAAGATAGATACAGAGACAGTAAAGCATCAAACAGTCTGTCAAATTACAGCAGGAAGGTTAGGGAGAGGTGGGGAAGATAAGAGATCAACCGAAGGACTTGTATGCATGCATATAAGCATAACCAATGGACGCAAAACTCTGGGGGGTGAGGGCATATATGGGAGTGGGGTGGGGGGGAAATGGTAAGATATGTACACATATAATACCTTAATAAAAAAATAAAAATAATAAAAAATAAAATTGATGTACACAAAAAAACAAAAAAACAATATATTTTCCCACTTAACATATTCCATACTTTTCTATATTTATACTATTTTCAAACTTATTTTTTATTATTCCATAACAGTATATTGAGTTGATGAAAAATTGTTCCTGATCAGTAACTTCTCCTTTTCTGATTATTTAAGTTTGTTTCTGATTTTACTATTGTAGTATTGACCAAAATCAATTTTAAACTTTAATAAATAAAAACATTTATTTGAGACAAAAGAGCTACAGACCAGGAGACACAAATTCAGGTAGCAACTTAAATTGTGTTTCACTATGACAAAGAACAAGTCACATTTATAGAGAATTTTCCCACCCACAATTCCCATTTTGGTCTATTTCATGTAAATGAGGTTTCCAAATTGCATGGTTCTGATTGTGCTAAACCATTCAGCTCTGACTGGTAAGTACAGATTAAAATTAGGATATAATATGTGTCATTCTGATTGGATGGAACAGATCTCAGTCCACTTGTTGAAAGAAGAAACCAATGTTTCCCTACAGTGGTTAACTCAGATGGTGTAAATAAGCAGGGTATAGTATGGGATGCCAAGCAATCAGTCTGAGGTTTTTTCGGATATGCAAAGTATGTGGTGAGGAACCCCTGTCAGCAAGTGACCATTGGACTCTTATTATTAATAAAATGTGGGCCCCTGGTTGGCCATACAGAGTCCATCTCAATAGATAAATTCCTTCTTGGTGTTCACATCAAATTAATCTTCCTTCTCAGGGTCCACAGTAGTCAATTCTCTAATTTTCTTTGTGCAAACTGTTCTTTGGTTTACCTTTTTGACTATTTTCATTCTGCCATTCCTCCTCCTCCTCCTTTTTCATTTCTTTGTTTTTCTGCCTTTGGATTATTTCCTTGGGGAATATTCACAGGAATGGACCAAAGGGTCAAAATACATTGCCTTCCTTAAATCATTTCCCCTTCTTTTAACTTATCTAATATCCTAATGGCTTTCTTTACTTAAATACCTCACTTTCCTGACAGACTTATCAGTGTCTGTCTACTATAATGGAGTCAGAAAACATCTAACTAGCCTCAGCTTTAATATTTTGTAGGACCAAAAGTTGTCATGCTGTCATGCAGGCTCTAAATTAGTAAGAGCTGAGTCACAGTCACTGGATCAGCAACCAAATCACAGCATAAGCCATCTTCAATGTTTCTTCAGTCCACAGGATTGGGGTTTATTTTAAATACAACTATTTAGTTTGTCTTGTTGAGCATTCTTAATTTCCTTCTCAGACATGAAACTTTCTTATGACTTCAACCCTTTAGGGTTTCCTGATACTGTCTAGCCTGTGTTAATGCTTTCCTTGACTCAGGGAATCCCATTCCTCATCTTGCATGCTATTAATTAGTTGGAAAGATTTCTCATAGGGACATTGGGAATCCTTCCATAGCCAGGGTATATTCCTATCCCACTGTGTTATTGTCTGTCACTTGTCATATCTCATGACTGGACCCTATTCAGTAAATTGGAATCCACTTTGATACAAAACTATTCATTTTGCTCTTGATGGGACCAGACTTTGGAACTAAATTACTTTCCACATTTTTTTTTCTGTATATAATTTATACTTTGTCTGCTACCTTTTTTAACTTTATACTGTATATCTTTTTTTAAAAACTTTTAATCTCCTTTATTTATTTTTTGTTTGTTTGTTTTTGTTAATCCTCACCCGAGGGTATTTTTCCATTGATTTTTTGAGAGAATGGAAGAGAGAGGGAAAGACAGAGAGAAACATCAATGTGAGAGAAACACATCAATTGATTGCCTCCTGCAGGAGCCCTGACCAGGGCCCGGGCCGGGGAGGAGCCTGCAACCAAGGTACATGCCCTTGACCGGAATCGAACCCAGGACCCTTTGGTCCGCAGGCTGATGCTCTATCCTGTAAGGAATACTATTATAATGAGTAGAAAAATACCCTGGACCCTATTCAGTAAATTGGAATCCACTCTGATACAAAACTATTCATATACAGAAAAAAAAATGTGGAAAGTAATTTAGTTCCAAAGTCTGGTCCCATCAAGAGCAAAATGAATAGTTTTGTATCAGAGTGGATTCCAATTTACTGAATAGGGTCCAGTCATGAGATATGACAAGTGACAGACAATAACACAGTGGGATAGGAATATACCCTGGCTATGGAAGGATTCCCAATGTCCCGATGAGAAATCTTTCCAACTAATTAATAGCATGCTCTATCCACTGAGCCAAACCAGCCAGGGCTATACTGTACATCTTGTCTACACTTCCACAAGTCTTTATTCTATTTCAGGTACATCATTAAAGAATATTTAATGGCTCTTAATGCATATTATCATATTGGAATAACATTTTAAAATTGTACATATTTATAGTGCTAACTGTAATGTATCATTGTTACCACAAGCTCATAAAAGATACTACGTGTTATTGATTTGAAAAAAATTAATTAGTTTAATGAGTAGAAAAAATTAATTAGTTTAATGAGTAGAAAATAAGAAGGCACATTTTAAAATGCAAGCAACACATTATCTCAGAAAAGTGTCTTTTTGACATTTAGGGTCTGACTTATTTTACTTAGTAAACCTTTTTCTTATTTTTATAAATAAATTGTTAAAGTAATATTAAACCTATAATTTCTACCACAAGCATAATAATAATTAAAGATGGCTTAAAATTAAAGTATACAAACATTAATGTTACCAAAAAAGCTTAAAGCATATATCACAAAAAATATAGAAAAAGGGAATGGGAATAGTAATTGTTGTTAAATTTTGTTCTGAGCATCTGGCAGCCGAATGATAAAAATATGTTGGATTATTAAATTCTTATTATACAGTAATTTATTTTCAAACATATATTTGAAATATAAATTCAATAGATTTTTGAAAAATTTTGAGATTTTAATTTTTGTTGCTGTGTGCTCAATTGAAAGTCCACAAATATACTACCCAAAATACTTTTATTCTTCTTCCAATCTATGTTAACCGGCCATTTCATTTTCTGTTTTGCTGCTTCAAATTTTGCAGATTCACTTTTTGATTGTACCTTAAAGCTGTGCATGTGTTATATACTCACCTGCTCTCCCTCTCTCCCCTCTCCCTCTCTCCCTCTCTTCCTCCTCTTCCTCCTTTTCCTCCTCCTCTTTCTTCTTCTTCTTCTTCTTCTTCTTCTTCTTCTTCTTCTTCTTCTTCTTCTTCTCCTCCTCTTCCTCCTCCTCCTCTTCCTCTTCCTCCTTTCTCTCTCTCTCTCTCTCTCTCTCTCTCTCTCTCTCTCTCTCTCCTCTCAGAATTGACCAAATATTAGAAAAGCTGGATGCATACTGCAGTGTAGGAAATACAATAGAAAAATCACCATTCCATTTGACTCAGTAGTGTCATCTAGTGGAGAAAAGTGGGAATTGTGGGTTTATATTAAAAAATGTTAGGAGCTAGTAAGGTAATCTTTTCATCTTCTTTCCAAATTATCCATGATAAATACATATTGCCTTTTCAATGGAGAGAAATAAATAAAAATTATTTATTTTTGTAAAGATTAATATATGACCTATTTTCACCAGTTTTAATTAGGGCTTTAATCAACCATCAAGTTGAAACTGCATTTCATGTGATTTTTAGTATTCTCTGCTTTCATAATGAATTTTTTTAATTGTCTATGAGTAGAGAAAGGTTATATACTTTAAATTATGCAATTATAGCTGCAAGTTATTGCATATTTACAATGGATTATCTCATTTAATCCTGTAAGGAATACTATTATAATCTCCATTGTATACATGAAACTGAGAATCAGAGATCTTAAATGAATTTCTCAAGGTCTCAAAGGTAGGAAGTTATGGATCAAACACTAGAATCTAAATTTTTCTGGCTCCAAAGAAAATATTCTTAACCACTGTCCTATATTCATTACTCTGGTTATGGTGTAAGGTTTGCAAGACATAACAGAAAGCAATATCAATCTTTATGAGGGTAGAAATTTAGACTGGAAATTATATTCAAATTTATAATTTGTTTCATGGAAATTTTTTGGCCAAAAATCAAGAGAGACTTTCAGTCTCATTTCCAGGCACCTAATTAATTAATGTGTTCTTTTCATGGGATAGCAAGTAAAACATTCAAGAAATTAGGCAAAAGACATTGGTCATAAGGGTTTCTAGCAAAATTCATTAATTATCTGCTCAAGACAACCTGAAGCAATAAGGGTTTTCTTACTGTCAATTCTTAGCCTTTTAGTGTTGAGGTTTCTCTTTTTGACTGTTGAATTGGTTTGTGGGCTCCATGTAATTTTAGGAGTGACGGACAATTAGAAGTGCAAGGACCGGAAAAAAGCCTCTTTTTCTTTGCTGTGGCCTTCCACAATTCTTTCATTTGGGGTTTGTTTCTTTGTCTCCCCATTTTCCTGCCCCTTTGTATTTATTTCTATGTATTAGGTCAAACTGCTATGCCTCCCAGATTTGTTGAGTGATCTTATGCAGTAGATGTTTTGTGGGACCCAGTGGTGCAGTCTCTTAGATTTCCTGAGCTGGTGCATTAGCTTATTAGAATTATTTTGGGTTCTCCTGTTGTAGCTGGGTCTTGAATATTATTATCTGTTCATGGATGGAATCTCCTCTCAGCTGGCATACTATGTATCTCACCCCTGACCACCTCATGTGTGCTGTTGTGGAGGTGCTGACAGAAGAGAACAAAATACAACACAACAAAAGGTGAAACAAAAGAAGCAAAACTAAAACATATACAAGACCCCTACTGCAAAGCAAAAACAACTTCCAGAGAAGAGAGAATTAGAAAAGAGGAAAGAGAGAAAGAATGATAGAAGAAAAGAAAGAAAACATATGAGAAGAAAAATAACAATACCATCAACCAAACAAAAACCCCAGACAAACAAAAAAAGGGGGGGGGGAGGAATATGTAGGTGTAGATTTGAAATGAAGAGGTTAAGAGTAAAGAATTAGGGGGGTAGGGGAAGGAAAAATGGTTTAAAATAAAGGTGGAAGGAATAAAGCCAAAAATATTTTGAAAAGGAAAATAAAGGAGAAAGCAGATATATCCAGAATAAGAAAAGGAAAGAAGTTGAGATAGCACAGGAAAAGGAAAAGAGAGAAATAGAAGAAAAAAAAGAGAAAAATTTTTAAAAGGAGGGGGAGAAAAAGGTATATGTAGGTGCAGATGTGAAATAAAGAAAGTAAGAATAAAGAATTAGGGGAATAGGTGAAGTTAAAACAATTTAAAATAAAAGGAGGAAAAACAAATGCCAAAACAATTGAAAAGTACAATGTAGGAGAAAGCAGATAGACCAAAAATAAGAAAACGAAACAAAACAAAACAAAAAGATGAAATAGCAGGGGAAAAGGAAAAGAGAGAACAAGAAAAAGAGAAAGGGAAAAAAAGATTGAGTAGGAAAGGGAAAGAGGAAAATTAGATGAACGAAACAATAGAGACTAGAATAATAACAAATCAATAAAGCAGATAGATAAATAAGATAAATAAAAAGAAAGGAAGAAGAAACATTTTTTTTTAAAAAGAAAAAGGAGAAGAAAAAATGAAAAAAGAGAGGGGGAAAAGTGAAATTCCATTAGCAGAGTTTTGTGCTCCAAGGGATCTCCCTTTGTATCCTATTCTTCACTTTTTAAAATAATTCTTTATTGTTGAAAGTATTACATAAGTCCCCCTTTTCTCCCCATTGATCCCTTCCTGCCTGCCCCCACCCCCCACCCCAGGCCTCCAGCACCCTATGGTCTGTGTCCATGAGTTATGCATGTATGCCTACAAGGTCTTTGGTTGATTAACTCCTACCCACCCAACTCCCCCACCTTCCCTCTGAAAGTCCAGTTCATTCTATGCTTCCATGTCTCTGGATCTACTCCATTCATCAGTTTATTTTGTTACTTAGATTCTACATATGAGTGCAATAATGTGATACTTGTCTTTCTCTGACTGACTTATTTCACTTAGCATGATACTCTCCAGGTCCCTCCATGCTGTCTCAAAGGGTAAGAGATCCTTCCTTTTCACTGCTGCATAGTATTCCATGGTATAAATGTACCACAGCCTTTTTATCCACTTATCTACTGATGGGCACATGGGCTGTTTCCAGATCTTAGCTATTGTAAATTGTGCTACTTGAACATAGGGGTGCATACATTCTTTCTGATTTGGTGTTTCGGGTTTTTAGGATATATTCCTAGAAGTGGAATCACTGGGTCAAATGGAAATTCCATATTTAATTTTTTGAGGAAAAGCCATACTATTTTCCATAATGGTTGCACCAGTCTGCATTCTCACCAGCAGTGTATTAGGGTTCCCTTTTCTCCACATCCTTGCCAGCACATTTCATTGGTTGGTTTGTTTATGGTAGCCACTCTGACAGGTGTAAGGTTATACCTCATTGTTATTTTAATTTGCATCTCTCTGATGATTAGTGACTTTGTGCATTTTTTTTTTCATATGTCTCTTAGCCATCTGTATGTCCTCTTTGGAGAAATGTCTATTTAGGTCTTTTGCCCATTTTTAAAAAAAAATATATTTTATTGATTTTTTACAGAAAGGAAGGGAGAGAGAGAGAGTTAGAAACATCGATGAGAGAGAAACATCGATCAGCTGCCTCCTGCACGCCCCCCACTGGGGATGTGCCTGCAACCAAAGTACGTGCCCTTGACTGGAATCGAACCTGGGACCTTTCAGTCCACAGGCTGATGCTCTATCCACTGAGCCAAACCGGTTTTGGCTTTTGCCCATTTTTTAATTGGGTTGTTTATCTTTTATTAAGTTGTATGAGTTCCTTATATATTTTGGATATTAACCCTTTATCATATGTATCATTGCCAAATATGTTCTCCCATACAATGGGCTCCCTTTACATTATGTTGATGGTTTGTTTTGCTATGCAGAAGCTTTTTATTTTGTACTCTGAAAACTACAGGACTTTGAAAAAAGATATAGAAAACGATATAAACAAGTGGAAGAATATACCATGTTCATGGATTGGTAGAATCAACATTGTAGGGAGTGGTTATAGGATTAAGCCTTGGACTGACCTGTGGCAGGACCACAAAGAAGTCCCAGCCAGGAGGGCAGAGCTCTCCTAGAATAATTAAGCCTGACCTTATAGCCCTCCATAATTCCTTCCTAAGTAGCTAATGGGCTGTGGGAGGTACAGCAAGTGGTGCCAAAACAAGAACATTTGTATACACGTTAATCTATCCTTGTTTTAATGAGACTATAAAATAAAGCATTGGCTTGCAGGCTGGATCTTTCTGTGTCCTCATCCAGGCATGGGAGATCCTCTAGGCCCCAGCTGTATTCTCTTTGTCTGTCTTCTTTAATCCTTCACTGCCCCTCCTCAGGTTCACCCTTGGCTGTGCTGGCATGCCACACAACATCATTAAAATGTCTATACTAACCAAGGCAATCTACATACAGATTCAATGCAATCCCTATTAAAATACCAATGGCATATTTCACAGAGCTAGAAAAAATACTCCAAAAATTTATATGGAATCAAAAAAGACCCCGAATAGCTGCAGCAAACTTGAGAAAGAAAAACAAAGTTGTAAGAATCACAATACCAGATTCAAGTTATATTACAAAGTCACTGTTCTCAAAACAGCCTGGTACTGGCACAAGAATAAGTATATAGATCAATGGAACAGAACAGAGACCCAAGAAATCGACCCAAGCCATTATGCTCAGTTAATATTTGACAAAGGAGTCAAGAGCATACAATGGAGTTAAGACAGTCTCTTTAATCAATGATGTTGGGAAAATTGGACAGATACATGCAAAAAAATGAAACTAGACCACCAACTTACACCATACACAATAATAAACTGAAAATGTATAAAAGACTTAAATGTAAGTCATGAAACCATAAACATCCTAGAAGAAACTATAGGCAGCAAAATCTCAGACATCTCTCATAGCAATGTGTTTACGGATACATCTCCTAAGGCAAAGGAAAGTAAGGAGAAAATAAACAAACGTATCCTACACTTCTGATGACTGTGGCTGACTGTTTTGTCTGCCAAATTTGTGCCTCCCAGGAGGTACTTAGGTGCTAACCAGTGTCAGAAACTGTGCTCCTTTGGCTTTCAGCAACCTGCTTGAAGCTCCAAGTGATCCACAGTTTGTGTCTGTCTCCATAGTACTTGGCTGCCAGCAGGTGGGGCCAATCTGCCCTCTAAAGTAGGTTTGTTAGTAGCATGGGGCCCAGGGCTGGGCCAGCAAACTTCCCCTGGTTCTCAGGGCTCTGCCTCTGCCTGCCTTTGCCTGTTAGCCAGCTGTCAATCTTAATCACTCAGAAGTTTGTTTCTGAAAGGGCTTCAGGTGGGGGAGGTGCTGTTCAGATTTCAGGGAATGTGGTGGGTGTGTTTCCCTGTCACAGAGCTACTCCTCTGCAAGTGGCCCAAAATATTACTCTGCCCTTGGTTGGGCAGAGATCCTTGTATGCAATCCAGTGAGATATGCTGGAAACCTGGAGTTTCTACCAGCTCTCCTTTGCTGGGAATGTACCAGTCAGTTTCCCAGGATAATGGGGCAAAAGGCCCCTCCCCCAATTGAGTCACTGACACTCCTAGGACTGTCCAAATCCACAGGCTTTGCCTCTGCTTTTGTTTCCTCTGAAAAGGTCAAAATGCATGGTGTGGCAGGTAGTGCTCCTGAGGGTGGGTGGGGTGGGCTGTACCACCTAGGGCAGGGATTTTTTTTTTCTTTACCTGTCCTTTGGCTTTTTGGGCTACAGAGAGTCCCATGAACTCTGGTTAGGCATATTTGTCTGGATGGGCTGAAGGCTATATTAAGCTTTAGATTGAGCTATAAATTAGCTTTCTGCCTAATTGGGGCTACAGAACAGACCACAGGGTCAGAAATGCTCTTTTTTATGTGTAGATCAATTTAGAACTAGAGAGAGAGGCCCTCTGTCTTAGATCTTCATATACAGACCTTCTGGCCTGGCATCCACTCAAATGCTACTGTAATCAGGGCTGCAGGGTGGGCTACCAAAATTTTTGCTTTGGCAGGGTTGGAGACACTATTCAGCAGTAAACCTAGCTACCCATTACCTTCCCTGCCTGTGTGATGTTGCAGAATAGAGACCAGGGTTGACACTCCTCAAGTTTGGGAAGTTAATTAGACAGAACTATGCACCAAGCTCTCTGGACAGAAAGAGATGGCATCTTGGCTCTTAAGACAGAGAAAGCTAAGTAGTTTTCCAGGTGCTCTGCCCAGTCTTCTTGGTTGGGTAGGGCCAGGAGATACACTCAACAATTGACAGCATTATTAATTAGCTCCCTTGTCTGACTGGAGCAGCAAAAATAGCTCCAAAGCTAGTAAATCACTGCCCTGAAGTTTCCTGTCCAAACAGGGCCACATTCTTTGCTCTTGATCAGCAGTGCTGCTTGCTGGATTCTCCACTTAAATGCTGCTGGACTAAGCAGCTTCCTAGATGCTCTGTCCAGGCTTTCTGGTTGGGTGGGACCAGGAGCTAGATGTAGCAGAGGCCAAGGTTTTGAATTAGCTCCCATGCCTTGATGGAGTGGTAACTAGGCTCCAGGGCTGCCAAGGCTTTTTGTTTGAGGTCCTAATTTAGGCAGACCTGCACCCTGCCAAGTTTCCTGGTCAGACTATGCCACTGTATTGGCTATGCAGATATGCAAAGCCACTGGTTGGGAATTCTACTTAGGTGCTCTAAGTAGGAACTCAGTCTGTCAACCAAGTACTGGTTGCTCCTCCCCTCTTCTCCATCACAATCTGAATCCCAGTGGTTATCCCTTCAGGTTATGACCTTACCACCGAAGAACTAAACTAAAATGCTGATAGTGGTAAATGTTCCTACACCTAAAAAGTCAATTAATACTTGACAAAGTAGGCAAGAACATACAATTGGTTCAAGACAGTGTTTTCAGTAAATGAGCTAATTGGACAGATACATGCAAAAAATGAAACTAGACCACCTTCTTAAAACATGTACAATAATGAACTCAAATTAGATTAAATACTTCAAAGTAAAACTGAAAGCAATAAAATTCTTAGAAAAAAACACACATAGACAGTAAAATTTCAGACATTTCTTGTAATAATACATTTTCTGATATATATCCTCATATAAAGGAAACAAAAGAAAAAAATTAATGAATAGGACTACATCAAATTAAAATGTTTTTGCATAGCAAATGAAACTATTAACAAAATGAAAAGAAAACCCACTGATTGGAAGAATATATTCTCCAATGATACATCTGATAGGGGTTTAATATCCATATTTTTAAAGAACACATACCACTCAATACCTAAAAAACAAACAATCCAATTATAAAATGGGCAAAGGACCTGAATAGATACTTCTCCAAAAAGGACATACAGATAGCCACTAGACATATGAAAAAATGCTCAACACTAATCATCAGAGAAATGCAAATTAAAACCAGAATGATATATCACCTCACACTTGTCAGAATTACTATCACCAATAAATCCAGAGATGACAAGTGTTGAGGAGTGTGTGGAGAAAAGGAACCCTCTTGCACTATTGGCAAGAATGCAGGTTAGTGCAGTCACTGTGGAAAAGAGTCTAGAGTTTACTCATAAAACTTGCAATGGCACTGCCTTATGACCAATTGATTCTGCTTCTGGGTATATATCTGAAGAAACACAAAATACTAACTCAGAAGAATATATGCATCTCTATGTTCATTGCAGCATTATCTACAATAGTCAAGATATGAAAGCAACCCAAGTGCCCATTAATAGATAAGTGGATAAAAAGCAGTGGTACATATATAGGATGGACTACTACTTGGCCATAAAAAATAAAGCAATTTTACCATTTGGACAACATGGATGGACCTAGAGGGTAGTATGCTAAGTTAAATAAGTCATTCAGAGTAAGAAAAATACCATATAATTTCACATTAATATGAAATCTAAAGAACAGTAAAAATTAACAAACAAAACAGAAACAGATTCACAGGTATAGGGAACAGACTGATGGTTGCTAGAGGGAAGAATTTGATGCACTGGGTGGAAAAGTGAAAGTTTGAGAGGTACAAATTGGTAATTACAAAATAGTCATGAGTATGTAAAGTATAGCATAGAAGATTTGGTCCATAATCTATACATATAAAACCCTAATATGCAAATAGACTGAACGGTGGAACAACCAAACAACCAGTCACTATGACATGCGCTGACCATCAGGTGGCACAAGAAAAACATGGTGGGCATTGACTACGGCAGAATGGTGGAGCAGGTGAGCGGGGGCACCAGACCAAGGCGGGGCACTGGTTGATGTCATGGGGGCAAGCATCTGGTGGTTACTGAAAATTCTTTGCTCCCACTTGTTGCGGTCCCACTTGGCACTCGCACCTACTGCTAGTGCTGGCCCAGCTCAAACCCGCTGCCAGCACCAGAGCTGCCACTTGCACCTGCTGCCAGCGCCTGGTGCTGGCCCCAATCACTTGGTGCCATCAGCAGGTTCGAGCAGTGGCTGCCAGCCCCAATTGCCCCTCGGGGCTTCTCTACCTCCCCCTGCTCCTGAGGGGTGATCAGGGCAGCAGCTGCCACTTGTACCCGCTGACTGCACAGCCTCACTCACACCTGCTGCTGGCACTGGCCCCAATCACTCCACACCACCACCAGTGGGTGCGAACAGGGCCAGTGCCATCAACACATGGGAGTGGTGGCGGCGGGAGAGGGGCTGCCAGCAGACCAGGGATTGGGGGCCTCAGGGGGAGGGGTTGGGCAGGGGTGCGGAGGATGGGCTGAGATCCACCTCTGTGCCCACCACAGCCTCTAGGCCCACAGTTCCTTTCAAAGTGCACGAATTTGTGCACTGGGCCCCTAGGGTTGTAATAACTATATATGGTACCAGGTGGGTACTGGAAATGTCGGGGTGGGGGAGGGCATTTTGTAAAGTATATGATTGTCTTACTACTATGCTTTATACCTGAAACTAATACAAAATAATATTGAATGTAAACTGTAATTCAAATATGTTTAGAAATAAATTAAGAAAGAAAATCTAGCAGGACAAAAAGGGTGTTAATACAAAATAAAATCTAAACAAAGTTATATAAAAAGAAGAAATCTTAATTATGTTTATTTGGCATCCAATTAATTTTATTTTAAATTACATTAGCAGTAAAGGCTTTTAAAAATTATCCTTGTTGTTGAAAATATTACAGATATCCTCCTTTTCCCCCCATTAACCCTCTCTACTCTGCTGCTGCTCCCTCCCCAGTTCTTCCCCTCACTATTGCCTGCCAATGGGTTATGCATATATGCATGTAAGTTCATTGGTTATTCTCTTCTCACCTCCCTTCCCCTCTGAAATATGTCATGCTTCAATTGGTTCTGGATCTTTTTTGTTCATCAGTTTATTTTATTCATTAGATTCCACATATAAGTGAGATAATGTGATATTTCTCTTTCTCTAACTGGCTTATTTTGCTTAAAATAATACTCTCCAAGTCCCTCCATGTCTTAAAGTAAGATATCCTTTTTATAGGTGCAAGATATTCCATTGTGTAAATGTATCAAAGTTTTTTTTAATAAAGTTTTACTTTTCAAAATGTACAGCTGGTGAGATCTGTTGTTCATGCATCTTCCCCAGCAGCTGGGGCATCCTGACCTTTGGTGTTTCTGGTGTAAATCACTTGAGCTCTGTGCTTTGAGACTAGTTTAATAAGTCCTTTACTAAGGAGCTCCTTAAGGGCTGCCCTGGCAAAGGAGCCGCGAATCTTCAGCCTCTTGGAGACCACAGCTGGGGTTATCAGCTTGTAGTTGGGAACTTCCTTACAGAGCTTGTCATATGTGGCTTTGTCAAACAAGACCAAGTTATTAAGCTTGTCCTGAACTTTGCCTTTGAACCATTTCTTCTTTATGGCCTTGCTCCCCGACTTGTTCAAGGGGTCTTTGTCTTTCTTGGCCAAGTTTCCAGAATCTTTCTTCTTCTTGTCATCCTTGGGTGGCATTTTAGAACTCAGAGAGCAGAGATGCGCTGCTGCCTTGCCAAGCCAAGATGTCGGCCCGAGAGCTGTATCAAAATTTTTTAATCCATACATCTACTGATGGTCACTTGGGCTGTTTACAGATCTCAGCTATCTATATATATAAAAGCCTAAGCAACCATTCGACCATTCGACCATTTGATCAGTAGCTATGATGCGCATTGACCACCAGGAGTCAGACACTCAAAGCACAGGCATGGAAACATGGAACAGACTGATGAATCTCAGAGGGAAGGGGGGTTGGGGGAGGTCGGGAAGACAGTAACCAAAGATCTTATATGCATACTAGGGGTCCCTCGGCCTGGCCTGTGGGGATTGGGCTGAAACCTGCTCTCTGGCATCCCCTGTGGAGTCCCAGATTGCGAGAGGGCATAGGCCAGGTCAAGGGATCCGTGCACCAGGCCTCTAGTTATAAATAAGGCTGCTATGAACATAGGGTTGCATATATTTTTTCTGATTGGTGTTTCTGGCTTCTTAATTCTTATCAATATATTTTCTGAACAATGTGAATATTAATTTTAAATTACAACAAGTTTATTGTAGATTAGTTGTTTTTAAGCATACAATTGTATATTAAATGTAAATTGCTTATTTATAACTCTTAGTTTATAGTAATAGTCCATATATAATAAGCATATGTTTTTTGCTGTTTTTTTAAGTTCTTTATTGTTAAACGTATTAAAATAAACATATGTTTTATGGAAGATAACATTTAACACTTTAGTTCCTGGCTCTTATATACATTATTTCTTTTGATAATATAACGGAAACCTTTGCTTGTAAGAGACATGAAGGGGGAAGCAAAACTCTCATGAGAGAACTTGATTTTGAAACTGGAGAAATTTGGACTGGCTTATAGTAAAAAGTTACCATTTAATAAATCAAATGAACAAGGATACTGATAGTTCAATTGAATAAAAAAAAAACCACAATCATTTCTGTCCTATATATTATCAGAGTTATTTTCATGGGGATAAAATAATGCATGGGTAGTGTAATTTTAACACTCTACAAATATAAACACTGTCATAGTTTTTATGTGTTTTAACATTTCAGAAAGAGAAATGCTTATCATTATAAGTAATATATTTATAATTTGATACTATATATTATTATTAGCTATGATATTAAACTAGATTTATCTGTCAATCAAAACATCTTTATTATAAGCCAGATACAGCTTAGTTTCTAGGCTCTGAAAGAATGACAGTTGGAAAAGGTAAGGAATGAAACAATAAATACACAAAGTGCCATGACCATATATCCCAATTTCTGTGACTAAGAGACATGATTTTCATGTACTGTATATTATAAGCTATACAGTGTGGTGTATAAGAATAGAAGCTTTGATGCCAGACAATTAAATTGAAATGCCAGCTCTATTTCTCACTAGCAATGTAAATTGGGCAACTTGGTCTACTTTCCTTATCTAAAAGTTGGGTGTTGTAAATATTATCACAGCACTTCGAATGTATGTATTATAAATAAAAAAATCCATAAAGTTAGCTATTTTTAGTTTTCAGCTCGTCATATAGCTTTCATAAGTCTTATTTCATTTTTCTAATTCCATAAAAATCTTTAAAAAAATTTTTATTGATTTTCAGAGAGAGGAAGGGAGAAAGAGAGAGATAGAAACATCAATGATGAGAGAATCATTATTGGCTGCCTCCTGCAAGCCCTATTGAGGATGGAGCCCACAACCTGGGCATGTTCCCTGAACAGGAATTGAACTGTGACCTCCTGGTCAATGCTCAACCACTGAGCCACACCAGCAGGGTTAATCCCATAAAATCTTTAAGAAAAAGGTTGCATGAGAATTTTATACATGAGAGAACATCGTTTTAAAAAAAAAGTGAATCATGAGTTCCCTTGTAAAAACTACCCTCATCTCTATCCTGAATTACCACAATAGCTTTCCAACTGCTTTTCCTTCTTCTATACTTGCCCTCTCCCAACCATTACATAAGCAGATTGTGTTATCACTCTGCTCAAATTCTTACAAAGGCTCATAATCTCACTTAGAGGTAAAGCTTAAGTTCTATATGGTTTACTTTCATCCCCTGTCATCTCTCTTCTCAAATCCTAATACTTGAACCCTTGTTCACTTGACAATAGCCACATGATCATCCTTGTTATCCCTTGAATATGCCAAAAATGATCCTTCCCTAAAGTTTTTGCTCTAGTTGTTTCACTGTGGTTTATCCTATATAATAAAAGCCTAAAGTGCTAAGTGTCCGGTTGTCCTGTCATCCATTCAACCAATCAAAGCATAATATGCTAATTATATGCTAAGGCCACTCAACCGCTTGCTATGATGTGCACTGACCACCACGGGGCAGTCAGTCAACTGGTTGACCAGTTGCTATGACATGCACTGACCACCAGGGGGCAGATGCTCTGACCGGTAGGTTAGCTTGCTGAGTGAGATGGGCTGGACATGCCCTGTAGCCCTCCTGTGGTCCCTCCCTGGCTGGCCAACTTCCCGTGTCCCTCCCCGACCCCGATCACGCACTGGTGGGGTTCCCTGGCCTGTCCTGCACCCTCTTGCAATCCAGGACCCCTTGGGAGATGTCAGAGAGCCGGGTTCAGCCCAATCCCGCAGACCAGGCTGAGGGACCCCACTGGTACACGAATTCGTGCACTGAGCCTCTTAGTATTGAAATATGACCCCAGTGATCAGGAGTACAAAAGAAACAGAGCGAAATGTGAAGGGAAGGAAAGCCAATGGAAGGATAGTTTTCAGATAGTCTATGTTGTAGTTATCCCATAGATACTGGATGAACCCTTACCCAATATTTGGTTTGGATGTCCAGAGTGATTATACCACAGAGATGGCAGGAAAAAGTTCATTATTCAAATAATGAGGTTTTCTGGGCATATTAATTAGGGGAGGATCCCAAGTAGGTCCAAAAAATGGCTGAAAAAGCAGGAAAAGGAGATTGGCTTGGGATTCTTAATGTGGTTAGGGGATGGGGCTAGTATGAACATTTTCTCACATGAACCAGGACTTTCACAAATTGAACGTGGTGCTAGGACACAAAAGGGAGCACACAAGACTTCATCAGCTTTTTCTGATGTGGAAAGGAGTAAAGCTTAAAAGCTTTGAGCAGTGAAACCTATAATACTGGAGTCATACTTTTAATATATACTATCACTATTATAAACTGGCAGTTGATTCTGCTAGAACTTTTTAAGGTGTCATATGAAATAAACACAAGGAAAAGTAATTAGTAAAGGTGGCCTAAAATCTTTAACTCCCCTACCCTACTGAGATATGCATGCCTGTGTACAGGTAGGTTCCTCAGAGCAGCAAACCCTGTATATAGCGCAGGCCTGAGGCAAAACACTGTCTGATGCAGGTCACAACCTGCATGGAACTGTTTGCTGTACTATTGGCTGGAGTCAGATGTTAATTTGAGGGGATTTAGAAGTGGTTCACAAGAAATTTCTGGCAAATGTTTACCATGTATCCCCTGCCGCCACTAGAATGTATGCTCCACTAGGGCAGAGATAAGTGTCTGTTTTCTTTAAGGGTGCAAACTCTTACACCTAAAATTGTGTCTGGCTCATAGCATTTAATCAACTTTTGTTGAATGAACTAAATACTACATATAGAGCATACAAGCGGGAATTATAAACCTGGTCTTATTATTTCTAGCTCAGCAATATTTCCATAGACTGCAGACTATCAACTTATAATAAATATTATTTCAACTGAAAGAGACAATATATGAATCAACTGAACTATAATAGGCACTTAAAATGTGAGTTAACTACACTTTCAAAAACTGTATATAAATTGTCAGACATTTAACCTAATTCAAGTCTTAAAAATTAAGACATTGAAATTAATCTATTCATAATTTGTAAAAATAATCTTGTCAATTGTTGAAATGACAGTAGAAAAATTATAGTTAACTATTGAATAGACATATGTAGGTTATCTATTTTAGGGTTTATTTGCAACCTGAAACTAATCTTTCTTTGTGTGTTAGAAACCCATAGCTAGTGTATTAAATTAAGAACAAGCAGATTATGACCTTTTGAATGAGAAGGCACAAACAAGCCATCCACACAGGGTTGGCAGATAACTTCCTCAAAATCTGAGCTCTCACTTTGGGGAAGTGAAAACCCCAGTGCCATTTTGTTTGACGATACAGTTTCAATACACTCACATAAAGGAAGTAGAGTTACAGTATTTATTACTTATAGATCTCAGAAATGTAGGTGGGGGCACAATGAGCTAGAGGAAGGGAGGTTCTCATCCCTAGGTCACAAGTGAGTAGGAGATAGAGAGCATGGTAGTGATCACCTATTACTTTTAAGATGGCAGGGGCAGAGGTCACCAACTTTTTGCTGGTTCAACTTTAAGTGGTTCTTATAAAATGTGCCTGGGGAAAAGCAAAGCAGGAACTTGTGGTAGGAATCCAAATATCAAATCCTTATCTTGATGTCCAGACTCTGGGTGTGAGCAGGCTTTTCATACAATAACATGCTTAGTCAGAAACTCAGAATAGCTACTTTCTCATCACACTTAGTCTCTTTTCTCCTAGATTCTGACACATATCATTAAGTTCTAAGAAACTAGAGATTAATATTAATACTATCTTCTTTTTAAATTAATAAAATGTATAATAGCATTGGAGAAAATTAGAAAAGTACAGGAAAAAATTATTCTTGTCTAACCTTCATAACATAGCTACATTTAAAATGTTGATATTTCCTTTTATATTCTTTACCTTTGTGCATTATTTACAGTGTTGTTTGTTGTCTATTAATCTAGTAAATGTGCAGCTGGAAAAATGATCTAGACCATCTGAAAACCTACCTTAATGATATATTTTTGCTTTGTTATATTGGAAAAATTAGGAACCAACACTGTAACAAATACAGTTAATTGTTTTGCATTTAAAAACATTGTATTGAGGTATAGCTGACAAATAATAAACTATCCTATATGATAAAAGCCTAATATGCTAAGTGTCCGGTTGTCCCTTCAACCAATCAAAGTGTAATATGCTAATGATATTCTAAGGCCGTTCAACCACTCGCTATGATGTCCACTGACCACCAAGAGGCAGACAGTCGACCAGTCTACCAGTTGCTATGATGTGCACTGACCACCTGGGGGCAGACGCTCTGACTGGTAGGTTAGCTTGCTGCTGGGGTCCAGCCAATCGGGACGAAGTAAGATGAGCCAGACATGTCCTGGAGCCCTCCAGCAGTCCCTCCCTGGCTGGCCAACCTCCCGTGTCACTCCCTGGACCCAATCATGCACTGGTGGGGTCCCTCGGCCTGGACTGTACCCTCTCACAATCTGGGACCCCTTGGGGAAAGTCAGAGAGCTGGTTTCAGCTCAATCCTGCAGACCAGGCCAAGGGACTCCACTGGTACATGAAGTTGTGCACTGGGCCTTTAGTTTTAAATAAGTGAATTATGATATATGTACTTTTTGTTGTCTGGATTCTTTCACTTGGCATAATTATTTTGAGATTCAAGGATGTTGCTGTGTGTATCCATAGTTTATATATTTTTATTGATGAGTAAAAAATATGCCACTGTATGGCTGTATCACAATGAGTTTATCCATTCAACTTTTTGGTTAACATTTAGGTATTTAAAATTTTTAATTATAGATTGTTTTTAATTTGGAACTATTACACATAAAGTTGCAAAGAACATTTGTATACAAATCTTTGTATGAGTAGATGGCTTCAGTTCTCTTGATAAAATATCTAGATAGATTGGATCATATGATCAGTGTATATTTTTAATGTTTCAGAAACTCTAAAACTCTTTTCCAAAGTTGTACTATTTTAAAATCATACCAGTAATAAATGAGAGGTTCAGGTCCTCCACTTCCCTGTCAAAACTTGTTTTGTTCAACCTTGTACATTTTGACAATATCCTGTTTTATAAAATGCCCATGCAAATCTTTAGTTCATTTTTAATACTTTTTATTGATTTTTAGAGAGACTGGAAGGTAGAAGGACAGAGAGATAGAAACATCGATGTGAAAGGAATGTCATTGATCAGTTGCCTTCTGCACACACCTCTGCTGAGAATAGAGCTTGCAACCCAGTCATGTGCCCTGACCTGGAATTGAATTGGCAACCTCTTGGTTCCTGGGTCAATCCTCAATCTCTCAGCCACATGGGCCGGACTAGCTCACTTTTATTAGTTTTTGTTGTTGTTGTTGCTGTTAACATTTAGTTTTTAAGTTAATTCTATATTCCATATTCAAGGCCTTTATAAAATGTATACTTTGCAAATATTTGCACCCAGAATGTTGCTTGTTCTTTGTCCTTTTAGTGTCTTTTAAGGAACATAGATTTTCAATTTTGTTAAAATCTAATTCATCAACTTTTTTTTTAGTTTATCATGCTTTTGTGTATTATCTAAAAATTTTAATACAAACTCACACAATTTTCATCTATGTTTTCTTATAGAAGTTTTATATCATACTAGAGGCCCGATGCATGAAATTCATGAAAGAGTAGGCCTTCCTTCCCCCAGCTGCCGGCACCGGCTTCCCTCTGGCACCTGGGACCCGAGTTTCCCTCCAGCCACTGGCAGGCACCCAGGATCCGGGCTTCCCTCTCAGCCCCAGCTTCGTCCAGAAGGTTGTCCAGAAGGACATCTGGTCTAATTAGCATATTACCCTTTTATTATTATAGATAATTAGATCTATAATCAATTTTAACTTAATTTTAGTATGTTGTGCAAAGTATGTTTCAAAGTTCATTTTTTGGCATTTACCTAGCCAATTATTCCTATATTAGAGGCCCGGTGCATGAAAATTCATGCACTGGAGAGGGGGTCCCTCAGCCCAGCCTTCCCCCTCTCACAGTCTGGGAGCCCTCAGGGGTGGAAGGCAACCTGGCGATCAGGGGAAGGCAACATCCCATCACACCTCTGCTGCTGCCACTGGTGGCAGCACAAGTCTTGGCCTGCCCTGGTTACCTGAGCCTCGGGCTGCCCTGTGTGGCTGAGCAGCCACCACCTGAGGTTTGCCTGTGCCTCGGGCCAGCCCTGGGCGGCTGGGGAGCTGAGGGGACTGGGGGACTCCAGAGGCAGGCACCTTGGCGAGGCTGAGGGGACTTGGCACCGCCATATTTGAGGGTGTGGCAGTCAATTAGCATATTCCCTCCTTATTGGCTGTAGGTGCCGCCATCTTTGCGACAGTGCGAGGGTCAATTAGCATATCCCCTCTTTATTAGATAGGATGGATTTTTTAAAAAGACAACTTTTTATTTATTAAATTGCCTTTGAACCTTTGTCAAAAAACAATTTACCATATCTGCATGTCTATTTCTGTCCCATTGATACATTTTTTAATGTTAATACCAATATCATACTGTCTTGGGTTCTGTAGCTTTATAACTCTTAAAATCAGATAAAGATAGAATTACAACTTTGTTCTTGTTTTTCAAAATGTTTTGGATATTCTGGGTCCCTTGATTTCCATGTGAAGTTTAAAATTAGCTTGTTATTTTAAGCACAACACACAGACACACAAATATATACTCACACGCCTCTCAGTCTTTTGTTTGACATTGCATTGAATCAACAAGTTATTTGGTCAAATTGATAATATTAATATCTTATTAATATTGACGCTTCTGATCAGTAAAGAAGTTAGATCTCTTCATTTCTTCAGATCTTTAATTCAGATCTTTAATTTCTCTCAGCAATGTTTTATAATTTTCAGGATATGTCTTACACATTTTTTGTCAAATTTATTCCTGTGTTTGATGCTATTTAAAGGGTATTGTTTTTCACCATTTAAATTTTCAATTATTTATTACTCTGTAGTGATTTTGTACACCAAACTAATGTCCTACAATCTTGCTATTTAATTATTATACATAGTTTTTGTTACATAGGTGTTTCTACATGCAAAATCATGCTATATGTGAATGAAGACAGGTTAAATTCTTCTTTCCCAATTTTGAAGCTTTTGTTTCTTTTTCTTGCCTAGTTGCCCTGCCTAGAATTTCTAGCACCATGTTGAATAGAAGTGGTGGTAGCACACATCTTTGCCTTGTTTCTATAGGGGAAAAACATCCAGTCTTTTAACATTCAATATGATATTAGCTTTAGATTTTTGGTAGATGCCCTTTATCAGGTTTAGGAATTTTCCCTCTTTTCCTACATTTTTATCCTGAATGAATTTTGGATTTTTAAAATAGCCACTTTTATAGCCACTTTCTGCATCAATTAAAATGGCCATATGGCTCTTTATTTTTCAATCTGTCAATATGACAAACTAGAGGCCTGGTGCATGAATTTCTGCACAGATGGGGTCCCTCAGGATGGCCTCAGGAGATCAGGCCCCAGCTTGCACCCCCAGCCTCCCAGCCCCAGCTTGCGGCCCCAGCCTCGCAGCCCCTCAGCCCCACCTGGCACCCCGCCTTGGCCTGGTGCAGCCTCCTCAACTGCTCCACCAACCCACCTGCTGGGCGATCAGTCTGGGTGGAGTAATCGGTGGAGCGATCGGGCCCCCGTTTGCACCCACCTTGGCCTAGCACTGCCTGCTCACCTGCTCCACCATCCTGATGTGGTCCTGCTCTTGTTGGGGCCCATCGGGGCAGGCAGCACCTCCACTGCTGCCTGCTGCCAGCACCATGTCACTGATGCCCGCCATGTTCCACGCTGCCCCCTGGTGGTCAGCACACATCATTGCAAGTGTTTGAACTTCCGATCTCCTGGTCAAACTTCCAGTCTAATGCCCATCCAAGGGGACAATTTGTATATTAGGCTTTTATTATATAAGATGATAATTAATTTTTGGATGTTAACTCAGCTTTGCATTCCTAGGATAAATGCCACTTGTTCTTATGCATTATAACTTTTGTGAATTGTTGAATTTGATTTGCTATTTTTTGAAACCTCAGATTACATTTTAATTTTTTTAGTTTATTTTTTATTGTTGACATTATTACAGATGTGTCTTATTTTCACCCCACTTCCATCTTCCATCCAGGCCCCACTCCAGGCCTTCACCACACTATTTTCTGTGTTCTTGGGCTATGCATATATGCATATAAATTTTTTAGTTAATCTCTTCCCATCCTCCCACACCCCTCCCTTCTGTCAGTCTGTTCCATACACCGATGCCTTTGGATCTTTTTTGTTCCTCAGTTTATTTTGTTCATTAGATTCCACATATGAGTGAGATCATGTGATATTTGTCATTCCCTTACTGGCTTATTTTGCTTAGCATAATAGTCTACAAATCCATCCATGCTTTCTCAAAGGGTAAGAAATCCTTCTTTTTTATAGCCACATAGTATTCCATGGTGAAAATGTTCCACAGATTTTTTATTCACTCATCCACTGATGGGCACTTGGGCTGTTTCCAGATCTTTACTATCCTATATAATAAAAGCCTAATATGCTAAGTGTCTGGTTGTCTGGTCATCCATTCAACCAATCTAAGCGTACTATGCTAGTGATATGCTAAGGCCATTCAACCGCTTGCTGTGATGTGCACTGACCAACAGGGGGCAGACAGTCATGGACCAGTTGCTATGACATGCACTGACCACAGGGGGCAGATGCTCAATGCAGGGGCTGCCCCCTGGTGATCAGTGCGCTCCCACAGGGGGAGCGCCGCTCAGCCAGAAGCCAGGCT
Source organism: Ia io (assembly GCA_025583905.1). Lineage (NCBI taxonomy): Eukaryota > Metazoa > Chordata > Mammalia > Chiroptera > Vespertilionidae > Ia > Ia io. The sequence goes on along the minus strand of JAJQQW010000001.1, from coordinate 37,922,110 downwards.
CATGGCTGGCAAGCACAGAAGTGGTGGTGGGAGCCTCTCCCTACTCCGTGGTAGCACAAAGAATGTCTGACTACTGTCAGGCATCCCCTGGGGGCTCCCAGACTGGGAGAGGGTTCATTCTGGGCTGAGGTTCCCCCCCGAGTGCATGAATTTCATGCACTGGACCTCTAGATGTAAATAATGCTGTTATGAACAAAGGGATGCATATGTTCTTTCTGATTGGTGTTTTGGGATTCTCAGGATATATTTCTAGAAGTGGGATCACTGGGTCAAATGGGGTGGTAGCCATTCTTACAGGTGTGAGGTGATTGTAGTTATTATTTGCATCTCCCTGATGATTAGTGACATTGAGCATTTTTCCATTCTCTAAATTTTTATTTATAATTATCGCTTTTATATTTATGAGGAATATTGTGTTCAACATTTCTTTGGTTTCAGTACCAGTGTAATGCCAAATTGGTAAGTATTCCCTCTTTTTAAATTTGCTGAAAGAGTTTGTATAGAACTGGTATTATTTATTTCTTAAATATTTAATAGAATCCACCAGCAAAGCTACCTCATTGAGTTTTCTTTTGGGAAGTTTTTATGTAGACAATTAATTTATTTAGTAAGTAGAAGTGATTTTTGTTATGTAAATGAACCAATATGTCCTGTATGTGTTGCTTGCTAAATGTATTTCTTTGGTGCTGGATGATCTGCTAGCTCAAAAGGGTTCTAGCACCAAACTGATATTTCTACACATATAGTTATTGGAAAAATATCCCCACAAAATAATATTTTTTTGCTATTTAGAGCCTGCCTATATACATACCCCATGTAACCTCATTCAGCATCTTCTATCCATTAATGAGATAGAGTACTGTGGTTATAAGAACTCAGGCTTCTCTGGCTCTTCAGAGTTCTCTGACCCATAGAGTCCCTGCCTTGCTGCTGAGCAATATTACCTAAGCAACTATGCTTTTTCTCCAGACTCCTCTTCCTCAGGATTTCTATTGCCTTCCACCTTTCTGGGTGGTGTACATTTCAGTGTAAAACTCTGCTTGGTCTCATTCTGTGAAGGACTTCCTCTCATGCAAACAGTCCAATAAAACTTATATTGTACTAGAGGCCCGGTGCACGAAATTCGTGCACAGAAGGGGTTGTACCTCAGCCCAGCCTGTACCCTCTCCAATCTGGGACCCCTCGAGGGATGTCCGACTGCCCGTTTAGGCCTGATCCCACTGGGCTTGGTACAGGGGTGGGGGCCAGCTGGTTTGCCCTGAAGGGCATCCCGGATCAGGTGGGGGTTCCCTTGGGGTGTGGGGTGGCCTGAGCGAGGGGCCTGTGGTGGTTTGCAGGACCCCATATTATTTTGCCTTGAGTGAATTTCAGTATTTTGCATCTTTTAATGAATGTATGCATTTCACTAAGTTGCCGAATTAATTGACATAATTTAAAAAATAATAGTTTCTTACTTTTTTCATTCTGGAATGTAAAGCTTTTTAAAATTAAAGTGTAGTTGACATACAATGTTATATTAGTTTTAGGTGTTAACACTATAATTTGACATTTATATACCTCATGAAGTCATCACCCTGAGAAGTCTAGTTCCCACCTATCAGCATACAAATTTATTGCAATATTATTGACTACTAGGGGCCCAGTGCACGAATCCGTGCACCTTAAAAGGAACTGTGGGCTGCGAGGCTGCGGTGGGCACAGGGGCGGGTCTCAGCCCATCCTCCATACTCCCACCAGGCCCCTCCCACCATGGCCCCTGGTCCCCTGTCTGCCAGCTGCCTTGCTCCCGCTGCCATTGCTCCCACATGCTGATGGCATTGGCCCCACTTGCATCCATTGATGGCACAGAACAATTGGGGCTGGTGCCAGCAGTGGGTGCAAGCGAGGGGAAGGGGGGAATAGTCAGCAGGTGGGTGTGGCGGCTGCTGCCCTGATCACCCCTCAGGAGCAGAGGAAGGTGGAGAAGCCCTTAGGGGAGATCAGGGAAGCAGCAGCCACTCGCACCTGTTGATGGTGCCGAGCGATCGGGCCGGCGCTGGGAGCTGGCAGCAAGTGCGAGTAGCAGCTCTGGCACCAGCAGTGGGTGCGAGCGTGGCCAGTGCTGGCAGCAGGTGCAAGAGCTAAGCAGGACCGCGGCATGCAAGAGCAAAGAATTTTCAGTAATCACCAG